>CM046844.1:23557827-23927659 GCA_025618425.1 Heliocidaris tuberculata | reverse complement strand
TTTTGATTCAGAACTCTAAAGAATATACAAGATGCATGAGTAGAAAGAGCAAAAATTTCTGCACACACTCTCCATTTTTGTTGCATGACCATATTGTGTTTGAGGCCAGGGGTGGTATTCTGAGTACCATTTTATCTCTAAAATATTTTATTTTTTCTTTTTCCATTCTGAGACCACATTTTATCTCAGATTTTATTTCATATTTTATCTCACGCTCTTACCTCTTGCGTGCCTTGTACTTTGATACACGTGATACGCAGACAGCACTGTCACCAACCCCCTCTTCCAGTGCTTGCAGCAAAAACACGTTTTGCGCTTTAAAACCTGCGTTATTAAGTAAAGATGCAATACGCTCTGTACCAAGGAGAGAGATTCTATTGGTTGAGCATGCTAAAGGTGAGAACTAACAACAGTTTTTATTGAATAATGGATATAAAATAGGCGGGTTCAAGTGAGATAAAATGTTGCTAAAAAATTTTTTTTTATCTTACCGATAAAATAATTTTTTTATCTGAGATAAAATGAATCTCAGAATACCACCCCGGGAATTTAAAAAAGTAAAATACACTTTAAAATCCCTATATTAGAAACCTGTTGAGAGGTTCAAAATCATTGTTTTTTAATGAAAATTAGCAATTTTTTCAACTTTTCAGCAAAGTTCCTAACCATGTATATTATTTTCGAAGATATTACACTTTATTAGAACCATGTAGCACTAAAAGAAAAATATTATTGTTGCCAATTTGAAGAACAAAATGTGATCAATTTTGCCCTTAAATAATTCCTGTCATGAAAGGGTTAAATTATGTGGATTAAAATGGAATTGTAAGGTGTCACTCTTCCACAAAAAAGGCACCTCCCTGGCTACATGTATTGTACATGTAGAAGCCTACTGAGGAAACTTATAAATGACCAAACACCTTGGACTTGTAAACAAGTAGAGTTTGTTGAGTTACAAATTCATCAAATTGAAATTTCTTTAAATTTTTTCCTTTTGCCCGAAAAATGTGAACCACATTGGAGATTATAAAGCATGGGTTGCTGTGCTCACAAAAACCGGAGAGAAGGGAAAAGAAATAAAGTTGTTTTCATAATGAAAGTTTGATAGAAAATTTTGCCTGTTACCTATTAAAGGGGAATTAACCTCAAAATATAAATGTGCTTATATTCAGAGATGTAATCTATTCCTTCTTGTTGTCAGGACTACATTGTACGTAGTTTTGCACTAAAATATACGATATGGGTATAAATCAAGATTTTCTCAGCAAAAATTTATTGTCTGCTAGCGATACCTGGGGGCTGCCATTTTCTTGATGTGTACATAAAGATATTTCTAATCCGATTACAAAATTGTCTTTCTTCCTGATACAAAATCCCGTTTGAGATATATACATTCTAAAAACGAAAATGTGTTTTATGTTTCTTTCAAAATTACTATTTTACTAAATAGAAATCTATTTTCTTGATACTATGACGTACGCGACGGAGCAAATTAATTCAAATTTATGGATGATAGCTTTCCCGAGCGTCAGTAGTGACAAGCTATACATTCACCTGCTTTGAGATAATGGACTTCAATAGTCAGAATGCGCGTTGTATAAATTATGTTCTGCTCTGCCAGGCAAGCCCAAGAAATCGATTTCTATTTAGCAAAACCAGAGAATTTAAAAAAGAAATCTATAAATTTCACATTTTAGAATATATTTATACACCTGTTATGTATTTTCCATCATACATGGGGATTTTTTGTAATGAAGAGAAGCAATTTAGCTCTAGGATTAGAAATATCTTCCTGACCGGAACGGTTTCCAATGGTTATGTACAACTCCATATCATCAAGAAAATGGCAGCCCCCATGTAAAGTGTAAGCAGATGATACCGTGTGCTAGAATGTCTTGATTTTAAACCCTTTTCTGATATTTTATTTCTAAAGTGATACACGCCAATGATTAAAAATATATTACACCTTTGAACATAAATACATTTATATTCTTGGGTTAATTCTCCTTTAAAGGTACATGTACATCTACATGTACATGTAGATGCTACAGTATATTACTCATCTTTCATTTTGTGTTTTCCATGTTACAGACACAAAACGTTAGCTGTAATCCATTATTACATACATGTACAATGTACGTACTGTACATGTAATAACCTGTAATGTACATGTACATCATGTACATGTACATGTACATATGATGATAATGTATCATATGTTCTTTGTTATAATTTTTTTTTAATACTATTATTATGATATTGTCATTGTTTTTATGGTGACATTATGTAGTTATTATTATTGATTTTATTATCTTTATAGTACTAATAATAATGATAAAAAAACAGTATTTCTAGTACTGCATAACACCAGAAATGCAGTCCTTATGCACTTTTTAGAATAAAGGGAAAGGAGCAGTAGAAGAATCAGAAAGGAAAAATAAGATGCTGGAGAGGAGTTCGAAGTAGAAAGAAAGCAAGGGTGACCAGACACCTTCTATTTTGCAGGATAGTCCCGTATAGTCTCGTATAATTTCAGTTATATTTCCTGCATACCATATCGAACTTCCCTACATGTAGGGTGCTATTTTGTCTGGTATTTCACATTCCAGAGAGTTAGATGTAGATCTAATGTACAGTATCTATAACAATAAAAATGGATATAAATGCACAAGGAGTGGCTGTTAAAAAAACAAACATACATGTATTCCTAAATTGTGCAATTATGGAGTTCCCAAATAAATGACACAATAAACCGTCTGAGAAGAATTCCTTAAATGGAGAAGCCATGCACTATTACAGCAGTTCTCCCAAATTTTGCTTGCTCACTTGCGGGTTGATTTAAATATTTTGTCCTGTCCTCCCAACTCGAGGCTTAGAAAAGTGACTGTATTTTTAAAAAGAATGCTGGTCACCCTGAAGGAATAGAAACAATCATGTTATATAATTAAAATTTGCTTCAAGTTAATTGATATTGATATTGAAAAATGATAATGATTATAATGGCCCGTATTCTCGAAAGTGGCCTAACTTAGGCCACTGACTTATGGAAGGCCATTCGTCAACCCCTAAGCCCCGTATAAATTACTATATTTATGTAACAAAATAAAAAAAAAAAAAATTTCTGGCATGAAATGAGCATCAGAAATCAGTTCTGTCATGGTAGATTTTGTATTTGTGTTTAATCCCAGAACTTTGGTGCTTTTGTAACTCGGTGACACTTGGGCAGGGGCTTAAGTTAGGCGCCTTTCGAAAATACGGGCCAATAATTTCAATTTTAATAATCATTATCATGATATTATTATATCATTATTGTTATCATTATTATTATTTTTGTTATTATTATTATTATTATTACCAAATTACCATTATCGTTATTATTATTATTATTATTATTACCATTATCGTTATTATTATTATTATTATTATTATTATGCAATATGCATATAAGAGCTTGTTCAAATAAGTAATTTCTACTTGTATTTGCCTATATCCTACAGGAGACTGGAAGTAGATTGACTAATTTGACTGGATATGATATCTTGACGTACTCTGGAAGAACACTGAAGGTAATTTCTGTGTGTACAAGCAATGTATGACAAATGAAAATCTATTTGTAAGCAATACTTTTGAAACGAGCATATCTTTCAAAATCTTCTGTATAATATACGTGTATATGTACATGTTTAACTGTAGGCCTGCCAGATTATTAACAATATTGAATCAGTAAAATTTTGGAAGGAAGACAATTGCATGCCTTCAGTTTCAGTTAAGTGTTATTTCTTCATATTTCATATCACGCAAGAATAAATCACAAACTGTGAAAAGTACATTCTGTCAAAGATCTTCCAGTATTCAACAAATAGCAGGTGAGAAGAAAAGATGTGTACAGAGATCATACAAATCCATCTACAAGTTTAATAACAAAAGGCAAAATTTTGGGTACAATATGAAAGATTCCGTTGTACATGTACATTGTAGGTTCCTTTAATAGTAAGAACTATAAAGCAGTCTTTGAATTGAGAGACAAGCTAAATGGAGTTAATTAAGATAATTTGAAAATATTTCCTTAACCTATTAAAATTAAGTTTTATTTTTTTCGTTAGAGTTTTCTGCAGTTAGAGATATTTTTCGCAAAAGGTTTTATTTTCGTCAATTTTGAGAATTGGTGGAGGGTCGTGAATTTAGCGACAGGCGAATAATGAGCTAACAATGCATGTGGGGACATGTGTTGTAAGTAGTCTGTGTTAATTATTGCGAAAACAACATCTTGCTAAAGTGCATGTGCCCCTGTCATCCACAAAAATATCTGTACCTGCTGTTGCAGAATTATGAAATCTTCTGTTGCATGATGCCTTACAGCTTACATGTACATGTACTGGTCGGTCGTGATTTGGCAAAAAGGTGTATGTGTGAAAAATATCAATTTTTTGGTTTTTGCCATTTGGGGGGTTTTCGATGCCGAAATTTTCATGTGACCAACTTTCATAAGTCATCGAGCCTTTGTTTCCGAGATATTTGGGGCTATCTTGTATCATTTTTATCAATTCTCCTGCTTTGAGTTGGCAAAAGGGTGTATCTGTACATACACCCTTGACGTACCTGGATAGAGAACTAGATAATTTGGCAAAAGGGTGTATCTCTAGATACACCTCTAACCGTACACGCCGGGGAGAGTTTAAAGATTTGGCAGATAGGTGTATCTAAAGATACACCCATTTGCCAAATGAATCATGAGTTATATTGCTAAGTATGATTAGGCAGAAAGGTGTATTGTTAGATAAACCCTTTTGCCAAATTAATCATGAGGTATGTTGCTTAGTATGATTAGGTAGAAAGGTGTATCTTTAGATACACCCGTTTGCCAAATTAATCACCAGGTGTACATGTATATTGCTAACTATTTTTTTTGGAAAGGGGCGTTCAGTACACATACCGGCCTTTTTGCCAAAGTTTTCTCAAGAATTTGAAGTCCTTTAGCAATCTTACAAGGGTGTATCAACTAGTGCTGGTATCGGCATGGAAAATCTATGTCGCCATGTCGCAATAAAATTAACGCCGATGTCGACATGTGTCGACATCTGGACATGAGTCAAACAAGTCTAAACTCGGGTCGCTCCCGTAGTGACCGTACACTATTAAACCAGAGTTACCCGACACAAATTCACAAGAGCTTTACATGGAATACATGCACTATGTCCTCACGGGCTCACACTCGCAGTCATACTCACATACAGTTCTCAAAGATGCACACTGTCAACTACACTACCGCTTAAAGGTTTTTGCACATCGGTTCGGTAACGGTAATGTATGCAAAGTCCTCGGTGAAGCTTCCCGCGGTTCCTCCCTGAGGTTTTGTTGTTCGTCGAGAAACCGCGGGAAGCTATCGGTTCGCTATAGGTTCGCGAACGGTAAGGCATCGGTAAGGCAACGGTTAGCAAGAGAGCGCACACGCACGAATTTCTTTCGGTGAACGGTGAACGGTTTGGCTAAGAGCGCGCACGCGATGAACACTGTATTGTGACGTAACAATGACTGACTTTGTAAAGCTGTAGCGCATGCAGGAACCACGTTTGCTCTTCCATGATTGCGTCGACGGAACAAATTATTCTGCATTCGAAACAAATCTGGTGATGGTGCCGATTGATGAAATTGATGATGAAATGATGGGATGGTGGTGTTTGTCATAATGATGGTGAAGAAAAATGACACTTGTGAACTTCATGGTGACAACTCTTTTTTTTCTCTCGTCCAATTATAAATACGGATCATTCAAAGGCTTTATTCTTAACCCGCAAATGTATCGCATTTCTCGATTGGTTTAGACTGTTGTAAACCTAAAACATATCAAGAAAATAAGAACATACCTTCATGTAAACTGTGTATTAATTTATTTTAAAGAAAATGTTCTTAAACCCCTTTGCCTGAATTGCGTTTGAAAATGTGTAGCGTACTAGCTTTTAGACAATAGTCGATATTAGAATGATATTTTTAAAATTCATCTTTCAATAACTATTAATGTATCATGATGATATGAAAATGAACTATCATATCATCATCATCATCATATGATATCATCATCACATCATCATACCATATCATATCATATATCATCATATCGTCATTAAACTCATAATCATTACATCATCAATTCATCATGATCATAATTATATTATCATCATCACATCATCATAGCACCATTATATAATCATGATCATCATGATCATCATAATCATCATCATTATCTTGATAATCATATCTTCAAAACAATTATCATCTTCATCAAACGCATCATTAACAAAAAAAAAAAATATATATCAAGCCAACATTTTCTTCCCTGCCCGACCGTAACTTCATCCTTTCACACACGTGCGGTTCCCTTTTGAAATTCGATCTGTGTCATGATGAGATGAAAATAAACTATTATAATCATCATCAAATATGATCATATCATCATCACATCATCATCATACCATCATCATATCATATAATATCATCATATCGTCATTAACTCATAATCATATCAATTCATCATGATCATCATAATTATATTATCATCACATCATATCATCATTATCATCCTCATCATAATCTTAATCACCATCAGTATTATCATCATTATCTTGATAATCATATCGTCAAAAAAATCATCAATATCATCTTTATCAAACTCATCATTCATTAAAAATATCAAGTTTTCTTCCCTGCCTGACCGTAACTTCATCCTTTCACACGCATGCGGTTCCCTTTTGAAATTCGATCTGTATCATGAGATGAAAATAAAGTATTATAATCATCATCACATCATCATATCGTCATTAACTCATATACATGTAATCATATCAGTTTATCATGATCATCATATTTATATTATCATCATCACATCATCATAGCATAATTATATCATGATTATCATCATTATCATCAATATCATCTTCCTCAACTTATCATTCACAAAAAAAAAATATCAAGCCAACATTTGCTACCCTGCTCGACCGTAACTTCATCCTTTAACACACATGCGGTTCCCTTTTGAAATTCGATCTGTATCATGAGATGAAAATGAACTATCATATCATCATCACATCATGATACCATCATATCATATATTTATAGTTTTATACATCATCATCATATCGTCATTAACTCTTATAATCATATCAATTCATCATGATCATCATAATTATATTATCATCATCACATCATAGCATTATTATATCATGATTATCATTATCATCATAATCATAATCATCAGCATTATCTTGATAATCATATCGTCAAAACAATTATCATCATCAATATCATCTTCATCAACTCACCATTCATAAAAAATATCAAGTTTTCTTCCCTGCCCCACCGTAACTTCATCCTTTAACACACATGCGATTCCTTTTAAAATTCGATCAGTATCATGAGATGAAAATGAACTATCATATCATCATCATCAAATATGATCATATGATCATCACATCATCATACCATCATCATATATAATATCATCATCATATCGTCATTAACTCATATAATCTTATCATTAATTCATCATGATCATTATTATATTATCATCACATCAAGGAAGCATCATTATATCATGATTATGATCATTATCATCATCATAATCATCATTATCTTGATAATCATATCGTCAAAACAATTATCATCATCATCACTATCATCTTCATCAAACTCGTCATTCATCAAAAAATATCAAGTTTTCTTCCCTGCCCGACCGTAACTTCATCCTTTAACACACATGTTGTCCCCTTTTGAAATTCGATCTCTTTGTACGAAGCGCCTTTCTGCCCCATGCCGCCGCGGTGTGAAAGGAACAACAACAAAAAAAAGAAAAAAAAGGCGCATACCTTCATTGGCTGGTTGGCATATTTCTGCGCGTGTCTTGACATGTGATTAACGGACTGCTCGTCAATTCAAATGAGGTCACAAGCCAAATTTTATGAATGAAAATGTTGATCGCGCGCACTCTAGAATCCTTTGCCTCCCATTGCCTTGCTTTTCACTTTCGCATGAATAATGGAGGATATTATTTTGGATATATCGCTCATGTACTGATTTCAGTAATTTCTTACTTCTTTGCTAAAGTTTCAGGAAATTGTGAGTGTCAGATCAAGCTCGTTTATGTTAAAAACATCTGTTAGTGTACGAGTTATGAGATGCCACATGCGAGTATGGAGCGACTGTTGAATATGCATGAGTTTGAAAACTACGCCCGTTTAATAATCGCTTGTTCTGCAATAATGCAAAACTACCCAATCTTGAATATACAAATTATAACGTGGATGTGAAAGGCGACACTTGAGAAATGGTCGGTCAACATATACGTGTATGTTATTTTGTGGTTACGATCAGGGATATGCAGGCAGCAAGATAGTCGTGAGCATTATATCAAGCATGCACATGCACAACTATTTTCGTAAACATCGTGCAATTATCATTGACGGATCCGGAGGGGGAAGGGGGGTGCGCAGCTGGCCCGTAACCCCCCCCCCCCCCTCCCCGACGAAAAGAGCTCATGGAAGCATGTGTGAAGCTTTCTTTGGGGCCATCTTTAGTGCCCTTCCTTTTGGGAAAGTGCCGAAAAAGACACCTAAAAATGCTACTCACCATTTTTGTTTGCTTGTCACAAAATTTTAGAGTTGGTGTCACACCCCCCCCCCCCCCCCCCCCCCCCCGGTAAATCCTGGATCAGCCCCTGTGCAATTACTACAGTTTAAAAAAAAACTTCTATGATCTTTAAATGCAATTAAAAATGATGGAAACCAACATGAAAATAAAACATTAACAATAACAAAGATGGCAATGAAACAACTCGTTCCGTTTTCAAGCCGGTATACATAAGTGGCACCTGTCGGTGTCGGACCTGTATGCGTGGACAGAAAGAAGGACATATCTAAAGTTAAATTACACCAAATGTAATTAATAAACATTAAAATACAGTTGAATACTATCAGCATACATGTACTATTAAGTAACTACAAGCACTTCCAATGTAAATTCGCGCAATGCATGCACTTCCACGGGTGAATTTGGTCTTCGAATGTATGTTTTATGAAATGAGTGAGTTACCAAGTGCTCCATGTTTGAGTATGAACATATGATTTTTTTTTAATGTAAATATAACTGGCTCAATAATGTGCATATCCTGACCAAATGTGTACAAGGTAAAATAAAAATCGTACGTGTACATCGTGAAACTCACTGTCCCGCATGCATGTATCGTTTTGAGTCATTAAACAATGGCGCGCGATCCCGTACATCTTTGCAAAGTTAGCCATTATGACGTCACAATGCTTTTTTTTTTTCATAGGGCGTGCGACTTTCGAGAGTTATGCGCGCTTGCAGACTCAGCACACGCATCGGTTATTCACCGAAACTAATTCGGTAAGCCAGCGGTGAGCCATCGGTGAGCCAACGGGAAGCTAGCGGTGAGCTTTCGGTGAGGCACCGAACATCGGGGATCGGGGAGATACCGTTCACCGTTCACCGTTCGTTGTTCGGTGCGGTTAACGGAGCGACACCGATGCCAAAACCTGTAAGCGGTAGTGTATTTGCCCCAAAATTTGTTTTGTATGATCCAATTTATCAAGCATTAATGAAAGTCATGCGGTGCGAGTCAGCTAGTGTCGCATATCTAGGCGCTAGGCATGTACATGTACGTACGTAATGTATACCGGTCGTCGCAGCTAGCTAGATAAGCAGCGATCGTGTTGCGCGCGCGCGCGCTGCTAATGCGTATGTGAAACAAATCATGTACGCGCGCACGACGCCACGGCGAGGTACATGTAAAAAGACCATTTTATGTCGCCATCGGAGCATGCATGTCGACATGTCGGCAAAGTCCAAAACCAGTACTTTTGTCGCCATAGTGGCGACATCAGGCGTGTCGATACCAGCACTAGTATCAACTATCAAAGACAAAAGTAAAAGCTTAAGTTACGGGAATTGGTTGCGCAGCTGCCTGGACAGCTGCGGTTGATTGATTGATTGATTGATTGATTTTATTCGTCAAGCCTCCAAAATATAACAATAAAAAGAATAACAGATCAAATTTAAATAAGCTTGAACGGGATATGTTGACGACAGAATAATGAGTCTGCATATCGATACATCTTTCGTACAGTCAACATAGTAGACTGAAATGTATTTGGTAGAAAAGTGTATCAGTATACATACACCCTTTTGCCTAAAAAATCACCAAGTACTCTGCAACTGATTATTTTGTGAGAACGATGTATCTCCACATACACCCTTCTCCCTACATAATCGCTGGTATATGTTGTTATCGTTTAATTAGGCAAAAAGGTGTATCTCTACATACACCTTTTTGCCAACTTAAATGCACGATTTTTCACGGTGTACATGTATGTGAAGATACACCTTTTTGCCAAAATAGCGTGGGTTGCAGTCCCTGTAAACGTGGTTTGGCAAAAAGGTGTATGTCTGTAAAAGTGCTAATTCTGAAATCTTTTTAAAAGTTTGATGCAAGAAAATTATCAGGAAATGAAATTTGAAGTGTATACTAAATCCTGGAATTAAATCCCTGAGCGCTGTACAGTTTAGATGGCTTCTACGGTCAAGGAAACTGCCAAAACTTTAAAGTCGATTTTCTCGGCTTTGTAGTTGCTGTAAAACGGCAGACATACACCTTTTTGCCAAAACACGACCGCGGTAGTGACATATCAAGATGCAAAAGTACATGTAAGAACAGTCACCTGTCACTGGAGGGATATCCTTGGTTGTGAGTTTGAGCCTGGGCACAGCACTAATCATTATTCTACATTAGCACTCTCTACCTGGGTGCTAAATGGTATTAACTGCATGTACGGCCTTTTCACACAAGAGTAAAATTCATCGTATGGAAAGCTGATTAGTTTAAAGCTGGTTAACTAATCAGCTCTAAAGCAAATTTTCCCTGTGTGAACATCGAACTGTAAGATGTTCGGACAGATACGAATTCGCGATCTAAAGACCGGTCAGAGCAGCCTACAAATACGAAGTTTGTATAGAGGAGGCAAGAGATTTTATGTGTGAACGGATATATACGTCTTTAACTGGGCAGAGCTAAGACCGGGCACGAGCTTTGATTGACATGACCTGCTATTATTATGTGCAATGGTCCTACTGCGCATTTAAATCAGCAGTGAATCTCTAACGATTGTACCAAATTTTTCTCTACATGTGAATGCTATCATGTATGACTTTAAAGGGCGTGTTTATACACAAGATTTTTGGGCCTTAATCAGGCACCGTATACGTGATTAGTTTAAAAGAGGCTTGCGTCCATACTGATTTTGATTTAAACGCCGACCTAGCAGCCCGACTGTAAACGCCCAAAAAGGTGCGTTTACAAACGCACTTCGTATAAATCGCCGGGGTCCGAATGTGTATAAACGCGAGATCAAATTTAAACAGCTTTAAATGACGTCATTTAAAGCCGTTTCCGGTTCGAGGCCGAAGCTTGTTGAAAAGCGCGCGCCGTATACAGTGCATGTACTACAGCTAGTATAGTTTCAGAGCTCCCACATCGATGCACGTCGCTTGATTGTTTTGATAGTTGAACTACGATCATTGACCTCGACCACCATGAACAGAGGTTCAAATTACAATGAACATGAACTGACTGCTCTTCTTTTAGCTTGGGCCGATCCCGACGTTTAAGCGGAATTGAGTGGCCTTACAAGAAATGAGATGGACGTTGTCGTTGACCACATATAACTACAAGTAAGGTTCGCTGAGCCATCAATAAATACACTAGTATCAAATACAAACGCCTCTCGTCCCACATCATGACACCTTGCAAAAATGTGAATCGACGAAAATCTACACTCGAAATAAGGAACACGAAGAATACAGCCGAGGCCCTAGCTGACGACGACTGTTTTGAAAAAGCGCGCGACCAACTTGACCTGGTTTCGACTCAGGGGCCAACGAGCATGCGCAGTGGAACCCTCCGAATACAGCTGATGACGGCGTTCAAACGGGCGATAAATATGGCCCGACAAAAATGTTTATAAACAGTGCACCATCGAAGTAGCTCTACGGTCGGTGTTTATAAAGAGGCTGTTAAAACGCTCATTAAACCCTCGCAAAATGTTTATAAACGCACCCTTTGAAGCTGATCAGTTTAAAGCTCTTTAAACTAATCAGCTTTAAATACGCTGAATTTTCCCCTAGTGTGAAAGTAGGGCTTGTAATTCCTCAATGCTGTGAGCACCAAAATCTGTAGCCTTACATATGTACATGCATGCAGGCTTCTCAGCAGAAAATAGTTCATGCATGGTCAAAAATACTTGTTGCCAGAGCTGGTGTCATATTAGGTGCCTTGAGCACCTTAAATTGATGGTTTTGAGGGCTGTATTTTGTAGACTTGGTCAAAGATGAACAGTATAAATGTCCTGTTTTGATTTCAGGCAATCGATTGGGAGACCTGTGAGTTTGGTGATACCCTGCAGCCTTACGATGAGACCTGCCACAATGGAGCCACAGGCCTCCTACCCTGTAACCCAGGACAGCTCAAGGTAGCTGAATGCATCGGACAGGGTGGTGACACATCTAGAGTGTAAGCCTCTTCTACTTTCTCCCTTCTAGTGTAAACTGTGACACTTCTACATGTAGATGTATTTGAAAGAAAGGGCAAATCCAAGATTTGTAGCAAGTTGAATTGGGTGAAAGGTGGATAATCAAAGATGCAAGTTGGTGAAAGTTTTAGGGCAAGTCCAAGCTACTTCGTCCCCATATCCATCAACCAAATCTAAGATTTTAGTGTATCTGGTATTCATGCTGATAGCCCTCCTAGAGCTTGGATCAGACAAAATATCAAATAAAATGTTACATGTATGTTTATGTCAATTGACATAATACAAAAACAACAATTGATTACACTTGGAGAGTAATTCATCTGCGAAAAAGAATTGAATTCAGTAATATGATAGTTTGGTTATGTACACATGTACATCTACATGTAGATACATGTACATATAAGGGTGAAAGTTTGAATAATATTTTTGCCTTTTACTATGCAGTATTGGAATTCAAAATTTTGCTTTGACTCATCTCCTTGCCTTGTTTATTCTAGGCTGAGTTTGGTATGTGTGCATACAAAGATCAGCATTCCCATTCATGTTCAGTGACACATAATGAAGGCATGAATACAATCCATGCACAGGGAGGGCTGCACTTGCATTATCGTTTATAAGCCCTCATTGATTGCGGTTAGCATAATATGAATGGATTCAGAATAGATTAGAATTGGAACGGTAGGAGGTTGTAGCAAATTCATTCATCATCACAACATGCATGTACACATGTACATGTACATGTATGGGAGTGTTTAAATTCAATTCCAAGTCAATTTACTGATAAAAGTCCAAATTTACTTGATTATTCCCCATTGTCAATGCAGTTCACACAGAAAATTATCCAAGAGTTAAAAGTTGACATCATAATTTTCATTTCATACTGTGTATAAAAAAGTAAAACATTTTCAAGTAATAAATGTATTTTACATGTACATATACATGAATGAAAAGGAATATTCAAGAGCACAAAACAAGTGACACAAGAAGAGTTTTCTTTACATTTGATATACGGTACTGAACATGTACATCTACATGTACTTTGGACTTACATGTACATACATGTACATTAGGCAAAGAAAATTTATGTGGACTATTTATAACAAGTAATAGTATTTACAGTGCACCAGTGTTGGGTACCTCGAGATCGATTTTGATCTCGAGACCAGTCTCGAGATTGGCATCAGTAACCTCGATCTTGTTCTTGATCTCGAAGGTGTTGGTCTTGATCTTGATCTTGATCTCGATCTCGGAGCTTCTGTTCTCGGAATTTTCGCTCGAGATCGCTCGAGATCAACATTGTTATTACGTAAATTATCAAACGAAAAAGCTTTTAAAATCGTTCACCAATCGGCGCAAATACGACTCAGTGTTGCGTACCTTGAGATCGGCATCAGTAACCTCGATCTTGATCTCGATCTCGGATATATCTGATCCTGATCTCAGATGTTCTAATCTCGATCTTGATCTCCGACCCTCTGGTCTTGGACCCAACACTGATATCTGATCTTTATCTCAGATGTTCTAAACTCGATCTTGAGCTGCGGATCTTGATCTGGATCTGGATCTCGGACTGTTTGATCTTGATCTTGATCTTGATCTTGATCTCGAACCCTCTGGTCTTGGACCCAACACTGCAATGCACTATCGATCTAGTAAAATATTGTGAGGTGCAGAATTGAATAATAATGGTAATGATGATGATTATAATTAGGCCTGAGTCGAGTCGGTCGGTCCACCGGCGCCCGACTGATGCAGCCGGTCACCGGTGCAATTTCATGCACACCGGCGGACCGATGAAATAAAGAAATACATAAGAAATTCACAGTGTCAAAGACTTTGAAAATTAACCAGTTTTAAGAACTAAATTTCCTTATTTATATTAAAACTTTCACATGATATTAAATTTCAATCCTTTAATCAACCAAGTGGGACTATGGAAATAAGATCACCGAGCAAGATTTCTCAATTTTTTGCTTGAATTTATTGGCCCGTATTATTATTGAATTCTGTGTGCGCGCTGCTGATACGATTCTGCACCCCTTGCCCCGAGATGGCGCTAACTCCAGGCTAACTCTAGTGGAGTAATTACGAGTTGCAAACAAACAGATAAAAGATGGCAGCGCCCATACAGAATGCAACAATATCATAATGTTATGGGCCGATAAATTCAAGCAAGAAAATTGAGAAATCCTGCTCGGTAATCTTATTTCCATAGTCCCACCTGGTTGATTAATGGTTTGAAATTTAATATCATGAGAAAGTTCTAATACATGTAGATATTAAAGGGAATTTAGTTCTTAAACTGGTTGATTTTCAAAGTCTTTCATTAACCCTTTCAAGACAGGAATTATTTAAGGGCTAAATTGATCACATTTTGTTCTCCAAATTGGCAACAATAATATTTTTCGTTTAGTGCTACATGGTTCTAACAAAATGTAGTGTCTTTGAAAACAATATACATCATTAGAAACTTGGTCAAAAGTTGAAAAAAATTGCCAATTTTGATAAAAAATAGTGATTTTGAACCTCTCAATGTGTTGCCGATTTAAGGATTATGAAGCTTATTCTCCTTTTTAAAATTCCTGGCATCAAACGCAATATGGTCATGCAACAAAAATGGACACAGTGTGTGCGGAAATTTTTGCTCTTTCTCCTCATGCATCTGGTATATTTTTTAGGGCTCTGAATCAAAAGTTATTGAGCCAAACCACAAAATGTGGTCAATTGTCTCGAAAGGGTTAACACTGAATTTCTTTATGTACCGATATTTCTTTATTTCATTGGTCCGCCGGTCTCCGCCGAAAAATCACCGGCGGGCACCGGTCAAAAAAAACCCTGTTATGACTCAATCCTAATTATATTGTTACTGAATGGTACATGTACATATATACATGTACATGTACATAGTGAATGCAAGTACATGTACCACCCAGCCATGTACATGTACATGTACGTCATGCAATGATCCTCTTGATGTTCACTATTCACTCCAGGTGATAGTTGTACAATACATGCGCAGGCGACAATAGACCTGTTCTCAAATATATTCAAGTTCTATGCATACTTTTAAAACAAAGGTTGTTCTTGACAACCTGAAAGCTTGTCAGAGGCTTGTCAGACATAGCAACAAGTAATGTCATGCAAACTGGATTCCAAGTATTGTAGTTCATTCATTAATGACAGGCTATTAATGGAATACCTCGTTACTACATGTAGGTCCCCAGGAAAGAAACATCCATAAATTTGAATAACTTTGTGAACAGGTCTATTGCTCCACGTCAGTATACTAACCAAACTCTAAACTTCAACCCTGGACCAAACACTGTACCTAACCCTAACTCTAAACCTAAATCTAACCCGAAACACAATTCTATCCCTAACCCTAACCCTACACCTTTGACAAAATAAAACCAAGAGTAATGTAAACCAGTTTGTAATGAGTACATGTATCTACGGGGGGAGGCAGAGAGGGCACGTGCCCCTGGCGGTACTTTAAGGGGGCGCAAAAAACTCAAAAGAGAGAAAGAAAAGGGAGAGAAATACAAGAAAATTTATGGTCTTTGAGGGTTATTTGCACCCCAGTCAAGGACAAAATGCATAAGAAATGGTGTTTTATAGAGTTTGAAAATTTTCTTAAGCTCGGTCACGTCGCTCCCTTGCATAATTACGTTCAGGATTTAGCTATTGAGCCTGATCGGTTAAGAGTGAGCATTGGGGTGAAAATTTAATTTTCAGATTTTTATGATGAAATCACTTTCAGGTTTTTCATTAATATCTAAAGTTACTAAAATTCACGTTTGTTTAATTGACAAGGTCGGGAAAGTCATTGGATTGGCCCATTTTTCAACAGGGGTAATGAACACTAATGTCACGGACGGACATTTTCTAGAAAGACTGAGTTGGTCCTAGTTTCATACTCTCTAAACTTTCTTAAGTTTTGTTAGCAAATAATTATAGATCAAACACCATTCCATTGAAAACAAAAAAATATTTGAAAATATTTGTACAGAAATGGTCGTGCTGCATGGTCATTCACATCTTGATGCAAATTTGTCCGTCCGTGACAGAAAAAAATTGTTAAAGTTTTTTTTTCCATTGGTGGGGCAAAAATGAAAACAAAAACCATGCTGAGCTATCTCACTAGCTAGAAACCTATCTCACTAGCTAGAAACCTATACCATGTATAAATAAAACCTTGATCAATTAAATATACATATACTAAAAATGAATTTGAAAACTGTCACGGACGGACACTAATTTTGTCACGGACGGACAATGCAATATACTGAAATGGTAAATGCTGTGAGATTTCAAATTCAGTGAATTGTTTGATTGTTTATTGGTTCATGGAACATATTTCATCCAAAATATCACATACAGTGAAACCTGTCTATAAAGACCGCTCAAGATAGACAAGAAAACTGTCTTTACGAGCAGGCGGTCTTTAAGTACAGGTTCCTTTAATACATGTTTCAATGAGAAACAGTTTTAAAGGGAAACAAAAATTGTGGTCTTTATAGACAGGTAGTCTTTCTATACAGGTGGTCGCTAAAACAGGTTGGACTATATATGGTATTGTGATCCCAATATGAATGCAAAAATTACCCCTCACCCCACCCCAATTTTTTTTTTCTTTTTCAAGCTAATAAATGTCATAAAAACCTAATGATTTTTGCTATGACTCTAATGGGAGCCAGCCTGCATTGTCAGTCTGCAAAAGACATCCATTACAGGTGTTTACAGAAGATGAATACTTATTTTCTTACTTATTTATTTATTAATATTATTATTGCTATTATTTTAGCTGATATTTTTGGTCATCAGCAACGTGTAAAAGTTTTATATTCAACATTGATACCGAAGCTTGATCAGTATTCAAATTAAATTACAAGTTGTGCTTGAAAATTATAAACATTGGAGGTCAGATGTGGTATCAGACTGCAAGAGCCATGTTTAGACTCTATTTTGTAAGAATGCTTTGAATTAGTTGTAACGTTTAAGACAGATAAAGATTTTTTGTAGTTCAGGATCATACACAGCCAAAATTTTTTTAAAAATTTTGTAATCACATGACATAAGAAGAAACCTTTTTAGACACTATATGATATTAAATGCTCATAATTGAATTGGTTGCATCAACCCTGAAACAGTTTATTTATGGGGAAGGGGGTCAGAAAGTTATAATATATGACTTAAACTAGTCGTGTTGGGCAATCCCTCAACTAACAGGACATAATTAGGCTCTATGGGCTTTATACACTCAACTGTTGCCATTAGGGCCTTTGTCCAGAAAGCCAACATTGTTCTTAAAGTGATAGACACATTACTGAAAAAGTGAACTATGGTATGAGAAAGATTTAGAGTTAGACAATGATCTGCATTTCATGATTTGGTTTTCACCCTCTTAAACAGAAGTATAAAAATATATGAGATGTTATAAAGAGTACTGGTATGTGATGTTGTAAACCAGATGAGAAATTTTACTTCCTATAATATGATAATGATCAGTCACACATAATCCTATTTCTATATTACCTCTATGTTTGAAACAAAATATATGACTTTTGAGCTGTAAAGTAAATTAAAATACTAAATATTGATGTTTGATTTCAGTCCACCTACATGTACATGACTGTCATGTAAAGGTTACATTTTGAAAGCTTACATCACATTCTTCTCAACATGTTCACTTTGGTCTGTAGCATATATATTGTGCATGTACAGTTGCACACTACATAAGTACATGCACTTGTACATTGTGTATACACTACAATACAGGCATCCACTTTTGACATAGATTCCACTTATAAACTAAGTTTTTCATGCTAAGTTTTGCTTAATAGTGGAATAAAATCAATTTCAAACAAAAAGCAGAAAGCAAGAAGTACATATGCGCAATTTTAGATAGGAACACATGCAGTTTTTAAGTTGATGTCCGTCCGTGACGCTCAAAATGTCCGTCCGTGACGCCCAAATGTCCGTCCGTGACAAAAAGTTTTCGGACCTCTAGCAAAAGTTACAGCTTGCTTCAAAATTCTATGTATGTGACAGGGAAGTCAATTAACTTGACTAACATTTGCAGTCAAAAAAATTTGTCAGTGACAGTTTGTTTAGATAGAAAAGACAAAAGATTACCGATAAGTCAAGAAACCCATTTCTATCTTGTCCGTCCGTGACAATGAATATTTAATGGATTCTATTTATAGTAGGTAACCATGGCAACCAAATTTTATCATCATTTAGCACCTTCAGCGGTACCCTTCACAATGAAACATAAAACAGCTCAACACATCTCATAACTTATTTTTTACAGGCCTTCAAACTTTCAAAATTTGTCAAATGTCCGTCCGTGACTAACCGATCAGGCTCTATTTCGCACCCCTAATGATGTTTTTAAAGTGTTAACCATTAATTGACTCTAGTAGCTTACCCCCTCCCCCCTGCATAAGGCAGGAGCTTGTTAAACTTTGTGCCCCCAGATGGGCTATTCAAAAGAAATCATAAATTTACCTTACAGTTGCCTTGCTACATTCCTCTAATATATTCTTTAGGGTTTACGTTCATTTTGCGCCTCCAAAATAGAAATGTTCAAAAAATTTTAAAAATATATTGCTAGGTAGCTGTATTCCTTTGGATTTTTTTTCTAAGGCCTGGTAAAATGCATTAAAAGTTTCAATTCAAGGGGTGAAAAGGGAAAAAAATCTGCTGCTTGGTCCCATTGCTACCTCATTTATGTACAATAACTCATCAAATTTGGGCTAACAACTGCGGGTTTTGTGCATCAAAACTCATTTTCACGTAGTGCCATCATTTCTGAATTAAAAAAAAACGCTCATTAATCTGAGTTTTGGCATGGGGGGGGGGGGGGGGGGTGCAAATTTGATAGTTTGCCCCAGGCAACAGAATACCTAGATATGCCACTGCCCTGAAATGACCCCAATTTGTGTGAGCACGAGCACTTGTTTTGGGTGGCGCGCTACTTGTTATAAACTATTAAAATCATACTGGTGCGCACACTATCATCGTGTATAAAGGTCAGTTGTACTCTGTACATAATATACAAGTGAGGGTCCTTATCTGCACATGCACAAATTGTAATTACGCACTGGCTTATTGTCGTTGGAGCATACATTATACATGCTGTACATGTGTCTGAGCACCCTGGTGATAACATGTAAATGTACCAGTACATGTATCAAGTACCCATCCATGGCGGATCCAGGATTTTCTGGCAGATTCCCTGACAAGAAATAACAAAGAGATTTAAGGTCATTAGAGTTTGTGGGGTGCCAATTTATTTGTCAAATATTTCTGCCAGGAGGTAGGAAGTAGGCATTCGAATTGCTTAAAATCTTTCTTAATTGCGTAGAAATTTTTTGTTCACAGTAGACTCCATGAGAGGAAAAAGTATTAGATAGAATGTACATGGATGCAGTGTATTTCTTAAAAAAGGAAACCCAACCTTTCCCATCAGTTACTAGAAAAAGAATTCTTTATGGGTTGATTCTTATTATTCATGTCAAAGTTCAATTCATCCTCTTTTTTATATATGATACCAAATATGTATGGTGGTGGATCCAGTGTCCGAACACTTTTCAGAAAATCAATGATAGCAAATAAAATATCAAACGAATATTTGTCAAAATGAATGCTCAAAGTCCCACAGAAAAAGAAGTTGATGGAATTTTAAAAAGACAACGTAGATTTAATACGATATTCCCTTCTGAGTGCACCCCTTCCCAATGACGCGGCGTTTTGGTCCCTTGAAAAAGGTACTGTAGTTCCGAATGTGTGAAACCTATGGGAAAAAGACACAACCTTTGTTTCAATAGTGTGGTTTTCATACGCGTAGTCCCACGCGTATGAAAACCCATTTTAGGCGCTTAACTGTACACGTTCGGTAATACAATCCATGACTATACATTGATATTTTCATGCATGAATAAATTTGAAAGGCTTAAGTGAGTGATGTCAAACTTAGTTTGCGTACAGAAGTAATGCAAAGTGTAATTCCATTAGGTACAATGCAAAGAATCAAAACAAGTGATAGAGACTCTTAGCAAAGAAAAGTGATATTTCATGATGTTTCCTCATTCATTTTTCAACATGTATTCAACCTTGATTGAGATACGAGTCCAAAATTAGCCCCAATATCCTTCCAAATGACCACCTAAAAATGTATCCAAGCATGTGCGTGCTCCAGAAAGCAGAGTGAAATGCAGTTCATTGCGTAGATGAATAGATCTCGCTCTTGTGTGCAAATCCATTTTTACATTGCTGGTTTAAAATTATTTTAGTTCAGTGATCCCAGGCTCTGTCATCACAAATGTGATAGCATATATGAAAGGGGATAAAATTCCTCTTTTTAGGATGTATTACAATAAATCACGTTATGCTTATTTTGGTAACTTTGTGGAGGCTTGATTTAATAAATTATTGAATTTTGATATCTGTCTTGTATAATGATGTTCAGAA
Source organism: Heliocidaris tuberculata (assembly GCA_025618425.1). Lineage (NCBI taxonomy): Eukaryota > Metazoa > Echinodermata > Echinoidea > Camarodonta > Echinometridae > Heliocidaris > Heliocidaris tuberculata. The sequence goes on along the minus strand of CM046844.1, from coordinate 23,906,591 downwards.
GGATATAATAGCCAGGCATAGAAAGGTTTTCAAATATATAATGCTATTAGTAAGATATCTATGACTGAATACTCCCATTTACGAAAGCGTATGGCCATACGCTTTAGTCTAACACTGAGTCTGGGGGGGGGGGAAATAAGTCTGGCATTTCCGGTCACTTGCATATGTTTACTTTTGTGAAGCACATGATGATTTTGAAGTGTTTTTTTTTTTCCTGGGCTTCATTTTTGCACCATATTACATACATGTACACTAATAGCATGTAAGGCCAGGCAGCTCAGATTTTATCAAGCCTCTACAAAGTTACCAGATCACTTTGAGAAATACCTTTACACTGTATTATGAACATGAAATGTCAAACCTACTGGAATTTTGAGTGGCATAAGCTTGAGACTGGCTTTGGATATTTCCTCAGGTGTGATCCCTGTCCTCAGAAGTTTTTCCAGTCAAGCTACAACAGGTGCACTGCATGTCACGAGTGTTCCGAATGTAATCCCGATGAACAGATCAAGGAACCGTGCACCGATGAAACGGACACCGTCTGCGAGAGTATCATAGCGCCACCACCACCACCCGAACTGACGACAGCCGCTACCGATGCCCCAGTGCCACGTTCGTCAACTCAAATCCCAGATGAAAGTACCCCTACAGTACAAGATCCTACTACTGCTGTGCTCGGTGAAAGCACTACCAACAAAGTACCGTTAACAGAAGGGCCTCCTACAGTCCAGACAACTCAGAATGTGTCTCCTCAGGGACCAGAATCCAGCATAAACAAAGGTAACAAATGTACTGCAATAAGAAAAAACTATAATTGATGTCATTTTGCCACTTTGATTTTTGATAACAGGATGGGCATTCAATTAACCCATCAGTTCATTGAAAAAAAATGGGACATCAACCAATTAAACATCACTGTGTTCTCCTGAATACTTACATGTATATTGAAATATGACGCTGTGTTTTCACTTGGTCTACAGATCTATGTTGTCACTTTGCCAGACGAAAAAAATCGTCTTATATGGCATTGGGTCATTGTTTTATGTAGAAAGGACCTACTATACACAGCCTGTTAGGCGATCACCCATATGATTCATGTCACGACATGTACTAAACGTCCTAATTTGGTTATGCAAGCTGTCCATTTGAAGTGCACTGATGGCCAATGAATTATACTTCATGTAGGCGTATAGTTGCTCTGGCTTCACCGTGGTAGTAATAGATCGTACTACTGGCAAGTAGGAAATGAGTATGATGATGATGATGATGATGATGATGATGATTATGTAATTCTGTTGGTATCAAATGGTGGTAATGATCATGATGCATTGAAAAAGCGTCATGATAATTCATTATAAAATGATGTGGAAAAAGTGTCAAGATGTTGGTAACTCTATTAAGGGCAATTATGTTTTGGGATAGGGACTTAGGGGTGTGCTCTCCTCATTTAATTTTGTTGTTTGTTAAAAAAACAATCTATGTCAGCAAAGTTTGAAATCTACTAGAAGGTCCGAACCTACCCCACCCCCCCCCCCCACCTTTTTTTTTCATTTTGCCTGTAAAGAAATTTTTTGGCTACATGTACATGTATTTTGTTTGATGCCTGCCCCTTCCTATTCAAAATGTTCTACCATATCCCCTTGTGTTTGAATATATTATGGTATTGATGAACCCTATCTGGTACATTGTTAGATGGCAATGGGTAATAGTAGTAGTAGTAGAAGCAGAGCACTCGTGCCAGACCTACAGTGTACATGTATCTAGGTGAATAATTAACTGGGAACTCTCCAGTTGAAGGAAAGCTAAATGTATGCTAATTAAAGTGGAGACATATTTTCGGCAAAGATCCCTTGCCTGAATAACAGCTTTATTATTTCTGAAAGAATCACGGTACTGGCTTGTCGTTCTCGCAAAGAGATGGCAGGATTATTTGGTATATCTGGGTCATTCCACGAGGTTGGGACAAAAATTTATGATGATGTCCATGTAACACTAGTGTGAGATCTTCTATTACACATGGAAGATGAAATCATCTGTTGAGGATTTTTATGCAATGAATATGTAGTGCCCAGCCAGAATCATTCCTGTTTCACTTGGTAGTCTTTCAAAGCTTTGCTTAAAATGCATGCATTCCTTTTTTTATTACCGTTACATGAACATCACATTTATAACATACAATTTTGGTCTGTCATATTGATTCACCATGAAGCTAGACTACTTCTCAACATAAGTGGCTGTGTTTTTTACACTGAACTCAGTTTTAGCAAACATTGTTATGGTTGATAGGAGACATACACTGCAGTTCCTCACTTCTGGTACATGTACATGATTGTACATGTATGCCTTCTGATCAATAACAATTGTAGTGAATTTCTTGAATCTTAAATGTAATCGCTCTTTGACTGTGGTGTAGCATGGGGCTACCATTGAGGGAGCACTGGTGTCATGGGGGTGGGGCACTATTCTTACAGGTGAATCTTGTGTGCCAGAGAGCAAGGCGATTGCAAGGGGGTACACTTACATGTAGGTGGTAGTATCATTTTATTTTAAATTTTTTGTTAAAATGTGGACAATGATGGGGTATAAGAAAAGAAAAAAAAAAGAATCCCAGAAAATTGTTGTTTATACATGTAGCTTTATTGTATTTGTGCTGAATTACAAAACTGGCAAAGAAAATGTATTAGATAGTAGTATTAGTTAAGCAGCTGTGTAGTTTGTTGCGACAGTATATTCACAACTTCGGAGAGTGCGAAGGATTTGCAAATTGGCCAACATATGATGTCACTGCAGATCAACCAATTTTATTGGCAGCATTTCCACATAGTGTCCTTAGAAATGTAGTCTTTATGTTGCTTATTTCTCTTTTAATATCACATCTTTATCAATGTTGAAAAAAATTAGAAGTAGGTGTATGTTGTCCTTGGAGTTGTAAGTTTTTGTTTGATCTACATGTAATTTTGAATGAAAATAATGCATGTCCAGATTGAGAGGGTAAAACAGGTATTTTTGTGTATTATAATACGTGACTTATTTGACTGGCTGATTTTGTCAAAGCGATCGGCTTCTAGGCTGGAATAGTAGCGCTTACATGTTGTATGTGTAATTCTACGTTGTTTCTTGTAAAGGAAAAAAAAAAACACATGAAAAACAAAAGGCCTTTGCTCACAAAAGGACACTTTTTGGCTGGCCCTAAAACATTGTTGATTTCAAATGATTTACAATGGTTTACTTTATAAAGTACTTTTGAAAAAAAAATTGTACAACACAGTATGCCAAAATACATACATGTACATGTATTATAGTTTTATAGATATTTCAATTAATCTTACTAAGGTACATCACTGAGCAATTTTTCTGATTTTGTTCTCTGTTTGTTACATATATATGCAGGGCTGTCAGGTGTCACTCTAGGAATAGGGATTATTGCTGCCATTTCTTGGATTGTCATCATCTTCCTGGTAATAGCGCTCTGGATTACCTGTCGAAGATGGAAAGAAGAACAGAGGAAAAATAAGGGTAAATTCAAGTGAACATATGTGCTTTCATTTAAATTTGATCATTTTTTGTTGTTGTTTGAGTTACATAGAAAATGAATTTACTTGAAATTCTTCTTAACCTATACTTAACAGTGAAAAAAAATTCCACATTTTGTTCTTTGGCACGATCACTTAATTCATTAGTCACCCATATGTCATCCAACATGTGCTAATCTCTTTCATTTTTCTGCTTTCATTTGACCCAGCTTGATATCAGGGTAGACTTCCTCTTTAATGATTCTAATTTTTCTTTTTGTAACAGAATTCCTAGCCACAACATTCTTTGTTCATGCATGAGGTATATTTATAGGACTAAGCTGCAATGACACATCGCTTTTTTGTAGTTTCCTATTTTTTTGTTGCTATTGTTTGTACAATTCCTCTTATTCACAATTGAAGGTTTTCGGTAACACCATGTGGGAGCCTCTGTGAAAAGGCTGTTGATATATTCTTTCGTGAAAAAATAACCCACTTATGGGCCGTTTAGAGGAATTTAGGAGAAGTGAAAGGAAAGGAAAGAGATGGAAATGGAATGAAATTAAATTAAACACTTACACAAGACTATTTTTGGTTTTGGTTTTCGGTGTTTGTACACCAAAAATGAAGTGACATGGAAAGAGGAAAGAAGAAAAAGGAAGAAAGAGTGATCGAGATCAGGAAAGTTCTGAGTAGGTCACAGAAGTTTGGAGAGAGTAGTTCTGAAAAGATCTGTTTGTATTCCTCTGTAGAGTAGTTCTGAAAGAGAGTTTCCGAACTATGGTATTCTTTCGGTAAAGGAGTATATCTGTCTCGACGCGTTTCGAACAGTGTGCTCTGTTCATCGTCAGGAGATTAACTCGAGGAAAACTGCAGTGCGGCGAGTATTTATGCAGTTGTGCAGACCGGGGTACCGTTACTGTGCGAGCCCGTGTTCGCCATTCCAGGCCTCTGATTGGTCCGTTAACGGAAGTGGGCGTGGCTTGCGGTTGCGTGGTCTAAATGTGTGTCTGTCTAAATGTGCGTCCGAACATGGGCTCGCACAGTAACGGTACCCCGGTCCGCACAACTGCATAAATACTCGCCGCACTGCAGTTTTCCTCGAGTTAATCTCCTGACGATGAACAGAGCACACTGTTCGAAACGCGTCGAGACAGATATACTCCTTTACCGAAAGAATACCATAGTTCGGAAACTCTCTTTCAGAACTACTCTACAGAGGAATACAAACAGTTCTTTTCAGAACTTCTCTCTCCAAACTTCTGTGACCTACTCAGAACTTTCCTGATCTCGATCACTCTTTCTTCCTTTTTCTTCTTTCCTCTTTCCATGTCACTTCATTTTTGGTGTACAAACACCGAAAACCAAAACCAAAAATAGTCTTGTGTAAGTGTTTAATTTAATTTCATTCCATTTCCATCTCTTTCCTTTCCTTTCACTTCTCCTAAATTCCTCTAAACGGCCCATAAGTGGGTTATTTTTTCACGAAAGAATATATCAACAGCCTTTTCACAGAGGCTCCCACATGGTGTTACCGAAAACCTTCAATTGTGAATACTCACTCACCATGGAAACCTACAGAGAACATCTAATTCCTCTTATGTATTCAGTTGTAGTTTTTAGATGATGATGACGTGAATAAATTGAAATTGAAAGAAAAGAATTAACCAAACTTGGCCAAAGTATTTCGTCACAAATTTCGCCAATGCATGAACTTGCGTGTCAAATTTGTGTTGTGACACGCCTTTTAGTTGATGGTCACAAGTAGGATGCACATAATTTGCACATTGTCACTTCACGTTCCCCTCAAATAGGAGGAGCTGATTTCATGCAAAGGGTGTTTACTTGTTAAGGGGTCACATTTGCGTGCACTGATTGCCCACAGTTCGCACATAGTTCATGCATGCATGTGGTCATGCTTTGCGGAGCATATCAGGGAAAATCACTTCCCCAAATTGATACATGTAGTAAGTGCGCTTCACGCACGTGCAAACTTGTCATGGCAAGCCAATGAGTGACACTGCATCAAAACAGCATCAGGTCTGCGTGATAATGAGTACCGGTAACTATGTTTGCCATTGTCATAACTATGGCGTGAACAGTGCTCAACATTTGCATCAACATGACAATGTGCGTCATGGCGTGCCCATGCTTAACATTAGAATGTTACGCATTTCATGAACTGTTCAAAAATTAGACAAATGAAACGACATGGTGCAAACTATGCATCACAATTATAGTGTTGACTGGACTGCATGTATGTAAATGGCATGACTTGGCATGCCATAATGCAGGGCAGTGCGAGACCAAATGTGTCATGGTTGCTTTAGTCCTAAAAATATACCTCATGCTTGAGTAAAAAAATAATTCTGTGATGAAAATAAAAATTAGAATAATTTATTATTATTTATGAGGGAGTCCACCCTGATATTGAGTTGCATTTAATGAAAGCAGAAAATTGAACAAAAGATATTAGTAAAAATTTGATGAAATCTGATAAAAGATAAGAAAGTTGTTTAACCTGTAATTGCTCAAACCCAACTTAGCAACTATGTGATTTTCTTTGGAAGCACCTCTTCCATTTGATATGTAGTATAGATTCCATAAATGTTCAATTTCCTGCTTTTTGATGAACAATTAGATCTATTTTATAGAGAGGTGGTGTAAAAACCCTGTAGGTCACAAATATAATAAAAGCATTCTTTGAAAGAAAATAGAAATTTAAATGTGTGCAATATAAATCGCAGAATTTCATATTTGTGCCTGCAGTCTACTTCAAAACTGAGGAAATCTTGTATTTATCTGATTTTCTTCAAACTTTCATTTATCTGTTTTTATCATTTTAATGAGTTAATTTAAGCCAACTTGATGCTAGAGTGGATCTTTTTGGTAGTTCATTATAAACAAATGTTAAATAATTATCATTTTGACAATTTTTTTATTTTGCACTACAATTTCTGTTCTTGTATGTGAGTCTGATCGGTTAAGAGTAGGCATTTTGTCCGTCCATGACATTTAATATTTTATGGGTTATAATTTTAGTAGGCCACCAAGGCACCCAAATTTCTTTAAATTTAAACTTCTTCAGTGATTCCCTCACAATGAAACACAAAATAACGATCTTCAATTAAATACTTATTTTCTACAGGCATTCAAACTTTCACAATTTGTCAAACGTCCATCCGTGACTAACCGATCAGCCTCATGTTTCATTTAAAGTACATGTCTGTTGTTGTTGTTTTTTTTTTTGGGGGGGGGAGGGTAAGAAATGTATAGCTTTAAAAGCAAGAAAAAATTAAGTACTGCCAATTTGAAGAAAAATTGTTATAGAAAGATGCTTTTCTTTTAACATTTGTTTTATTGTCCTCTATAGAATCGGGTCAGAACAACCCTGATGCATCTCCACAAGGGTCTCCTCGAGGTAGTGAACCCATAGGATCGGCGAGTGTTCATAATGGGTCTTATCCTCCGCAAGTACAGAGCAATCCAGTTGTGGCTCATCCTATAGATGATGGATCCCTAGATGCACTTCTCTCATCAAATGTTGAAAAGGACTTCCATGAGAAAGGAAAAGCTCCCTCCGCAGTGGCTTTTAAAAATGAGAAGCCTAATGATCCAAAAGTAACATTTGTTCAAAATTGTCAGTTGGGCAAAGAACAGCATCCTTCACCGAAAATCACCAGCAGAGGTAAAGACAGTAACATTAAAAGTGTGGAAAGTTTAAGAAATGAAGACGGTATTCGCCTAGAACCTTCTCCACCAGTAAACAGAAGAGCTAATGATAATCCTCGTCCTTGGAATGAAAAGGTATCAGGGTCCACCAACACCACCACCACTGCAGACGTGCATAACTGTGATTATATCCCAGGGGAAAGGGAAAGAGGAGATGATGATAACTTGGTGAGAGGGGATGTTGTACATGATGGTCATCTCTCTCACAGTGGAGACTCCCATGATCCTGCATCGGGAGATCAAGATGACCCTGGAAGGCGTCATAGTCACAGTCCCTCCCATCGACCTCCAACTGATGGCTTACATGTACATTGGCCAGCAGAAAAGGTCCCGGGATCGTTTGCATTGCCACCGACGAGTACGGATAATAACGTGTCTTCTACAGATGTGCCACATACAGACTTGCCACCTATGGACAGTGATGAGCGTTGGCACGCAGAAAAGGTACCAGGATCATTTGCATTGCCACCGAATAGCGTACACAGTAATGTGACTGCTGCAGATGTGCCAAGTGCAGACATGCCACCTTTGGACAGTGATGAGCATTGGCATGCAGAAAAGGTACCTGGATCAGGCCCTGACGTAGTGACTGATGCGTCATCGGACAATTCTCCAGTTGAGGATCATGAAAACGATCCTCGAACCTTGCGCTCATCTGTTGGGCGTCGGGAAGCTCCCATGGCTGGTGAAGAGGAATGGGCAGAGGATGACCCAGAAGAAACTGCAGCTAACAATATCAAGTTAAACAATAATGACCCAAATGCGGACACTGACAGGGGTGTTGCCCAGAGATTGACAGAACCAGAGGCTACTGCCTTCAACAACACTGAGGGTAACACCACCCCTCCAGGTGAAGAGACACTTGAGGATGATGTTGGTCAAAGGAAATTTTTGGATTGGAGGTCCCTTCCATTCCTCAAAAAGCAGAGGAGGAAAACCCACAACAATATGAGAAAGCACCCTACTCAACAGAGGCAGCCATTGTTGGGTAGGTAGAAATATTAGTTAAACTGAATCTTCTCTACCGATGGTATACACTTTAATTGTCTTCTTCAGATGGTTGATATATATATATATTTTTTTTTGATGATCATGTTCCCCTTCCTCCCCCCCCCCCCCCCCCCCCGAGTATCCATAGTGGAAAATATGATACACATCATTCTTTGAATCTAAGACCACAAGAACTCCTCTATTTTTTTCATAAATTCTGTAATTACAATCCCAGAATAGTTTGTTAATTGCCTGTAGATACTGCATTAGGTCCATTTATCTGTTTTGAACCAAAAATAAAAAAATGTTACTGTTATATTTCATTCTATTACAAGTATGTCCATGCTATTATTCATTGTTTAATCTTTTTTTTTCTTATTTCAGACAAAATGGTGGATGAGAAGTGTCTAGAATACGTTGCAGATCAACTGAAGCTGAGCAAATTGGACAAGTTATGTCGGAAACTTGGACTGAAAGAGACAGAGGTAGAAAACCACAAGTATGACCTTAAGAGTCAGCACTTCCAAGGCACTGAGCTTGCTTTCAAAATGCTTGTGAGGATTAGAGATACCCAGGGAATGAAATTCAGCCATGGCAGGTTAGAGACAGCGCTGCGCGCGAGTAACAACGCTCATATAGCCGATGGCATGGTGTCCGAGTTCCAACTGAAACGCTAAAGCAAACTTAAGACAGTTGTCTGCTGGAGCAGTGAGCTTGAATTATTGGATTACAGAGCTTCAAATACTTGGACATTGAGCAAGGGTTAGAGTTATAGAGTTTGGAGATGGAGACGAAGCTGGTTCATGGCTTTGACGATGAAGATGACCATGAAGGTGATGACGATGACAACGTCGACGACCATGATCATGACGATGATGATGGATGTTGACGATGATTCCATAAATGTGATGTTTCTACAAAGAGAAGCATAGAGAAGGTTTGACACAATGTAACAAGTTATATCATATGTTATTCCATGAGGTTTCATAGTCGAGTGGTCTCATCACTTGACTGGGTATGCGCAGGTCAGGGGTTCAAGCCGGGCATGGCACTTGTAGTATCCTTTTGCAAAAAGGAGAGAAATGGGGAACTGATTGGATGCCCAAAGCCATTGTGATTGAATTTGCCATGCCCTCGTGGGGACAATTATGATAAGAACACTGCCCAGGGAGTGGAGATGATGCACACATTGTGTGCAAGACTAGATATGATGAATAGGGATAGCACTTTACATTTGTATGAAGTCCATGTATTACATGTACATTATTGCAATCCAGATTGTTATAATTATTATCATGGTTTATTCCACTTTGTCCTGCCCCAATCATTTTGCTGCCATCTATTAAAACAAGAAAAAAAAAATCTAAATAAAAACTCAACCCCTCAACAACCCCCCCCCCCCCCAAACATGCTGCCAAACTTTCAAAGTATTCATTCATCTCTACTGTAGGGTGCAACAAAAATACTTGCCTGATGATCAGACTTAACTGATAATTGCCAGAATATGTGAATGTTGCATGCAGAGCAGATCCCCCAGAACATATGTAAACAACTCTAAATGTATTTAAAATTTGATCAACTTAATTTTTGTGAACCTGCACTGATTACCAAAGAATACTCACTTTTTTTAAAGTATAAAATGTATATCTTTTTCAAAAGTATAAAATGTATATCTTTTTCAAAAGTATAAAATGTATATCTTTTTTAAAAGTATAAAATGTATATCTTAAAGAAAAAATTGATGCAAGTGAATTTGCTCTCCAGTTTTATCTGGCAAATGAATATTTTTAGGGACTATAGATCAAACCTTCACCTTGCATTTGCTTAAAAACTTACAAAATGAAGGTTTGATGATAAGTCTTATTCAAAATCGTTGGTTTTGCCATGTAAAACCTTTTTTAAGCAACTGACTTTGGTGTGTTTCACAAATTTGAACAAGAAGCAATGGCTCATATTCTCATTAAGGTCACATGGTCTCCACTCTCCACCTGCCTTTCGTATCGTCTCATATATATGCACATATTTGTGGTCTAGAATTTTTACATAATAGATTATAGAAACATTATATTAAATGATATTTTTTGTGGAGAATTTATGGTCAGAATGTTGATGATTGTGTTTGATCATCATCATCATCATGATTATATTCATATATTTATATTTTTTTCCTTTTTATGTTTCACAGGTATGCTTTATGCATCTATTCTTAGATACTGTGTATATTGGTAACAAAAGAGAGAAAAAAAAAAATCCTGCAATAAATTCATACTGAAATCTTTATTTTTTTCAAGTTAAAAAATATTTCATTGTTATATCTTCTAATAAAATTTCAGTCTTCTTTTCATAGAAATTTGAAAGAAAAACTTCACAAGTGGCAGATAGTACAGTGTATTCAAAATCTCTCTCTCTCTCTCTCTCTCTGTATGCAAATTGTCATTTTGAAACAAATATTCAGTCATGTTTCAGTCTTGTAGAATGATCTGTAAGTTTGGCAAGAATAAAAAAAAGTGCATCATTCCGAATCTAGTTTTAAATTATATGTACGGTGTATATTTAACTGTAGATACACAAGCAGATAAAAGAAAAATGAAGGTTGTGTTACATCTTGAATTGCTCAACTGCCTCAACACCTTCCAAATAACTTTTGCCTTTCCAACACATAGTACTATTTTCTCTTTGTGGGTGTATCATACTCTTTTCTACTGGACAATTTGTCTACATTTTCTACATCTTTGTACTGATACATATGTATGGAAATATATGCATTTTCGGGGTGTATTGTACTTTTTTCTACTGGACAATTTGTCTACATTTTCTACATCTTTGTACTGATAGATATGTATGGAAAATATATGCATTTTCAGGGTGTATTGCACTTTTTTTCTACTGGACAATTTGTCTACATTTTCTATGTCTTTGTACTGATACATATGTATGGAATTATATGCATTATTTTTTTAATATGATTTCTTCATGAATTTTGCTGAGAAACAGATAAGCACAATCACAATATTATGATTAGCTACTGAAAATGGTTGGAAAATAACATTATCAGTAGAGGGAAGAATATTATTAGATATTTTTAACTTTAATATACATGAACATGTAGGATTACAATGTAAGAAAAGTATTGCTCTTTTGCCAAAAAATAAATTTTGCTTGCCTGCTGTTCAACATCTTCATTGTTCTGTTAAACTCTGTTAAAGGTAGAAGATAGTTTTGGGAAGCTCTCAAAAACTTTTCGTGAGATTTCTTTGATTTTACTTAATAAATAGCAGGGTACTAACATAACTAAGATGCTGTGAAGTTTTTCCTCCTCTAGTGAAATATTTATCGAATGAGAGGTGAAAAGTAATAAAAATCCCTGGGCCCAAAAAGAGGGGATGTAAATTCAAACAACGGCCACACACATTATGCTCATGGGGATTGCTGTGTGTTATAGAATACGCTGCACATAGTGCGAAGCGCTGGGTTTATTGTGCGGGGAACCTTCGGGTGGATATGGTCTTAGCGTGAGGCAGTGAAAAGCCGTTACCAAGCGTTTCTTACAGATATTTACACTAAAATTTGTTCGAAATTGTGAATGGGATGTTAAATAATCTTGTACATGTGTCTTATGATAAAAGGAGAATAGTATGTGACTTTGTTAGATAAGTTTCTTGCCAGTATGTTTTTGCTACCGAGACTGTCTGTGAGCTTTAAGGCCCACTCCGATATGGTGCGATAAACTGCCTTAAAAGAAACCATGAAACCTGCTTCAGCCACCATCTGTATAGAAAGACCACCACAACTTTTGTTTCCTTTGAAAGGTCTTTCCCAATTTTTTGCTACTGTATATGATTATGCATTATCTTACAGGAGTATGTTATTTCTTTTTATTAATGCACACATACACACAAAAAAGAATGCAGTTAATATACAGATTTGTCATGCATGTTAGTCTATGTGAGATTGTTTATACATGTACAGTGTATATCTCGATGTTTATATGTCACTATACATGTGTGTGTATTTGATGCATTTTTCACATAAAAAGGACTACATAATTTAGTACTTTATGCACATGTATGTTCTTACACGGTCTTGAAAATGATCCGTCCTTTGCCAGGAGATTTCTATTTTACAGCTCTATGTTATTTTCACAACTCTATGAATCAGAAATTGAGTTAAATTGAATTTCTTTCTAAATAACATTGTACAGTGCATTGAAGTATTTACATAATGCGCTATATAAATGTAATATACTATATTTATTATTATATTGCATGATTGTTAGAAGAAATGGACATGTAATTTTGGTATTATTGTGGATAGAAAAAAGGGGAAAAAATATGTAGTACTTTGTTATTAAAAAAGATATATATATATGTATGCTCTCGCTCACTTATCATGCGCCTTGCGCTTATAAGCGCCCCTTATATTATTATACGCTTTGGGTCATAACCTACAAACGTGTATTTCAATTATGACGTCTTCGTGACATTTTAAAGATATTTTTGAGCTGTAAAGCGTTTCCAAGACAATGTGCCCGGTTACTTATAAACTAATTGCGCAATGTTTTGGAAACGCTATGGGTACAATTTCGAAAGTTTGTCATTCACTTGATAAAGACGGTGTGAAAACCGTCGAAAATTCGTGAGGAAATAATGAAGTTGGATAAAAGCATGACATTTCTAATTATTTTTTTTCATATATATGTATATATATATATGTATATAATAAACTTAACATTTTTTAGGTGAGAATTATAGTTGTATTTATTTCAATAAGAACAGAAGTTTGAAATAAAGATCATGTTAATCTATTATTTAATCTGCATTTATTCAACCTGAACTATAGATACATCATCATTTGTTTAAGAAGAGAGCAAAGCAAAGAATGCATTGACCTGAATTACTGTACATGTTTCAGACATCTTCCAACATGTCGATAAATCATTTTGGCAATTTTGTTACTCAAAGTGAGATCTGGTAGGGGGTTGGTTCAGTTGGGCAAAAGTAAAAAAAAGTCTCTGACATGCAGGAAAAGAAAAACGTTCTCACAAATTTCAAGTGCACTTTTAGTCAAGAATTTGGCGAGGGTGGTACAAAAACACCAATTTGAGGACATTATTTTCTTCCCTTTCTTTTTTTTTTTTTGGGGGGGGGATTATTACATCTACATGGGTAGTGGGGACTACTGTTTGTTTTGGGTTTATTTAGAATCTGCAAGAATTTTCTTTTCTTCAGTTTTTAAGTAACATTCATATGGTTAAGTCTTCAAATAAACCTGTTTACCTTTGATTTCTTTAAATGACTACCGGGACTTAAGTATTTTGTTTCCAAACCTGTATTCTCTCTTTTGTATTTAAACAGACTCTTGAGGAACTGTCTTTCATTTTAAGACCATGTGCCTTTAATAATTATGAATGGTCAGTGACCTTTAAGGTATAATAACTTTTGATATATATATATGACTTTGTGTAAATATATGCATAGCTAAATTTTTAGTAAGAATACCAAATGTTTTCTGATATGATATTAAATGATTTTGCCCCAAATATGTTTTAATTGCATTTGAAAGGTAAAATGAGGAATATTCTATCGAAGAACAATTGATGTAAACTCAAAAAGATCAGTGCTTTATGAATTGTATACATGTACATGTGGAGAACTGTACGTACTGTATGTTAAATATTGCAGTCTGCCCATAATTTAAGCAAACGTGTACAATTGGTACAGTTGCTTCCGTGTGTTCAAAACTGGCAGCTTATAATACCTTCTGAAGGTACATGTATGTATTGTACATGTTTGTAAGTACCCGGTAGCTGCTACATTTACTATAGTTACTGAAGGCTTCAGTATACATGTATATTCCTACGTTCTTCTTATATGTGGTACTGTATATGTGTACCGGAATATCAATGTCTAGCTTCAAAAGCAACAAGATATGGGGCATATACATTGTAGCTTAGCAAAGTGTAGTGTTTCATGTATATACATGTAAAGACACACCTGAAATGCAAAAGGCATATTACAATGTACATGTAGTTGGAATAGGTGTACAAGGCAGGGGAAAGGTGGGGGGGGGGGGGGGGGGGGGGGGGGGGAGCTGCTGCCCAATTAAAGTTCCAGTACTAGGGCAGCAAGGTGCACAAATATTCTCATATTCAGGCATGAGGTGACTAAATATTTTCATATTCTGCCGCAAATTTCCCAAATATCCTTACATTCAGGCAGCGAGATACGTGAATAATGTAAGTTAATTATTTATTTCGTGTATTTTGATGATGAAATAACATTTACTACCATAACAAAATGTAAAATTTTTTAATTAAAAATTTAGAAACTGGACAGTTGGGGATATTTGGGCAAAGGGCGTCAGCCCCTCCCCCCCCCCCTCCCCCCTCTCAAAAATGTGCCTGTATACCTACATGTATGTTAGTTGGTGATGATGGTAATGCACCTAAAAGTGTAATCTGACTTATTTGATAAAAAGTTTCAGTATTATTTGACGAATTCCAGGTACTAGATGGGCAGTTGGGGGGGGGGGGGGTAGATCCAAGATTTTGTTCTTAAAAAAAAGGGGGGGTGGCACAATTCTAAACATTACACAGTTGTGGAGGCAATATTTTTGTTGTGTACTTAAGCTATGCAAAGTGGGTTGTTCCTCTTTAATTCGCCATAGGGTTTGGGGGTACACGTACATGTACATGTAGCTCTAAATGTGCCATTTGCATTTTGGGCATGTCTTTATGTGCCAGTACATTATTCTAGGCTATTTTATTGTGGAAGAATTCGTGCTGTGCATGTTTTTTTCTTCTTCATATGTTGGGTGTAAATAATGCTCCTAACATCTTATTGTAATGGTTGAAGTTAAATGATCATGCTCAAAAGATGCCACTGCCTGTAGCTACATGTAATTTTCTGCACTGTTTTTTGTTGTTGTTGTTGTTTTTTTTTAAACATTATATTGAAGACAGAGACATCTTTACATTCATCTTTCATGCTCTTTTAAGCGAATGTACAAAGTTATGAATTTGGGGAAAATCAATGAAAATATGTGAGAAATTTATATGTATTTGGTTCATTAAAGAAAGTTGTAAACTTTCCATTTCATTCCAAAAAAAAATCATTGCCATTTTTTCTTAGCTCATGATATTGTATAAGAATGATAATTTCCTGTAAAATGTAAGTTTTTGTTTTATCATGAAAATGTAAGAATTTGTGTATAAAGCCATTTTAGAGTACTTAAAGATGACACAAGGCATGTGTAGATGTCTAGTATAGTGTGTGGCTGATCTGATTTTTTTCTACTCTGTGAATGAAATGAAAACATCTCAGATTATCTCTGTCAATTATGATTCAAAACTTGCATATCACTTGCTGATTCTTTAACTATAAGCTTATAAATTTATTTTTTTCTGTTAAAAATTAAAGTGCTGCCCATTATTAAATTTTTTAGTACTAAATTGTTTTTATTTTGATATTTATGTATTGTCTTCACCTGTTTAACCTGTAAGTCACTAAACCACCCGGGACCGCCCTTCTTATTACTCACTGAACCGCCCGGGACCGCCCGTGGACTTTGACCTGTGTAATACTACAGCAAATGTATTGTAGGGGATATAGGGCACTGAAACTTTGGGAGTGCTATCTTTACACATAAGCCATTCAGAATCTGCATTTAAGCGATGCATTACTGTGGAAAGATTTTGCGTATAGCAGAGAGTCTATATGCCACAAGTTGGATTACTGAGACTGAGTTCAGTGAGTAAATGACTACAATACGCGTAATCCTCGGTGACTAAAGGGTTAAAGGGTACCAATCACCAAAAAATATTTTACTCTGAATGTTAGCAGTTCCATGTCATTCTACTATATTCCACATATGAGCTTCGAATATCTAAAGAGATATTACAAGTTTAATTCTACCCTCTATAAGCATAAAAGCGACTCGTGAGTAGACTACTCAACACACCCGTATGCGCTTGCCAAGATAAGGGCTCGCACGGAACCCAACTCAGAGGTTCGGTTCCGTGCGAGCATCTTCATGTTATCCTTTCTTTCCTTCATACTCCTAAATTGTTGAACTATAGAATTTCAGATAAAGTTCTTTGGGGTTGATTTTATGCTTTCTAGCGGTGTACAAATTCTTTTTTCAGGTGGTTGGTACACTTTAAATTTATTTCTAGATCCCCTCTCCTTTTCCGTTCTCTTCATGTATTTTTTTCTGTACCTCTCCATGCCTCCCTCCTCTCCCCCTCCCCCCCCCCCCCTTATCTCACTTGCTCGCTCTGAGTATTTCTCTCTCTATCTCATCTCTCTTCCCTCTTTCTCTTGCTCTCTCTCTCTCCCTCATCTCTCTTCCTTATCTTTTTCTCGCTCTCTCTCCCACATCTCTCTTCCTTCTTTCTCTTGCTCTCTCTCCCTCATATCTCTTCTCTTCCTCTCTCCCCTTCATCTCTCTTTCCTCTTTCCTTTCCTGTGCTCTCTCTCTTGCCCCCTCTCTCTCTCTCCATCACTCTTCCCTCTCTCTCTCTCTCCCTCATCTCTCTTCCCTCTCCCCTTTATCTTACTCAGTCTCTCTTCTGTGTCTACTCTCTTGCCTTCTCCCCTCTCCGATCACTATCATAACTCTCCAGATTTATGTCCAGAATCTTTTGTTGACTATGAAAATACAAAATCTACAGACTTCAAATTTAATCACCATCATGTTCACTTTTACTGAGTTGTGCAAAATATATTCCTCTTCTCCTTTTTACAATACATGATAACTTTGATTATTTAAATCTTAATTGTAACCCATATTCTATGTAGTTGAGGTTTATGGCTCGAATTCAGGAAGGAGGTTTAATTAAAAATATGGTCCAAATCATGGTTGAAAACTAAACCATTAACAAAACTAAGCAAAACATGTGTATTAGCATAATTATACATGTAAGGCTATTATTTCTTCTCCATTGGACAGGTAGGCAAGCGAGTACTATGCTAATGGATGTATAAACCATGGTTCAAGATGAACCTACTTCGTGAATTCAGGGCCCTGTTTCATAAAAGTTGTCATCAATGACATGTTGCAATAACTGTTATAAGCTACTGAAATACTTGCATCTGATTGGCTGAGAGCAAATTCATCGGTAAAAATCACTGACAAGACACTTGATCCCCCCCCGGTCTACATGTACATATCTCTAGATAGATTCATTCATGACATAATTTCAGCATAATTAACTACATTGAATACAGGAAAATCTCTTATTATGGAAACAACAATACTCCATTCCTTTAAATACAATGCATAATTTTATATTTTACACATGCATGGTCATACAAAAATCAATCCAAATTTTATTTAAATCTGAACTCTGCCTTCAAAATAGAAACAAAGTCAACGTTTTCAAATCATTTGAAACAAAAATTATAAAAATAATAATACACATGTTGCTTCCTTGACCTAGCTTCAAACTTTAAAAAAAAAAAAATCCTGTATACATGGATATATAGAAAGCATTAGGTATACACATCTTAACAAAATAGAGGCATGAATTAAGAAAGAGGCACACATGAGAAAGTGTATGAAAGACCAGATTCACAAAGTAAAAATCCTTTTACATGAATATACTTTTGGATCTGAACTATGTAAATTCGATTGGCAATTACATGTATGTACATTCATATAAATTGGGTGGAATGCATATTCAATCTTGTCGGCTCAATTTCCAACTCGCAAACTCACATCTCACAACATCAATAGTACTGCAGTTTTTCTTCGCCCTATACACATATCCATTATAATGTGTACTCACTGGACAGCACATGAAATAAATGTATAAAAACATATCAAACTTATTCTACATCAGACTGAGTGATGTATTAATAAACATCCATGTAAAATCTAAAACCACTTTTTGTGTTACACTATGGGCCATTACCATGCATAGAAAATGTACTGTACATGTACTTCATCAGTGGAGTTGATAAACAAAGCAGCAAGTAAACAGGCAAGAGGAATCATATTTCAGAAACTGAATTACACAGAAAAAAATTTCAGCATTATCATGCACTGTATCATAAACATGTTTATATGGCAATCCCCTACATCATTACTTGCAAATGTCCTACTGTTTTCATTTCTCATTCAAAAATTTACTCTTTCAGTGATCTGAAATTAAAATCAACAGGAAGTGAGTTGGCTCCTACAGTCAAGATGCATTACTTTTAAGTGATTACAGTTCTGTATTCCTCATCAGCTCCCACAATAATGCAACAAAAATCTTGATAAAACAAAATTACTAGCACATCAAAAATGACTGAAAATATACAGTACTTGCACCAAACATCTTATCCAATAAAAGAAAATCATAGATAATATAGAAGTACTTTACATTGTCAAAAAATTATGTGCTTCATATGGTATCAAGAATTGTAAGTGCATGAAGTAAGAATTTATACATGTAAAAGAAAATCACATCTTAACCCTTTCATGACAGGAATTATTTAAAGGCTAAATTGATCACATTTTGTTCTTCAAATTGGCAACAATAATATTTTTCTTTTAGTGCTACATGGTTCTAACAAAATGCAATGTCTTTGAAAACAATATACATCATTAGAAACTTAGTCGAAAAGTTGAAAAAATTGCCAATTTTGATAAAACATAGTGATTTTGAACCTCTCAATGTGTTGCCAATTTAAGGATTATGAAGCTTATTCTCATTTTTGAAATTCCTGGCATCAAACGCAATATGGTCATGCAACAAAAATGGACACAATGTGTGTAGAAATTTTTGCTTTTTCTACTCGTGCATCTGGTTATTTTTTAGAGCTCTGAATCAAAAGTTATTGAGCCAAACCACAAAATGGGGTCAATTGTCTTGAAAGGGTTGAATACAAACAGCCGTGTATTGTAAATGCACATATGCAGCATGATCGAAACACTAAAAATCAATCATAAGCCTTGTACACATGTGCGGTGGCAAACCGAAGGGGCAAAATAAAATGACATAAGCATAGTGCGCTTCACACACAGATAAGTGAGTAAATGTAGGACCTTAGTTGCCTGAAGCTGCTTTTTCACATCCCCACTTGCCATTCATTTACACATGAAAAAAAAATGACGCTCGGGGGGTGGGATTTAATGTCCACATAGTGTAGCAATACAAAAAAGATACTTTCCTCAACAACATATCTTATACAATCAACACCATATCAAAACTGTCTTTATACAATTCTGTAAAAAAGTGAGTAGATGTATGAATACCATCAACTGATTCAACATCTCCATGAATACCAAAGGACATGTTTGGGGCAGTAGTTGCTTTGGCAGTTTCAAAATAGGAATGCGATATGAGGTAGGCCCTCCCAAGAATACATTAACATGATTTGAAATCTAAGGTGTGAATTTCTGCATACTGCATTGAATCTAATCTGCAGTGCTACCACATTTATTACGTATCACAAATTATGATTCTACAACGAGGCAAGCTTTTGATTATGTTCCATTTTTTAACTGTTTACCTTGATATAAAAAATTTTCCATGGTATATCAGCCCATAGAATTCATGAACCCATTTTTCAATATAAGGAAGGAACGCTCTTCTTTGTCCAAACTGACAGCTATAGACCACTTATAAATCTGTTAGGTTTAAACATCGTAAAGCACTCAAAGTTATGCATTGTACATGTACATGTGTACATGTATGTACATGTACATGTAACAGTATGTCAAATATGGAGGCAGATATCATTTTGGCAGTTGCAAACCTTTACTGTCACCATAAATCATTCATCTCACCAAATACATGAACCTCATCAAAAAAGGTGATCATCCAGCATTTGCTCCAGCCTTAGTTTATTTTGTCAAAGATATAGGGTTAGGGTAATTGCAATTGGGTTTTAGGTTAGGCTTAGGTATACATAGACCGAAAATTCTGTCTCTCGTTCGTTAGCCTCTTATTTGGGTCGGGTCGGCTCTTCACTTTATAGAGACAGAAGCGGGCCGTTCGATCTGCTGTGCAAACCGACTACACACCGACGTGTAGTTGGAAAAAAAATTGCTATAATTTTATTTTCCTCATGCATATATGATTAAATTGATCGGGCCTAGGCTCTACTCCTTCAAGAATCTGTTCAACTTGCCAATTTGACTGTATAATTCATTTAATGCTCCTTTTTCAGGTAATTCAGGGTCCAAGGTACTTTCGGTTTGAAAATCTTGCAGCCGTATTCAGTGTGTAGTACTGTGTGTAGTCGGTTTGCACAGCAGATCGATAGGCCCGCTTCCATCTCTAAGTGAAGAGCCAACTCCTACCCAATTAAGTGGCTAACGAAGGAGAGACATAATTTTCAGTCTAAGGTATACAGTGTTGAGTCTAGGGTGGAAGGTATGAATTCAGCTAGCATAAGAAGTCGATTGCAGTGCAATTTTTGCTGGAGCATATGTTGCATTGCCTCACAATAATATATCAAAATCTCTGATGAGATTATCTGCGTAATGTTTGTTCTTGCTCTTATTCATGGCTTGGATTAGGCAACGGTAAGTCAAATCTTTCCCAATGTGACCTAACAGTTTCTTCAAGAATTCAAAGCCCTGTTCTTCCTTGTTCTTCAGCACTTCAATGTCATCAATATCTCTTTCTTCGAGGCCCAACATCCGGCAGATCTTCTTGACTTGGACGTGGGGCACCTGTTGTGCAACATGCGCGAGGAACCGGGTAGTAACCACATCATCTAGAATTTTTACACAAAGAGAGAGGGAAAAGAAGCGAGAACAAAAATGAAAAATAATCCTAGAAATGGTGGAATACATTAATTCTTATTCATAAACATAAATTTTCTTGTTTTTTCTTTTCAAATAAATTTGAGTTATAAAATGGTGAGCATATACACATATGCATAGGGAGTTCCAAACTCTTACTTTTCAAAGTCTTATGAACAGAAATTAAAAATTCTTTTCATTCAGACATTATATTCTAATTGTCCTTGTCAAATGCTAAACTAATAAATATCCCACATTGTGGCAAGTAAAAAGTAAAAATTTGTTTTCTGAACTGCTGGGGTTTATAAACTATTTTACAAGAGAGATAATCGATTGAGGAAAATGATGAAAATGAATGATTAACCTAATAAGAAAAATGGAATAACTATCAACAAAAATTTATAGCGATTGACATGTTACTAAGTTGAAACAAATATATATATATTTTGTGGTATTAATAAGTACAGATTTTCTTCAGCATTTCAATAAAATGCTCATTCAAAAAGAGTGTCAATTTTATATGGCTAACCTGCTTGAATTCCTGGGTTGATCTGCTCTGGGATAGTCTCAGTTCTTCTGTCATCATCATCCCCTGCACCACCAGATGGATGACCACTCCTTGCACCAACTGAAACATCACAAGGACTCTCATCAACAGATTCATCTACTCCACCACCAGAAGCCTCTGCAACATTATTTGTACCATCAGTACCACCATTGGCTGCATTGCCATCACCACTGGCATTGGTTTCTCTCTCCTCTGGTGCCACATCGGGTGAAGCTTGAGCACAGCATGTACCTCCTATGGCTCCATCATTTGAATCAACAGCAGCTTCATTGGGAGTGTCCACGAAATCAACTCCACTGCTGCTAGCAGCACCATCACAGTTGGCACCAGCACAATCACTCTTGGCACCAACTGTACAGCCATTACCACCAGCACTGGAGGGTCCTGCATCTGATGTACCTTTTGATGTAGTAAGGGCATCTGGTGGATCACTAGCAGCACCATCACTTACATGTACACCAACTGGAGTTTCATCAGGAATGCTGACAACTAGACCACTACTGGTAGTTCCTGCATCACAGTTTGCACCATCCGTATGATCGGGGATCACACTTGCACCATGCTCTTCAACATCAGCTGGGAAATCATGAGCACCATTACTCAATCCACCATCTTCATTATCAGAAGCACTGCCACTTCTGCCATCATCAACTTCAAGATCAGATACATCATCAAGAGAACCTTCGGTAAGCTGAATACCAGTGCAGCCATCACCTGCAGGATGACCTGTAGCTGGCATTGCATCTCCATCAACTGGATCCCTGCCAATACTGTCTTCTTCACCTTCTACAAGCAGTGGAGCTTTACATCATATGAAAGGTAGAGAAAAGCAGAAAATCAAGGATGAATTAGTACATTATGAATCAATTTGCATTTTTTTGTCCTGCTTCTAAACCTGGGTGTCCTTCTCCTATCAGTTTAGCTTTAACCCTATTTTAACTGGGCTATTTCAGACCAGGTTTTTACTGGGGGGGTCAATTTGACCCCCCCCCCCCCCTCCAAAGATCTAGGAGACCGAATGTCCGATTCACACAAAATTTTGCATGGAGGTACATTGAAGTATTAGCGACGCGTTCATGTATTCGTTTTAACAATCCAATGTTAAATATGCAAATTGTGTGCATACATGTATCAATTACCAAAGTACGCTAATTTTTGCTGGTTGTCATTAATTTTCCTAATTTTTAAAGAAAAACATAATAAAAAGTATTATATTGACTCAAAATGAATTTAAAATATGGATAAGTTTGAGATTTAGGTATTTGCTTCATTTATATATGGTTTTCTCTATTTACATATTTACATACATGTAAGCATGCTTGAAATTTGCATATATTGCTTATGTATTCCTTTGTTTTTCATTTCCTTTGTATTCTATTGTTCATATTTTTAATGTTTTGCATTATTTTGACAGTGATATTAGATATGACAACCATAAAGGCAAGGAAAAAAAAACAATTATATGGGAAAAATGGATCGTATTTCACAAGTTTCAGAACATGTCCACTGTATTATACACACATGTATGGAAAAGTCAGTTTTGGGATGACCTTTGACCCTTAATTGTCATGTGACCTTCTAATGCTTGGTCTGATCTTCACAAATTTAGTACCAAAAGTTGTGCAAGAGTTCAAAGAAAAAAGTCATGAAAGGATAACTTGATATCTGCTGCGGTACCAGAGTAGTCGCTAAATTACTTCAGGGGGGGGGTCAAATTGACTCCCCCCCCCCCCCCCCAGTTAATATAGGGTTAAAAGGAACTTTACAAAAGTGAACAGAAAAGGATGAAGAGATGATGAATACACTTACACCAAAATCACTTTTGAAAATATGAACATACAAGTCATGTACATGTAGTATTAAAATTGAACATACATGTACTGTAAAATACATATAATGACAGAGGAAATGCCAAGAAGTTGAAAACTGTAAGAAATGGTAAAAACTTTTTCTCATAAAACACAAACTACCATATTTCAAGGCTGGCCCTGTATAGCCCAGTCTGGCCCAGTCTTGAACTTGTTTTTAAAACATTAATTAAAAAAAAGGGATCCATCTTTATGTAATGCTCACCTTGTTCTCCAGGCTCCCCAGGCTCCCCATCTTTGTCACCTTCGTGTGGGACATCTCCGTTGTTGTTTATGGGATGGAGTGGAATGTCTGGATTATAGAAACAGTAGATTTATGTTGAGCTGTATCATTTGTTTTCAAACTGTGTGACAAAATTTATGTAGAAGTCACAACATTCATCCACTTTCTTGCCAAGTAATAGATTATTTTCAATCAAGTCATATCTGGTGCAGAAAAGTCAAGTTTAAAATTCAACTCATAAAGTAGGCCCTACACATGCAAATGTAAGTGTCTCTCATTATCATCAGGCACAGTGGCGTATCTAGGTTTTCTGGTGCCCGGGGCAAACTATCAAATCTGCCCCCCCCCCCCCCCCATGCCCAAACTCAGATGAATGAGTGTTTTTAATTTAGAAATGATGGCACTACGTGAAAATGAGCAAAGCGCCTGAGTGGCAGATTCTTCTTTTTTCCTTTTCACTCCTCAAATTGAAATTTCTTATGTATTTTACCCTTAGAAAAACAATCCAAGGGAATACAGCGACCTAGCAATAGAATTTTAATTTTTTTTAACATTCCTATTTTGGGGGCGCAAAATGAATGAAAACCCTAAAGAAATATATTGAAGAATTTAGCAAAGCAATTGCAAGGCAAATTTATGATTTCTTTCGAGTGATCTATACTTTGAAAAGCTCCTGCCTTATGCGCAGGGGGGGGGGGGGGGCAAAGCAACTAGAGTCATTTCATGGTTAACACTTTAAACACGCCATTGGAGGCACGAAATAGTTCGATCCTGAACATAATTATGCGAGGGAGCAAAGCGACCGAGCTTTAGAAAGTTTTCGCATTTCAAACCCTATAAAATACATTTTTTACCCATTTTGTCCTTGACGGGGGAGCAAATAACCCTCAAAGACCATACATTTTCTTGTATTTCTCCTCCTTTTCTTTCTCTCTTTTGCTTTTTTTGTGCCCCCTTCATGTACCGCCCGGGGCACGTGCCCCCTCTGCCCCCATAGGTATTATTCAGGCATTATCATTATGTGCATATTTCTACATGACACGATTTACTATTATGTCCCAAATAACATACATCATTATCTATCTGATCAAGTCAAAAGGTGTTTTTAATCAAGTCAATCCAATGCAGAAAAGCCAAGTTGAAATTAAAATAAAATCATTAATTGCACTAGTGTCTCTCAAGGTATTATTATCACGCACATACATGTACATGTATTTCATCACAGTTATTCACATTAGTGTAAATTCACCTCGAGTCAAGTCAAGCTGATCCTTGAAAATCTTCAAACAGAAAGTCTAGTGTCTAAATCATATAACATATTGAGAAAATCTAGACATTTGACTGGCCAACTGCATGGTTGTACATGTACGTGCAGGGGCAGATCCAGGATTTTCTAGTGCTGTAAAAGTAATCAATAAAGGGGGCAATTTGGTTTTATTGTAATACCTAAGGTATGCCAGTTGGGTTTCAACAGGGGGGGTTTCCCCTCTATGTTGATCCGCCACTGTATAGATGTACATGTACGACACATGCTCTGGTAACCATTGCTC
Organism: Heliocidaris tuberculata; assembly: GCA_025618425.1. Lineage (NCBI taxonomy): Eukaryota > Metazoa > Echinodermata > Echinoidea > Camarodonta > Echinometridae > Heliocidaris > Heliocidaris tuberculata. Next base: position 23,881,410 of record CM046844.1, on the reverse strand, counting down.
CGTGTCAGTTTCGTACACTAACCAAAGTCTCAACTTCAACCCTGGACCAAACACAATACCCAACCCTAACCCTTAGCCTAAACCTTACTTCAAAAACATAACTGCAACCCTAACCCTAACCCTATATCTTTCACGAAATAAAGCCCGGAGTATTTGTCGCCAGGGCCTATTTAATACCCTCAAATTTTCTGATACTCTCAATGTAAAACTGGCAATCTTTATGTTCGAATATCTTAACTCTCTACTACCGACAATTTTTCATAGACTTTTTCAAAATAGCATATTAACCCACTCATTTGATACAAGAAACAAGGATAAGTTTATCGTGCCATACTGTCGTCTTAATCTAACACAATCTAATTCTGTAACTTATAAATGTGTGAAACTTTGGAATACTCTTGATTGTCATCTTAAAAACATAAAATCGAAAAATGTATTTAAATCTAAGTTTAAAAAATCTATCATAAATGCCTACTAGTATATATATACACATATCTTTTTCACCTCCTCTTTTTGTGTTGTTTTGTTTTGTGTTTTGTTTTGTACTTCCGTTTACCTGTGTATTTATTTCGTTTTGGTCTACAATCATTATATTTCATTGTATTTATATCATATGTATTTATATCATATGTATTTATATCGTATGTATATTCTTTGTAAGGGGAATCGCTGTTTTTACAGTCCTTTGGCCTTTTAAGCGATTTCCCATGACACAATTTTTATGTAATTATTTATTTGTATTTTATGAAATTAATAAATAAATTGAATTGAATTGAAATTGAAATTTAATGTCACAGCACCCAATGGCACATACTGTACTGCCATCATCAAAAGCCACATCTACATAATTTTCTTCTGTTGGGAGTGGATTTTCTGATTTCTTTTTTTTTTTTTCCTTTTTTTTTGGGGGGGGGGGTGGTATGCTCATGCAAATCAAATCAGTGGAGAAGGTAAAATATATGAGACATCATGTGGGGGGCACACATGTGGGTGTTAATTGTTTGGGGATTGTCGAAGGAAGATTAGAACATGACCAAGAAATTCATACCATGCATTAGATTGGCTTCTGCCTTCTTCCTCAAAAGCCTCTCTCTGCAGCAGCAAATCAAAGCCAAAATAAACAGCACCGCTATTATCACTATGACTACTGGATATATTACAAGTAAGACCTTAGTGGCAGGTTGAGTGGCTTTAGGCAGCTCAGCTGGTGGCTCTAAAAATGAGGCAAACATAAAGAAGAGGGAAGCTAAAATAAAGATGTACATATGTAACTGCACTGATTTTCTGCTGGCATTAAGTTCATTAAAGCATGTACATGTACATGTACATTATGAGGGGGAATTAGCATCATTAAAAAAACAAAAAAACTGTATACTACCCTAAAATTGAGAAAACAAAAATAAGTGTCCTAATGATAAACACTAGCATGGTAGTCTTGAAATATATCAAGTAATATACCATATTTATATAGTGCATATCATGGGTGCAAATCAAGGGGACAGGGGGAAATGTCCCCCCCCCCCTACAATTTTGAAGATAGGCCAATGTCCCCCCCCCCCACACACACACACACACACAATATCTGATAACTTTTTTTTTTCTTTCTTTTTTTCTTTTTTTGCTTGTCAGAGAATTTTGGAGGAAAACTAGACCCCAAAAATGTGATAACAGTTTTTTTTTAAATACATACATGTATTATAAATGTCCCAATATCCTGCACAAAAAAAGAATCCCCTGTAGAGCCCACAAATGTAATAATCAACCACAAATGTAAAAATAACCACAAATGTAAAAACATTGCACCCGCAAATGTCAAAATAACCACAAATGTCATAACATGTCAACCACAAGTGTGAATAACCACAAATGTGAAAAAAATCGCCCACAAATGTAAAAATCTGTTTAACCACAAATGTAAAAACATTTTGCCTACAAATGTAAAAATTTCCATTTTTACCACAAATGTAAAAACTCATTGCTTGCATAATGTACCTATGTAAGATAAGTTATTATAATGGTAAATTGCCACTTGGTCTAATAGCCAAACTGTCTAACATCATTCGGTCTAACAACAATTCGTCCATCACCAATTCGTCTAATCAACATTTCGTCTAATAACCAATTGGTCTAATAATCAGTTTAATCACTACGTCTAGAACACATTTGGTGTAATACCCACTTGGTCTAATAATCAGTTCGTCTAATGTTCACTTGGTCCAATATCTATTTCAGCTAGAACCAGTTGGTCTAATCATCATTTCGTCTAATAGCCATTTTGTCTATACACAGTTGGTCTAACACCCACATCATCTAATCATCACTTCATCTAATTACTATTTTGTCTAATCATTGTTTTATCCAATTCTCAGTTCGTCTAATAACCGTTTGGTCTAATGTTTATTCTTTATATAACCATTTGTTCTAATAATACAGACAAATAGGTTAGCCTGTCATACATGTAGTTATATAGGTTTATTGCCACTTGGTCTACAGCCAGTTGGTCTAATATCATCCGGTCTAATATCAGTTGATCTAATAACCAATTGGTCTAATCATCATTTCGCCCAATTACCATTTGGTCTAATTGTCATTTCGTCTAATTACCATTTGGTCTATAGTCAATTCATCTAATAGCCATTTGGTCTAATGACCATTTAGTTCGTTATCAATTGATCTAATTGCCATTTCGTCTAATCATCAAATGGTCTGAACCCAATTAGTCTAATACCCATTAGGTCTACGCATCATTTGGTCCATTTGTCAGTTAGTTTAACCTCAGTTGGTCTATCATTTAGTCAACACCCATTTAGTCTAATAAGCATTTGGAATAATTGTCATTTGGTATAACTATCATCTGGTGTAATAGCCGTCTGGTCTAATTCCCATTAGATCTAATCATCATTTCGTCTAATGACCAACTGGGCAGATTTCTTGTTTTCCCCCAACAATACTACTCTAGGTGGCTTTGACTAAACAGTCAGGTCTCGGTTCGGCGCACTGGCCGAAATTTTCGAACATTTTTTGCAGTAATTGTATGTTAAGTTTGTTTGTTTGTTTTTTTTTGTTTTTTTTTTTTTTTTGGGGGGGGGGTAAAAAAGAGGAGAAAAAAGGTGACCTGATGGAGCATGGTATGAATTGATTACATGTGTTTAATCACTTATCTAGTGAATTAATTGATTAATTGATCAATCAATATTTTAGTGAATTTCCAATTATTGTTTTATTGCACTTTGCATTTGTTATTTTGTTTCTATCCTTTGATTTATTTCGCTATCTTCTCTTATGTATATATTTATCCTTCTATCATTTCTCTATCTTTCGTTATGTTATTCCTTGCTTTTATCCTTTCATTTTTCCATCTTTCCTTTAGTTGTGTTATTCTTTAATTCCTTCTATCACCTCTTCCATCTTCTAATCCATATGCTAATCTTTATATTATTTATTCTATCATCTTTCTCTTCTCTTTTCGTCTAATTTTTTTGCTCTTTATTCCTTGGTTTATCTTATTCTTTCTTTTTATCTTTTTTTTTTTTTGCTTTACATCTCCAGTTTCTTTATGTTATTCTTCTTTCTTTTATATTGACCTTTTTTTTTATAATCGTCTTATGTCTTTATCCTTTTCTCCATAAACTTTCGATCCTCCCTATTGTATTTTAATATACATCGATTAAACTTTACTTCCGTCTTTCCTTATATTACTTTTTATATTCATTCTCCCATAATCTCTCTCTCATTGTGCCATTCTGTTTCTATTCATTATTATCGTCATTATTACTACATGTACCACAATGCAGGGAAATGGAACGTTTTTGGAAGTGGGGACTGACGCCTCGTGCAAGGGTACCAAAAACCCTTTTCAACATTTTGCGAGCTAGCGAAGCGAGCGCCCAAACATTATTACAATGTATTATCTTTAAAATGTGATCTCTTCTAGAAACATAGATACTGTATATAATCATTAAACAAAATTATAAGAAATGTGTCTACTCTAAAAGTGAAGGGGCTGCAGCCCCATTACCCCCCCCCCCCCCCCCCCCCCCCCCCACGCGGGGCCCGGTTCCACGGCCCATGCAGTGTATATATAACTATGACAGGCTAACCTATTTGTCTGTAGTATTAGACCAAATGGGTATTAGATCTACTGATATTAGACCGGATGATGTTAGACCAATTGACTATTAGACCAACTGGCTGTAGACCAAGTGGCAATAAACCTATGTAACTATGACAGGCTAACCTATTTGTCTGTATTATTAGACCAAATGGTCATACAAAGAATAAACATTAGACCAAACGGTTATTAGACGAACTGAGAATTGGACCAAACGATGATTAGACGTAATGATGATTAGACGATGTGGGTGATAGACCAACTGGTTTTAGACAAAATGGCTATTAGACGAAATGATGATTAGACCAACTGGTTTTAGCCGAAATAGATACTGGCCAAGTGAACATTAGACGAACTGATTGGTGATAGACGAATTGTTGTTAGACCGAATGATGTGAGACCATTTGGCTATTAGAGTAATTGGCATTAGACTAATTGGCAATTTACCATTATCATAACTGATCTTACATAGGTGCATTATGCAAGCAATGAGTTTTTACATTTGTGGTAAAAATGGAAATTTTTATATTCGTAGGCGAAATGTTTTTACATTTGTGGTCAAACAGATTTTTACATTTGTGGGCGATTTTTTCACATTTGTGGTTATTTTTACACTTGCGGTTGACATGTTATGACATTTGTGGTTATTTTGACATTTGCGGGTGCAATGTTTTGACATTTGTGGTTATTTTTACATTTGTGGTTGATTATTACATTTGCGGGCTCTACATCTCCTCCCCCCCCCAAAAAAAAAAATTAAAAAAATAAAAAGAAACAACAAAAGACAAGAATTAGAAGTATGCTTACCACACTTCTGCAAATGTAGTTCACACTGGAAAGTATTGTTTTGAAGTTTTCAAGATTATGAGAATTATTAATCACTTTTTAGCAATTTCTTCCAAAGTTCTGTTCATACAGCCTAAAATCTAGAATGATCATGATCCACTTGGGAGGAGACGCGATGGCTTAGGGGTAGAGCAGTGGTCTTGTAAATGAGAGGGACCCAGGTTTCGAAACCAAGTGGATGTGCTAGTGCACTCTGGTAAGGCATCAGTCCTCATTACCAAGTCCCTCAGTGGGGACTTAAAGGACGTGCATGTACATGCATGCTTTCTTAATAGTGGTCAGGTAAACCATCAAACCATCACTCTGTACATGATGCCCTCCCAACTACTCTCCATATTCTTGGAAGAGTAAATCCAGGAATGCTCTTTCTGCTTTCCTTCAAAGTAACTTTCCATCAAAACTGGATTGCTCTTTGCGTTCTGGTAAAGGTGAAATATAATGAGCTTTTTTCATTCTTTTTATGACACTTTGGAAGAATACGATAGCAGAAATGAAAAGGATCATTCCCGGGGGGGGGGGGGGGGGGGGGGGGGGGGGGGGGGGGGGGGGGGGGGGGGGGGTACTCACGTATATTGGGTATACGGGGATGTGCCGCTGGGAAGGGTAACTTTTTGAAGAAAGATCCTTAGACATGGGTCCCATTTTCCCCCCAAAATTCCTTAGACAGGGGTCTCTTATCCCGGCTCTTATCATTTGTTTCATTCCTCTCTTTTCTCCCTCATTTGTCCGGGAAATCCTTAGACATGGGTCCATTTTTCACAAAAAATCCTTAGACATGGGTGCCTATTTACAGCAAAAGGACCCTTGGATGTGGGTATGGGTCTGGAGTTCTCAGCCGCACACCCCCGTCCGATTGCTCTTCGTACATGTGCCCTCTTCGTATGTCCTCATATTCAAAATATGACATAGCTGCAAAGGTTGGACCAAATTTTCATGCCACATGTGTGTGTAGTCCCATATACATATTTCTGTGTACAGCTGGTGCATGACACTTTTGGAAAGACTGAGTCAATTTCTTATCATTTTGATGATTCCAAAACCTCACAGCACACCCCAATTTTACACATGTACGACAATCAACGTACCTTTCCCAATCGCTTCCAGAAAGTTTCTTTCATATTGCAAGCACATGACCAGGACTTAACTTCATCTTTAAAAAATGACTAATTATATTTCATACCCCCTGGGTAGGTCCGTCTGATCGGGTGTCATTGTCCCAAGAGTGGTTCCATCTGTTGGCATAGCTTTGGTGGACGGCTGTAGATGGGGCATTGAGGATGGTGTTGCTTCTTGAAAGGGTGAGGCAAACGGCAGCAAGGAACTTGTCTGCTATGAGATATATAAAATATATGTCGACACTGTTGGCAAGGCGTGACTATATTGCCAAGCCCACCATAGATACATGTACATAGTACATTCAAAACAGTATTTACTACATAATAAAACAGGCAACACATTATAAAACTAGGTTGTTGTTAGTGTTGTTGCTACTGCTGCTCAAAACTCTGTTTTGGACTTTGTCGAAAAACCAAGTTTCGAATGGACCACTAGTGTAGCAATCTACACAACCCAATGAATGCAAATAGGAAACTTGTCTTCTGTAAGCTAGCAAGGCCAAGTGCATCCATCTCTATCTGTACAGGCATATTGTTCATTGCTTACTGCTTTATGAACTCTATTTAATCGAACAATGCAGTTTACGTGACGATGTAGTAAAATAATGCCCTGTGTAAGCCGAACCCAACACTTTATGATTTCATCCTGAAACACCCCACAATCTATCACAAAAGAATCAAACTCAGTCAAAATAATCAGCAAGGAAGAGCACCAAATCAAATATCAGAAGAACAGATTAAGTATTCAAATTAAAGATCTTGACAAAAAGAAGTCCACAAGTGCTCTTGCTAGCATGCATTAATGAAGTGTTACACTGATGACACTCCGTGCCAGTGGTGTCCTGTGTCGATGTCCAGCCTAAGAGTTCTGAACCCCTCATGGTGTCATTCTAGCTGCTTTGCATCCCCTCACATATTTCTTCAAATTTTCATCAGTCTTTCAGCAAGTTCAAGCTCATATTTTCTGATGGAAGCCTATGCCTGTACCCTGCCTATATCCATCATAGCCTTTACAAGTCACCATTCTGCATGTTCGTTTTGCACATTTGCTTGTTGATGGTAAAAGATTTTCAACCTTATTTTTATACACTTATGAGCTTTGCTAAATACATGTATCTTGAAGACCTATTCTGTAGATGTAAGTAAACAGTGTCTCATCCTCCTTCACATGTAATGTACATGTATTCTGCTCAACCCTCTTCAACACTCTGATTTTCTTTTTCAGGGAGTTGTTTTTTTTTTGTTACACTGGTGGCAGGAGAAGGATGCGAACCCATGCCATTGAAATGACTGGTGCCTCAAACCAGTTATTTCAATGGCATGGGCCATATCCCACTGCTGCCACCAGTTAACAGTTGTTACACTATTAACATTTCATAACTTTCTTGAAATCACTTTTTCTTGATGTTTCTCAAACCTTAAATAACCTTTTCGGGTAAAATTTTGATGAATGGTTTTCCTTCTCCTTTTAAGTTAACTTCTAAACTTCTTTTTAACTGAGGATGCATTTATTTTTATGAAGGTAAATTATTAACAAAAATTGAGTGGTTTCTTCCTTTTAAAGTTGACTACTCCCAATGCCTCCCTATAAACTGAGGGCACAATATGGGTTATGAGGATAAGCAATCAAATAAATATTACTTACTGTAGATACTTTTACACACTTTGTGTCCTGTTCCATCCCACATTCCTCCTCCATAGTCTCCCCCGCTCCACATTCAGTACAGCGGTGACATGTTTCGCACTTGTTGTACGATTTCCGGAAAGTGTTTGGTGGACAGTCCCCACAACTGTGTTAATAGGAGGAAAGAGGGTGGTAGAAGAGGGTAGTAGAGAGAGAGAGAGAGAGGGGGGGGGTGGATAAAGAAAAGATGTAAAAATTTAGGGATGGTCCCATAAGAATAATAATGATATCAGAGCCTGATCGGTTAGTCACGGACGGACATTTGACAAATTTTGAAAGTTTGAAGGCCTGTAGAAAATAAGTTATGAGATGTGTTGAGCTGTTTTATGTTTCATTGTGAAGGGTACCACTGAAGGTGCTAAATGATGATAAAATTTGGTTGCCATGGTTACCTACTAAAAATAGAATCCATTAAATATTCATTGTCACGGACGGACAAGACAGAAATGGGTTTCTTGACTTATCGGTAATCTTTTGTCTTTTCTATCTAAACAAACTGTCACTGACAAATTTTTTTGACTGCAAATGTTAGTCAAGTTAATTGACTTCCCTGTCACATACATAGAATTTTAAAGCAAGCTGTAACTTTTGCTAGAGGTCCGAAAACTTTTTGTCACGGACGGACATTTGGGCGTCACGGACGGACATTTTGAGCGTCACGGACGGACATTAACTTAAAAACTGCATGTGTTCCTATCTAAAATTGCGCATATGTACTTCTTGCTTTCTGCTTTTTGTTTGAAATTGATTTTATTCCACTATTAAGCAAACTTAGCATGAAAAACTTAGTTTTTAAGTGGAATCTAAGTCAAAAGTGGATGCCTGTATTGTAGTGTATACACAATGTACAAGTGCATGTACTCATGTATTGTGCAACTGTACATGTACAATATATGCTACAGACCAAAGTGAACATGTTGAGAAGAATGTGATGTAAGCTTTCAAAATATGACCTTTACATGACAGTCATGTAGGTGGACTGAAATCAAACATCAATATTTAGTATTTTAATTTACTTTACAGCTCAAAGTCATATATTTTGTTTCAAACATAGAGGTAATATAGAAATAGGATTATGTGTGATTGATCATTATCATATTATAGGAAGTAAAATTTCTCATCTGGTTTACAACATCACATACCAGTACTCTTTATAACATCTCATATTTTTTTATACTTCTGTTTAAGAGGGTGAAAACCAAATCATGAAATGCAGATCATTGTCTAACTCTAAATCTTTCTCATACATACCATAGTTTACTTTTTCAGTAATGTGTCTATCACTTTAAGAACAATGTAGGCTTTCTGGACAAAGGCCCTAATGGCAACAGTTGAGTGTATAAAGCCCATAGAGCCTAATTATGTCCTGTTAGTTGAGGGATTGCCCAACACGACTAGTTTAAGTCATATATTATAACTTTCTGACCCCTTCCCCATAAAAAAAACTGTTTCAGGGTTGATGCAACCAATTCAATTATGAGCATTTAATATCATATAGTGTCTAAAAAGGTTTCTTCTTATGTTATTACATAATTTTTTTAAAATTGTTGGCTGTGTATGATTCTGAACTACAAAAAACCTCTATCTGTCTCAAACGTTACAACTAATTCAAAGCATTCTTACAAAATAGAGTCCAAACATGGCTCTTGCAGTCTGATACCACATCTGACCTCCAATGTTTATAATTTTCAAGCACAACTTGTAATTCAATTTGAATATTGATCAAGCTTCGGTATTAATGTTCAATCTAAAACTTTTGCACTTTGCTGATGACCAAAAATATCAGCTACAGTAATAGCAATAATAATATTAATAAATAAATAAGTAAGAAAATAAGTATTCATCTTCTGTAAACACCTGTAATGGATGTCTTTTGCAGACTGACAATGCAGGCTGGCTCCCATTAGAGCCATAGCAAAAATCATTAGGTTTTTATGACATTTATTAGCATGAAAAAGAAAAAAAAATTTTGCATTCATATTGGGATCACAATACCATATACAGTCCAACCTGTTTTAGCGACCACCTGTATAGAAAGACTACCTGTCTATAAAGACCACAATTTTTGTTTCCCTTTAAAACTGTTTCTCATTGAAACATGTATTAAAGGAACCTGTACTAAAGACCACCTGCTCGTAAAGACAGTTTTCTTGTCTGTCTTGAGCGGTCTTTATAGACAGGTTTCACTGTACGTGATATTTTGGATGAAATATGTTCCATGAACCAGTAAACAATAAAACAATTCACTGAATTTGAAATCATAGACAGGTTTCACTGTACGTGATATTTTGGATGAAATATGTTCCATGAACCAGTAAACAATAAAACAATTCACTGAATTTGAAATCTCACAGCATTTACCATTTCAGTATATTGCATTGTCCGTCCGTGACAAAATTAGTGTCCGTCCGTGACAGTTTTCAAATTCATATTTAGTATATGTATATTTAATTGATCAAGGTTTTATTTATACATGGTATAGGTCTCTAGCTAGTGAGATAGCTCAGCATGGTTTTTGTTTTCACTTTTGCCCCACCAATGGAAAAAAAAACTTTAACAATTTTTTTCTGTCACGGACGGACAAATTTGCATCAAGATGTGAATGACCATGCAGCACGACCATTTCTGTACAAATATTTTCAAATATTTTTTTATTTTCAATGGAATGGTGTTTGATCTATAATTATTTGCTAACAAAACTTAAGAAAGTTTAGAGAGTATTAAACTAGGACCAACTCAGTCTTTCTAGAAAATGTCCGTCCGTGACATTAGTGTTCATTACCCCTGTTGAAAAATGGGCCAATCCAATGACTTTCCGGACCTTGTCAATTAAACAAACGTGAATTTTAGTAAATTTAGATATTAATGAAAAACCTGAAAGTGATTTCATCATAAAAATCTGAAAATTAAATTTTCACCCCAATGCTCACTCTTAACCGATCAGGCTTATCAATAAACTACATGTACAAACTCTACTAGGACAAGGAAAAAAGTAGTCCTAACAGAACAAATTTGGCAGCTATATAAAATCTTTGTGATTCAGTCAATCAAACACGACGGACACTGCCTGCACGGCTTCTTCTAAACTGGAGTGAAACCCTTAGCTAATAGAGGTCTGTAGTAAGAAAATCACTCACCAAGCCTCTAAGGAGGCTAATTAGTTTGAATCATGGAGGTGGTACCTACATGTATACCCAAAATCACCCAAAATCTGTGACAAGCAAAAAAAAAAAGGGGGACCCCCACTCCCAACCGATCCACCCCTGGCATTGTCCTGGGGGGTGTTTCATAAAGCTGTTCGTAAAGTTATGCATGACTTTACAAACGACTTGAATATGAAGTGCCAGATAGGATGCCCAAAGTTTTTCCTGATGTTTTACCAAAGTGTCACTGTATTTCCAATAACCTAAATTAAGTTATGGCAAAAAATATACTTTGCATTAAAAATGTTTGTTATAATAAGAATTTTAATATACATCTGCACAGTTTAACTTTAGTTGATGCAGTTAAAAATGACTGAGCATCCCATATGGCTTGTCATATTTAAGTCAGTAACTTTACAAACAGCTTTATGAAACATCCCCCTGGAATCACTTACATGTACACATTACTATCTGGATCAAAGTCATCTGGAAGTCCTGTTCCTTGCGCACACCACCAAACTCTTCTCTGGCCTGGATTGCAGGAGGAGAGTGTAATGGTCTCAGTACCACACTGTTCTTCATACTTCTGAAATCCATCAAACTCACACTGATCTCTTTCAGTTTCCTAGAGAAAATAAAAAGTTCTATTATAAATAAAAACAAAGCGACATGCATTAAACATGGCAATTTTGTTTGGCTCTTTAACACGTTTTTACATTTATGCTCATATTAAATTTACTGACATACCGAATAATGTTTTATACAACAACTTGATTCAATGTAAGGTACCATACATGTATGTGTAAATTTTTGTTTGTTGACTCTTTGTTTGCCACATAAATGCTCTTCCACTGGATTTGTGTGTAGAGTCTGTGGCAAATGGCAATATGGCACAGTAAGTGTCAACAGGTAAGGATGAAATCACCCAAATATATTTTGCTCTGTATACAGTGTACATGTATATGTTGGGGGTTCAAAAATTCCTACACTGTAAAATAAAATCTTTCACAAATGTCCATGAGAACTTGCAAACTTTGCAAAAGTCTTTAGTTTTACAGTATTCAAAACAACAGCTTATGACTTTTTTAAAGAGACACATTGAGTATACCAATAAAACAATATGTATAATATAACAATAAAAACACTCTAAATACATGTACTTGTAAAACTACTCGATGCACTAAAACACAAGGCAATAAACTCCAAGTTGACTGCATTACATTGTTTCACACCCTTTTTGCTTTATCCTAAACCATTAGAATTAAATAGTTTTGGGAGGGATTTTATGTCTCTCAATTACATCATTTTTTTCTTGTGCTAGGTCCCCTTTAAGAGTGTGCAGTATCTCCCCATGTACATGCAGCAGTGAATTTGATATCAAGTAGTTGAAATCAGTTAGAATATCAAATTGGAGACAGATTGCAATAGGCTAATTTAATCTAAATTTTTCAAGGGAATTTTTATGATTCAACATGTAATGTAGGTAATAAAAGATTATTAATAATGAAAAATTATTAATAACATGCATAGAAATGTGATGCCATCAGACGAAATCACAACAATCAAAATAAAGCTGCCATTATGTTGATATAATTTCATGTACATGTCCATGAAAAGGATGAAGAAAATAAACATGATATTGTAACAATGAAACTACACAAGTACAATCGATCACTGTATTTGTCTAGATCAGCAAGCTAAGCTACATGAACATTTATAACAGATCATAATTACTAAATACAAAAAGAACTAAAAATGGAGAAAATGCATGCACATGTAATGGACTGACCAGTGACCACTGAATGATCATTTTCTTGAAAATGTTATCCTTTCAGTTAAGTACATGAACATGTACATGTAGGTGACACAAATAAGCCACAGTAAAATACTGCGTGCATCAGTTTGATATCATTTGCACACCAAAAACTAATACCTGCAATGCAAAACTTTACATGTAGCTTCGCTTTTTCAATGTTCTTTTTCATTCTTTCCATGCTTTCAGAATGTTTATAAGTTTTTTAATTTTGACCTCGTGTAAAATAATATCATCTGTCCATTTCGATATTCTCATGCCTATCATGTGACAATGACAGACCAACTGCACAAAATCACTGAAATATTAAATGTACATGGTTGATCCACTAAACTGCACTTATTTTTGCAAGTCTGATAACATATGATGCAAATGGCAATGCTATTAAAGATCAGTAAAGTTGAGTTCTGGCCAATCAATTAAATTGTGAAAGGAACTGTGTCAAAGCAATTGGGAAAAAAAGCTTGATCATGTCTATACCTAAGGATTGGTGCATATTGTGAGAATTTTTAATCATCAAAATGATAAACAAAAATTGACCCAATCTCGCTGAAAAGCACATGCACTCCAAACAGAAACAGGTATATGGGACTGCACATACATTGTACATGTAGACGTAGCACAAATTTTCGGCCCGAACACTTGAGCTATTTCTCGTCATACTACAAATTTGAGGGCATTTGAGGAGCAATCCTTTTCAGGGGAAATTTCTATTATGATGTTCTTCCAAAGTGACGAAGAAAGGAATGAGAAAGTTCACAAATATTATTTTTCACCTCTGCCGGAACTCATCCTTCTCTTTAATGATGTACTGTGTGAGTCATACAGGTCACTTACAGATAAAAGGGCCATGGAAAAGTACCCATAAAGGTAAACATTGCAAAACACTGTGAACAAACTTATGGAATTCCAAATAAAGAATGCCACTGCAGCTACATGTATGCATGTACAGTACATGTAGCTACACTGTACCTATATGAGAAATCAAGGAAACAACAGGGGAAGCTCATGCATCAAAGACAATCATTTTTGTAACTTGTCATTTTAACTGACTCATACTAAAGACCAGTGGCAGATGGAAGATGGGAGTGAGGGAGTGAGGGAGTGAGGGGGTGAGGGTGTGAGGGGGGTGGGAGTGCAACTTGCCTGTGCAAGCTGGCACATCTTAAATAGACAACAAAAAATGTGTGCCCCCCCCCCAACCCCCATTACAAAATCCTGGATCCACTCCCCAAAAAGACAAAAGACAAAGGGTTATTTTTTATCACATCATTATTCCTTTTCCTTATACATGTATGATTCCCATACAATGTACAGTTATACATGTACTTGTAGAATACATACATGCATGTATCTCTAATCAACACACACACACAAATCTATAGGGCAAAGGTACAATATAAAATATTTTCTTCAGAGAAAGATGGAAATCATGAAATTTGTAGTAAAAATACATGGAAAGCTGCTCAAAAGGGAATTCACATGGTTTCAAATACATCAATAAATCTATAAACCTTTATAGTCTGTAATCATATTTTCCTTAAAAATTTCACTGATCAGTTTCTTTCATTTTCTACTTAAAATTGGGAAAGTGCGACTGATTCCATGTTAGAAAAATGGGATGCCGGTTAAGACACCCCACCCCTTGTCCAAGCTTGTTGTGTTGCCATAACAACATACTTGAACTCCACTACATGTATATGCAAACAAACAGGCTACCTATTTGGTGTATAATAACCTACAATGTAAATGACTCATAAAAATTTCAGCAGGTACATGCAGCAATTTCCTGTCACTGTTTGTTATTACACTGTTCTTATCATTTGTCAAATACAATGTAGATGAGACTTAAATTGAAAATAAGTAAAAATAATTAATGGCATGGCAAACACAATAGGCAAATCATGCATCTTTATTGCCAAATCAATCAGGCATGCACACGTTGATGATGACTATATAAGCAAAAATGCCAGAAATTATGCAAGTCAATGAATCATTATTAGAATCATTTAAAGGGAAAGTCCACCTGACCTTGATATAAAGTTTGTGCAAAATGCAATGAGATTATAAGAGAGTTACAAATTTTTGAAGTTGAAATCAATCAGACACAAATTGGCAACTCCGTGACCATGGCATTTCTTGCGAGGTTCTCTCCCATTTGCCCTGTACTGAGAAAATCATTAAATTCCATTTTCTCTATATATAGAGAAAATATTTATAGCCATATATATGTACATGCATGGTGCACAGATATAATCACTGCACTATTGTATGTTTACACAAAACCTGCATGAAATACATCTATTCCTTCAACAACTAAGAAAATGATTTTTTTTTCTTAATTTCTGCACAGAGCAAATGGGAAAGGACCTTGTAAGATACATGTACATGTAAGTCATTGAGTTAGCAATTTGTTTTTGTTTGATTATATATTTTAAAAATTCATAAATTTCATATTTCTTATAGGATTTTGTTCAAACTTTCACTAATCTGTTTCTCTTATTTTTCTACTTTGGTTCAAATCAACCGAATGCCATGATAGACTTTCCCTTCAAGGGTTTTCAGCTTCCCCGTTGAATGATTCTCTACGTTCACTGACCCTACATCAAAAACAAATACCTGTAATCTTCTTAAAGCATTTATATTGATCACAAAAGAGGAAAAGAAACTCAAAATTATTTACCATAAATCAAAAACATTGTAAAGAAGTAAGATACTGATCATTTCTATTCAAAGTATTAAGTTTAACCCTTTCAAGACAATTGACCACATTTTGTGGTTTGGCTCCATAACTTTTGATTCAGAGCTCTAAAAAATATACCAGATGTATGAATAGAAAGAGCAAAAATTTCTGCACAAACTATGTCCATATTTGTTGCATGACCATATTGCCTTTGATGCCAGGAATTTTGAAAAGGAGAATAAGCTTTAAAATCCTTAAATTGGCAACACATTGAGAGGTTCAAAATCGTTGGGTTTTTTTTATCGAAATTGGCAATTTTTAAAACTTTTTTACAATTAAAGTTCCTAACCATGTACATTGTTTTCAAGATATTACAACTTATTAGAATCATGTAGCACTAAAAGAAAGATATTATTGTTGCCAATTTGAAGAACAAAATCTGATCAATTCAGCCCTTAAATAATTCCTGTCCTGAAAGGGTTAAATGAGTGATATATTTTTCTCACATGAGACATCTTTATCAAAGGTGTATCTTTCAGAGACCAAATTCTTTTCTGATCCCAACATTTCTTACTGACATCCTGAAAAAAGGCAGATTGCTGCAAAAGCCTGCATAGGAGCTGACTGAATGAAAAATTGGACACCTACATGTATACCGAACCATTTCACTCCTGTAGATGCATTCAATCATCCAAAGTTTTCAAATGTTTTTCATATTTATGGACAAAATAAAAGCTTATAAACCTTTTTTCTAAAAAATCACAACAAAAAAATCATGAATACCAAAGAACAATGATGTTTATCGAAACAAACAATGAAAAATAAACTGTGCTTAAAATACCTACTGGTAAACTTGGTGGCAATGTAAGGGTTTAATGCCGTTTCAAAAATAGACCGGACTAGATTTTCATAATGCTTACCTGTATGGTAGATGGGACTCGCTGAACTGGCCGGCCCTCTGTCAACAGTGGGTATGGCATCAGAACACTTATTGACAGCAGTGTATGTACCTGTTTAAGAGAGGAAAGTTAAAGATACATTCTGCCAACACTACAGCATTAAAGGGTACCAATCACCCAAAAATATTTGCTCTATATATTACGGGTTCCATGTCACCATGCGATATTCAAAGAAATGGTCATTCTATTATATAAATAGTGCATGGTCTATCATGCACTATAATGGATTATGTGCACGACAAATACTAAATTATCCTGAGTGCAGTTTTGTTTCACCGAGGCCACAGGCCGAGGTGAAATAGACTTGCACAAGGGATAATTTAGTATTTGGAGTTCATATGGTCCAGTAATGGTGCATAAATAGAACATGCACTAATTGTTATAGTAAATAGACCCCTAGCAACCTCCATCGCATATAGTGCAAATTCGTAAATTCATTGTTACGTCACACAGCCAGTCCAAAATAATACGCAATAAAGGCATCGCATTACATGCGCGCTAATGTAATTTACTTCTTGCGCGCCTTGGCCTTATGGGATTTTGTACACAAATAAGCGTGCAAAAACTGAAGTTATAGTGCACGATCGTGCACTATAACAAAATTTTTGCACGTCACGTGATGAGACTCTAACCAATCACAGCGCGTATTATACATACACTATTTACTATTATATAAATATTGGATTTGGATTATGTGCACGACAAAAACTAAATTATCCTGAGTGCAGTTTTGTTTCACCGAGGCCACAGGCCGAGGTCAAATAGACCTGCACGAGGGTTAATTTAGTATTTGGAGTTCATATAGTCCAGTTATGGTGCATAAATAGAACATGCACTGATTGTTATAGTAAATAGACCCCTAGATTTATAACTAGCAACCTCCATCGCATATAGTGCAAATTCATAAATTCATTGTTACGTCACACAGCCAGTCCAAAATAATACGCAATAAAGGCATCGCATTACATGCGCGCTGATGTAATTTACTTCTTGCGCGCCTTGGCCTTATGGGATTTTGTACACAAATAAGCGTGCAGAAATTGAAGTTATAGTGCACGATTGTGCACTATAACAAAATTTTTGCACGTCACGTGATGCGACTCTAACCAATCACAGTGCGTATTATATGTACACTACTACATGTATAAAGAGATATTGCAAGTTTAAATACTCTCTATATAAACATTATCTAGTAGGAGTGGGAGTACTGTAGGAGTATGAGGGGAAAGGAGGAGGAGTAGGAAGAGGGGAGAGAAGGGGAGAGAAGGGGAGAGGAGGGGAGAGGAGGGGAGAGGAGGGGAGAGGAGGGGAGAGGAGGAGAGGAGGGGAGAGGAGGAGAGGAGGAGGAGGGGGAAGAGGAGGGGAGAGAAGGAGGGGGAAGAGGAGGGGAGAGGAGGAGGAGGGAGAGCAGGAGGAGGGGCAGGAGGGGAGAGAAGGGGAGAGGAGGGGAGAGGAGGGGAGGAGGAGGATGGGGAAGAGGAGGGGAGAAGAGGGGAGAGGAGGGGGAGTAGGAGGAGGGGAGAGGAGGGAGGAGGAGAAGGGGGAAGAGGAGGAGGGGAGAGGAGGGGAGGAGGAGGGGAGAGGAGGAGGAGGGAGAGGAGGAGGGGAGAGAAGGGGAGAGGAGGGGAGAGGAGGGGAGAGGAGGGGAGGAGAAGGATGGGGGGGAGGAGAAGGATGGGGAAGAGGAGGGGAGAGGAGGATCGGAGGCGAGAGGAGGGGGAGTAGGAGGAGGGGGAGAGAAGGGAGGAGGAGGAGAAGGGGGAAGAGGAGGAGGGGAGGAGGAGGAGGGGAGAGGAGGGGGAAGGAGGAGGGGGAAGGAGGAGGAGAAGGGGGAGGAGGAGGAAGGGAGAGGCAGAGAATGAGGAGGAGAAGAAGCAGAAGCATGTTGCGTACAGTATACCGTCTATTCAATTGCATGGTGCGATCGAGTCATTTGAATCGATGGTACAGTACGGGGGAAGATCGGCTCGGTAAGGAAATTCCTTTTTTTTTCATCGAAATAATCGTCAAATCATGAAATCAATGTGCCTACTGGATAGTTACAGTAATTCTCTTGAAATGTAACTACAAATTTTCATCTTTGCTGCCGAAATTAAGCAATGCGACCGACCAAACTAATGGGCGAGGAAATTTTGGTTAGTTAATTTTGGTTAGTTGTACTGGACCTCCACCGCCTAATGGCGGTGGTGATGGAGCTCCCTGGAGTTAGGCAAATGGGAGAGGAACTTGGAAGATACGTCACCAAGTTGCCAATACGTGTTTGATTGGTTACAACTTCAAATATTCATAACTTTCATATTTCTTTTCAGGCATGTCAGATTTTGCTCAAACATTCATTGATCTGTTTCTTTAATTTTTCTAATTTCTCCTTCTTTTAAAACCAACTTTATATCAGGGTGGACATTCCATTTAAAATGAGAACAACTAATAAAATATACCCGGTAATGTGTTTCCTCCAAAAACAGATAATAAGAATACAATTAGTAATTGCATGTAGTATGTACAAAGTTTCTTTATGCAAACAATGTGACATGTCATTAATCGATATTAATATAAATATACTCACAATGCTCATCCATTTTTCCATACCCCAATGGGCAATGGGGCGATCCGACCTTGCAATAAAACCTCAGAGCCAACTAACTCAAACATCGATGGCGATGCTCAGATCAGGGAAATCTCGGTTACATTTCCCTGCTCAGCCTCAGATCAATCGCTTTACACTTTACAGGCGGGGTTACAAGCACAGCTACAACTACATGTAATAATGTACGGTACGTCTACGTACTCATAGTCAAGTATAGCCTAGGGCTATTAATTAATTAACCTCGCATTTAAATAAGTGTGAGTGAGGGGGGTCGGTCTAACTCGGCACTAGGGCGAACTCGGCACTGCGTGGTGACTATGTTTCAAGAGTTGAAGTCCACGCTACGCACCGTACCCTTTTTTAGCCTTAAATTTCATGTTTTGCATAATTTTACTTCTTGAAATTGTCAACATTACTTCTTTGCTAATCATTTTACACATTGATATCAAATAATTCGAATTTAAGTGTTTTGAAATGTGTAATCAAATGCGAAATTCAACACAAGTGTTCGCGATCATTTTAACTCTCTGCTCTGGGCCCACTCCGCGGCGATTTTCCGCCAAGGCCGAGTTCGCCCTAGTGCCGAGTTAGCCCGCATCCCTCGCCACTGCACTGCACGCTACACTTCGATCCGTACCACAGAACTCCCAGGAGTTCTGTGCTCCGTACGCGCGCGTGCTAGTTCCGGTAAATAATTGGGATTCCCCCAACGAACTAACATGATGTCATAGACCGGGGATCCCCAAATCTAGTCTTGATGCCAGACTTTTAAACGTGATCTCTTTGAGATCAATTTCCATCCAGTGGCACCAAAAATGTTGTGACATATTTTATGAACAAAGAATTTTGTTTTCATTGTGTTTGGAAGCACCTGTCATTCAATTCTGAATATTTACTGTCACAATATGTTGTTGCTGATTTACATTTCACAGCACTTTTCAGTTAATGAATTTGCAATCTGAGGCCCTTGAATGTTTTAGTTTTAGTTTTTTTTGGGGGGTCTGTTCAGGGAGAATCTCTCTTCCACCTCCCTGGTCTGTTTGTTTGTTTGTTTTTAGTTTTTGTTTTGTTTGTTTGTTTGTTTGCTTTGTTAAAAGCCTGTGTGTGATAAATTAGCAACAATCTAGAGGAAAATTAATGACAGGCCCTATAACAGGGATCAAGATTGAAATGAAGTTAAACTAGATTCGAGTTTTCAATTGTCTGTAAATGAAAACATTGTTATTATTATTATTTATTCATTTATTTGTTATTAATACTAGGGTTCAAAACCGGTAGACTATATATTTTAAACATCAGCTTCAAATAGTAAGTATGAACTGTTTAAGAGAGATATTGCAAGTTTGAATACCAAAATCACTCCTAAATAATGGTAAAAGTGACCTGTGAAGAGACTAGTCATACACACAGTTCCCACTCATATCTAATTGATACATGTCTGTAAAAACCCAATTACTTTTTTTTTTTTTTTTTTTTGTTGAAATAAATAACACACATGCACACGCTGGCATCAATATGCCTATAGCACTTCATTTATTTGATGTACGATAAAAGAGCAATGTAGATAAAATGCCTTGCTCAAGGGCATGAGTGCCGTGCCGGGGATAGAACGCCCGATCCTCGCATCTCCAATCAAGCGCCTTAAACCACTACACTTTTTTTTTTCTTTTCATAATTTTTTTATTCCTTATTCAGTTTTTCAAAACTAATAATTACAAATTGAGCATTAATTACACAATATAATTCAACATGGCAATAAACACAATGCAAATTATATATTTCCATTACGTGCCATCCATAAATAAACAACAATAGTACAATTTAACTGAACAAGGTATAGATTAAAACCTGATAGGTGCAAATTCAAAGTATATAGGGCAATTGTAATAATGAATATAATTTCTTTAAAACTGTTTGTGATATTATCATGTATGTCCTCCTTCCGTCCAACATTCAAAATAATTCCATTTCTTTAGATGTAGACTTAACTTATTTCGAGCTATTGCCTTTTTATGTTCATTATCCTTACTTTCTAAAAGTGCATTATAGATTTCTTTCTTTGTTGGGGGCGTTCCTTTTGATCTCGCATTGTATATCATATATTTTATGAGTATAATTAAGTGGTTAATATACATGTGCTTTTCTGATTTTCCATCTAACCCAACCAAAATCTCCTCCCATTTTAAAGTATCTAAGTGCATCAATTTCATTTGTTCCCCTATTTCTTGCCACAATTTTTTAACAAATTGACAATTCATAAATAAGTGGTTGTATACCTCAATTTCCTTTCCACAGAAAGAACATAAGTTAGATGATATATAGCCAAACTGATACAGTTTATCATTGCAATATAGGATACTGTGTAATAATCTAAACTGAAATTCACGTAATTTACCATCTAAAGTGCATAATCTCGGGGTCAAAAAGGAAGTCGCAATTCCAGATGTAGTATTTAAATGTGCTATTTCCGCGTGTCTAAACGCAAAGGTTTCCTTTATATTATCTATAAAGATTTTATAACATAATTTAGAAGTCAGTCCTTCATATGGTATTATTTTATCGCTTACTTTATACATTAATTCCGAGTAATCGATCGTGTCATTTATCTTTTCGTCTTTTTTCCTTTTCTCTTTCAAATTCATCGGCAGTGATGAATAAATGCTACTAATGTAGAATAAATCGTTGGCATCAAGACCTTTTTGTAAAAAATAGCTAACTGGCCTTAAATGGCCTTCTTTATCTACAACATGCTTAATTTGATATATATTAGCCTCAAATAGTTTCCTATTAAATAGCGTTTTCCGGCCAAAACGGATTAAAGTATTATTAAAAATCATTTGATTTCCTAAGTTACTAGTAATAATTCTGTTCCTTCTTAAGTCATGCCAAATATTCAAATATTCCAAGTACAATGGAGGCGCCTGAATATGAAAATCTTTCATATCATAATCACATAAAAATATAAATCTTCCTCCAATTGACTGGAATATATAGTCAAAATATTTTTTCCATTTCATATTACTGTCTTCATAGATTAGTCTCTTAATCCACATTATTCTTTGTGCCTTAATCATATCTCTAAAATTCATCATTTTTAAACCTCCGTGATTATAAGTCAAATAAAGGATATTTCTTTTAATCTTATCATGACCTCTCCATATGAAATCAAAACTAATTTTTTCAACTTCTTTATAAACCCAAGTTGGTACCAATAATACAGAAGAGACATATATAAGTTTAGATAAGGCAAATACTTTCAACAATTGTATTTTACCAGTAAGGGTCAAATCGCGCTGTTTACACCAGCCTAATAATCTTTTGATTTTACTTAATATTTCTTTATAATTCATCTCCTCCTTTATATTTACGTCTACAGAAAAATATATCCCAAGTATTTTAACAACTTCTACCTGCTTTCCCAGTGAAAACGTATTTCTTATACTTTTACGAGGACCTAACATCAATATCTTTGTTTTGTTTTTGTTCACTTTTAATCCTGATAATCTCCAAAACGTATTTAACACTACACACACACACACACACACGCGCGCGCGCGCGCGCGCACGCACTTTTCTTGTTTTTCAGTAATCTTTATTATATATAACATAACATTCGTCTTGAATGTATACAACAAATAACACTCGATAAAATCATTGAAACAAGGCATATACAACAAAAATATCATTGAATGAAATGTAATCATTAAAAAAGAAAAAAAAAGACGAAGACAATGAATATCAGACTGTATAACATAATTCATTCTTACTCTAGACTCCTTATTCTACCTACTTCCCTCCCCCCCCCCCCCCCCCCCCCCCCCCCCCTCGTCCCCCTACTTAACCCATATCACAGCATACAAACACCCCACCATCCACACAACACGCATACACACACACAAAAAAAAAAAAAAAACACCCATACGCATCCACCTATTCATACTACATCGTCTCAGGTTCCCCCCTCCAGTCCACATACCTGACTTGAATATTTTTTTTATGTGTTCCCATTTTCGTAAATGCAAATGCAGTCTACCTGCTTTTGACGCTAGAGTTTTTTCATCCTCTATAAATTCCGAAATAATTTTTACTATCTTTTCTCTGGTTGGCAAGTTATTTTCTGACCTAGATTTGAAAATAGTATATTTCAACAAAATCATCAGACTATTTACACACTTAGATCTATCAGAATTACCCGTGATTCCCAAAAATATTTCTTGCCAATTCATATTTTTCAATTCAGCTATATCAAAATGTTCAATCACAAATTTCCATATCTGTTTAACCTTGTCACACTGCCAAAATAAATGCGAATATGTCTCTGGTTCAAGTTGACAAAAGGAGCATAGGTTATCAGCTACAAAACCAAATTTCATAAGCTGTTCTTTGGTATATACGACCCCGTGTACTAACATAAACTGAAATTCCCTGCATTTCCAAATCAGAGTTGAACTTCTCGGTCTGACAAATATTTCCCTCAATTCCTTATCCGTAAAATCAAAGTTGTTGTGACCATCCCTTATCTGTAAACTATAAGTGTCTTGCAACTCTTTGACAAAATGTTCATAAATTCTCCTAGATTTTATGTATTGAAAATTAGATTTCTGCTCAAAAATATTCAAGATTATATTAAAATTTGTTAAATCAACTTGCTGAAATCTGTCTATGGCTTCAGTATCCTTCCAATTCATTGGTATAGCACTAATTATATCGTTTATCTTAAGCAAACCGTCTCCGTTAATACCAAGACTTTGAAAGTATGCCACCGGCTTCACATGTCCATTATCGTAAATATCTGTTAGCTGGCATATGCCACTATCATATAAATCACTATAAAAAAACGTTTTATCTATTATACGTATATTTCTATTATTAAATATTACTGGATTTATAACATCACTTTCAACATTCCTGCATTTTTCCATATCCTGCCAAACTTTTATCATTTCCAAATAAAATGGTGGAGCACCCAATCTCAAAATGGACGAATCAAAATCAAAATCAAAATCAAAATCACATTTAAAAACAAATCTTCCCCCAACTGATCTAAAGCAGTAATCAAAGTACAATTTCCACCCTGCATTCTTTTCTCCATATAATAAGCGTTTTAACCACATAATACGTTGTGTCTTGACAAACAGTTTGAAATTTGTCATTTTTAAGCCACCATTTACATAATCCTGATACATTATTTTTCTTTTTATTCGGTCTTTTCCACGCCACAGAAATTCAAAAGTAATCTTTTCTACTTCAGAAAATATCCACTGAGGAACCAATATGAGTGACGAAACATAATTAAGTTTTGATAATGCATATGTTTTGATCAGGTGTATTTTCCCCATAAGTGTTAAATCCCGTTCTTTCCACCACCCTAAAAGCCTTTTAATTTTACTTAATATCTCTTTATAATTCAAATCCTCTTTTTTCTAACATTCATGGAAAAATAAACACCCAAAATTTTAACTTCCTGAACAAGGTTGCCAAACAAGGCTATATCCGGTCTATCACAATTCTTACCCATCCACATAAAATTAGTCTTTCCTTTGTTAACTTTGAGACCACTAATTTTCTCGAATTCTTCAAAAATAATCTGTAACCTATCAATCGAGGGTTTGTCTTTTACAAATAAAGAAATATCATCTGCATACAGTATTTGTCTAATCTCATTTTTCCCAAATTGAATTCCTTTAATGTTATTGTCTTTCCTTATTACCTGCGCAAGTGTTTCTATGGCTAACAAAAACAGATAGGGAGATAATGGATCACCCTGTCTGACCCCCCGTTTGATATCAAAGTACCCAGTCGAACGCCCACCGTTCATTACACAACTGCTTATATCCATATATAACACCTTAATCCAAGATCGGAAAGAATCGCCAAACCCAAACAAATCCAGAACTTTGGACAGAAAATTGTGAGCTACAGAATCGAATGCCTTTTCAAAATCCACTGTGACCAAAAAACCATTTGTTTGATTTAAAGAATGAAATAGCATATCATCTATTAACCTAACAGCTTCTCCAATATTTCTATCTTCTATATAACCTACTTGATCATAATGAATTATTTCACCTAATACCTTTTTTATTCTTTTTGCTAATACCTTAGATAAAATCTTGTAATCCACATTCAACAGCGTAATCGGTCTATAATTTTGAATGTACATTGTATCTTTACCCTCCTTCTCTATCAATGTAATAACGCCTTGCTTTTGTGACGTCGATAATTCCCCCCTGTTATAAGTTTCATTCAATGTTTCAACTAATATATCCCCTAAAGTAGGCCAAAAGGTTAAATAAAATTCTACGGTAAAACCGTCGTTTCCGGAGATTTATTTGATTTCATTTCTTTTAACACATTATAACATTCATTCTTAGTCACTTTACCTTCACATATATACTTATTCTCTTTACTTAATTTTGGGAGATTAATAAAAAATAACGAATTTTCATCCAAAATTAAATCTTTATTAGAGTACAATTTTTCATAAAATGATTTAATAATCTTCAATATTTCGTTATCATTTTTAATTTTTTCCCGATCTTTATCATATATTTCTCTTATCACACTTTTATTTTTATTAGACTTTAACAACTGTTCAAAATACTGTGTTTTCTTTTCTCCATCCTCACACCATTCAGCTCTCGATCTAATTCTTAAACCCTGACGAGAATACTCCTGAATTTTATTCAGCATGCACTTTTTCTCTTCAATTTCACTAACTATGGCTGTTGTAGGTGAAGTAAGTAATTGATGTTCTAACGTATTAATTTCCCTTTCCAATTTTTCAACTTCGTGTCTTCTACGCTTTGCTTTTTCTTTTGAGTGCCTAATAATATATTCTCTCATTTTCATTTTCAAAAAGTCCCAAAAGAGTAGTTTATCTGTAATATCATGTACCAATTGTTCTTTCCATTCAATTATTTTATCATTTAACAAATTTACAAACACTTGATCTGCACATAAACTGTTATTAAATTTCCAATACGATTTACCAAAGCAGTAATTGTCCACCAAATGCTTAAGCTGTAACAAAATACCTGAGTGATCAGAGGTAATCGACGTTAAAATATCACATTTGCTTACAAGTTTTAATAATTTAGATGAGCCGAACCAATAGTCGAGACGACTTTGAATAATCGGCCACTTTTGCCTAAATGTAAATTGCTTCTTGTTTGGATTTCTCTTTCGCCATATATCTTCTAAATTGTATCTACTGAGAAAATCTTCAAAATTCTCATTATATTTATTTTTTGTGACATTTCTTGGTCCCATGTAGTCCAAACTTCCATTCATTATTGTGTTAAAATCTCCGCCCAGAAAAAATAATTGAGACGGTTCAAACTGTTTAGAAATACAAGTGTTTAACTTTTCCAAAAATTCAAGTTGCATTTTTTCTCTGTCCCTTGTGGGAAAATAACAATTACCTATCAACAATTTGACCCCTCGTGATTCTCCTTTAAGTATAACATATCGTCCTTCATCATCCACAGTAACATTATCAATTTTTAACTTTAAATCTAAAGATAATAAAACCAAAACACCTCTACTATGGTTTGATCCATGACTGAAAAACATAGGCCCACCCCAATCTAATTTCCACCTTTCCTCTACATCGACTGTACTGTAAGTTTCTTGTAGGAGAACAATATCACTTCCTTTACTTTTACACCATTCAAAAACATTTTTCCTTTTAGCTCTATCTCTTATCCCGCGAACGTTTAAAGAAAGTAACGTAAGTTGTGACGAACTATCCATTTAGCACAGTGTCATTCGCAACAATGCATCTCAAAAATGACAAAGTATTTACAGTAGAAATCAGCGTATTAGAGATCCCTTCTCCCACACATCCTACACATGTACAGCTCTCCAAGAGTAAGCGATATGCAAGTGAACGTTAGTCGAGAATTTCAAGCCAGAATGCGGACAGATGCAGGGAACCGTCAACGCAACATTCAGACTACACTGCTCACACAGACCAAACACACCCCAACAACCACTTATCTTACCCAAACCCTCCCTCCCGCTACAACCTATCTTACCCCATCCCTTCCAAAACTTCAAGGAGCCTAGTCCCCACCTATCCCAACCTACCCCATGCATGTGTGACAACACGACGAAGAATACACAAACAGAAATAAATAATGACCTCGTATAATCCATAATGTTAATACTATGGACCGTGTATTAGCGACCCTCCAACCACCGCCGTATAATCATAATAAGTGTTTAAAAAGTCTTAAACTTGGCCCTTATCAAGTTTCATCACAGCGAAAACGAATCCCTACGCCCAAACCCAAATTTGAGACAAAGTATTAAAACAGCATATTTCACACTGTCTTGTCTTGTCTAGCAATCTACAAAGAAAGAGAGAGAGAGAGAGAGAGAGAGAGAGAAAGAAGAAGGGGGGGGGGGGGGGGGGGAAAAAAAAGAAAAGAAAAGAAGAAGAAAAAAAAAGTCCTACAACCTCGCCTGTTCGCAGGGTAACCTAACAAAGAAATACACTAGACCAATTGGTCAATAGCTTTAAACGTGAGTATAAGTTATAATAGAATTAACCCTCTCAATATGGCCCTATAGATCCATCAATGCATGTATACAAATACATTGTTATGGGCCTGTATGGTAGGTCCATTGAATAAGCCGGTTCACGATTAAGCCTTGCACATGTGCATATAAAGTTATGTGGCCCAGCTTGTGAAATTCACCTATATTGAGACTCTTAAATACTATTGCGTGCGTGGGGGCGCCCCCACGCCCCCACCAGAGCTATCAACTTTTTTTTTTCTTTTCATAATTTTTTTTATTCCTTATTCAGTTTTTCAAAACGAATAATTACAAATTGAGCATTAATTACACAATATAATTCAACATGGCAATAAACACAATACAAATTATATATTTCCATTACGTGCCACCATAAATAAACAACAATAGTACAATTTAACTGAACAAGGTATAGATTAAAACCTGATAGGTGCAAATTCAAAGTATATAGGGCAATTGTAATAATGAATATAATTTCTTTAAAACTGTTTGTGATATTATCATGTATGTCCTCCTTCCGTCCAACATTCAAAATAATTCCATTTCTTTAGATGTAGACTTAACTTATTTCGAGCTATTGCCTTTTTATGTTCATTATCCTTACTTTCTAAAAGTGCATTATAGATTTCTTTCTTTGTTGGGGGCGTTCCTTTTGATCTCGCATTGTATATCATATATTTTATGAGTATAATTAAGTGGTTAATATACATGTGCTTTTCTGATTTTCCATCTAACCCAACCAAAATCTCCTCCCATTTTAAAGTATCTAAGTGCATCAATTTCATTTGTTCCCCTATTTCTTGCCACAATTTTTTAACAAATTGACAATTCATAAATAAGTGGTTGTATACCTCAATTTCCTTTCCACAGAAAGAACATAAGTTAGATGATATATAGCCAAACTGATACAGTTTATCATTGCAATATAGGATACTGTGTAATAATCTAAACTGAAATTCACGTAATTTACCATCTAAAGTGCATAATCTCGGGGTCAAAAAGGAAGTCGCAATTCCAGATGTAGTATTTAAATGTGCTATTTCCGCGTGTCTAAACGCAAAGGTTTCCTTTATATTATCTATAAAGATTTTATAACATAATTTAGAAGTCAGTCCTTCATATGGTATTATTTTATCGCTTACTTTATACATTAATTCCGAGTAATCGATCGTGTCATTTATCTTTTCGTCTTTTTTCCTTTTCTCTTTCAAATTCATCGGCAATGATGAGTAAATGCTACTAATGTAGAATAAATCGTTGGCATCAAGACCTTTTTGTAAAAAATAGCTAACTGGCCTTAAATGGCCTTCTTTATCTACAACATGCTTAATTTGATATATATTAGCCTCAAATAGTTTCCTATTAAATAGCGTTTTCCGGCCAAAACGGATTAAAGTATTATTAAAAATCATTTGATTTCCTAAGTTACTAGTAATAATTCTGTTCCTTCTTAAGTCATGCCAAATATTCAAATATTCCAAGTACAATCAACGCGCTCTGGCCCCCACGCACGCACACACACACACACACACACACACGCACACACACACACACACACACACACACACACAGATTTATTTTGAACTTCTTTGCTCCCCCTCTTTACATATCCTAGCTTGATTCACCCCTTTCATACTATTCTGTCATCCTTCACTCACAGTTCTCATATACACTTACACATTATCAGTTAAACACAGTTCCCACTCATGTTCCTTTTGTATTTAACCACCTCACCATCATCTATCATCTTTGATCCTCTCTTGGTTGGTTTGAAGTTTCCCTCCTTTTCCCTTGATTCGATCAGATTGGTTTGTACTTTATGAATATTCACCAGATGCCGTCAAGCTTAAAGAATAAGTAACATATTATGAATAGTTAACATTTATCTATTGTTTAGGTGTTTGAATATTCAAGAACACTTTGTGATGTTGATCTATGTGACTACATGAATATTTGTTACTATAATTTGCATGGAATTTGTAGGGCATGCAATTACACATTAAAACCTGGTTACAGGGAGTTCGCCAGTAGACTTCCATCTGAACGACACCTGCTGTGCTCTAACCTTGGTAATAAGATGATTTGTGTGAAAGCAGAAAAATAAGAAAAACTGGATGGTGAAAGTTTGAAAGAAATTGGACAAGGACTAAGAAAGTTATGGATGTTTGAAAAATGAGATCACTACATCTATGCGAATCTCAAATTAGCAATTTGTTCAGTCAATTGTGACATTTTTGTGGACAACTCTCCCATTTGTCGTACACAAAAATATCATTAATTTGCAGTTTTCTTCGAGGCGCTTTTACCCTCGGAGCAGTACTCAAAATATATTGTGGACAACTCTCCCATTTGTCGTACACAAAAATATCATTAATTTGCAGTTTTCTTCGAGGCGCTTTTACCCTCGGAGCAGTACTCAAAATATATTGGAGATAGCATATTGTTATAGGTCCTCATGAAAGGAAAAGATCCTACTGAGTAATGCATTTTGAAAAAAGTGACATTTTAGTCATTTTGTATAAGAGCAAATGGAGGAGTTGTCCACAGCTACATCACAGTGACATTACCTAAACGGCCAATTTGAAATTCCCATAATATAGCGATTACAACTTTCAAAAATTCATAACTTTCTTATTGCTTGTCTAATTTCGTTCAAACTTTCACCAATCTGCTTCTCTGATTTTTCCTCTTTCTTTCAAAGCAACTTGCTATTAAGGTTGGATTACGGTGCTGGAATTGTGTTGGAACCCGAGTCCTACACACGCCACAGGCGTTGTGCATGTGTCGTGCGCCTGTAATCCAGCAACAGTGGAAGTTATAACTGATTCAGCGGACCCAGAGTCACGTCTTTCGGATGGTGACGTTAAAGGTCGGTTCCCAGACGTAAATAATCATATCTGATTGATACACGTCTGTATTAAAAAAAAAAGAAGAAGAAGAAGAAGGAAAAAAAAAAAGAATTATACACACACCATCGATCTCTAGACTATATAGCACACATGATCCTATCGGATTTTACTGAACAGTCGGGTCGCGGCGCGGCGCGGCTCGCTGGGTATAGAAATTTTCGAACAATTTTCAGCAATTTTATGTATGTTTTGTTGTTTGTTTGTTTTTTTTGGGGGGGGAGCAAAAAATAAATGAAGGAGGAAAAAAGATGTAGTAGTGCTATTCTTTTTTTTTATTCATCCTATAATTTTTTTCCCACCTTTCCTTTCATTATGTTATTATTTGATCCTTATTTTTTTCATCTTGTCTTCTCTCTTTTCTAATGTTACTGTATTTATTCTTTTCATCCTCTTTTTTTTTTTTTTTTTTTGCTTGCCATCTTCACTTTCGTGCAGAGCACAAGGCAAGGGGTTCGAATCCCACCGCGGCACTAACGTCCTTTGGCAAGACACTTGTCTACATTTGCCACTCTCCACCCAGGTGTAAATATGGGTACCTAATATGCTTTAGCGATAGTTACTTTAGCGGCTCGGCTATAACCGGGATATGAGCGCATATAAGTGGCCATTATTATTATCTTGTCTTCCACCTTTCCTCATGTTTATATTTATCCTTTTATCATTTCTCCCTCTATCTCTCCTTTTGTTGTTCCTTGCTTTTATCCTTCTATCAATGATCTTTCTACCCTTCCTCTCGTTATGATATTCTTTGTTTCCTTTCATCATCCCCCACCTTCCTCACATTAATCTTTATCCTTCTATCATTTCTCTCTCTATCCTTTATCTGTTTTAATCCTATCATTTCTCTTTCATATTCTTTTTTTTTAAATCATTTTCTGATTTCTATCTTTACTTTCTTTCCTTACGCCATTCTTTCTTTTTATCCTATCACTTTTTCTTTTCATCTTTCCTTTCGTTATTCTTTTATTGAAATTATCATCTCTTCTTTCTTTCATTGTTACTCTTATTATATCTTTTTATCCACTCATTTAATTCTCTCCAACTTTCCTTTCGTTGTATACTTTGCTTCCTTTCATCATTTTTCTTCCATCTCGCCTACTCTTCTACCCTCTCTCTATCGTTCATGTTTTTCTTTGCATTATCCTTCCAATATTTTCTTTCTTCCCTTATTTTTCGTTTTTAGCCTCAAAACGGGAAAATCATACTGAGATGGACACTTTTTAAATTTGTCACCTTGCAGACACCATACAATTTATAATGTTTAAGCTTGCAACTTCAAAATCTAAAAGTTTTAAGGCAATTATTTTAAAAATGTATTTCCTTTCAGCACAAATAAGGTTGTTTACAAAAGATGAATCCCCCAATAAAAGAATACCTCAAGTGAAATATAATACAGGACAGTGGCGGATCCAGGATTTCTTGAGGGAGGGGGCTCAATATTCACAAAATTTTCTGACAAGCAAAAAAAAAAAAAAAAAAGAAAAGTCCTCAGCATTTGGGGGCCTCTTTTTAACTAAAAAAATCTCTGACAAGCAAGAAAAAAAAAAGGGTCCTCAGCATTTTTTGGGCCCCTTTTTGGTCCCAGGGGAGGGGCCCCGGGCCCCCGGCCCCCCTGGATCTGCCACTGGTACAGGAGTCAATGATTCAATTATATACAAGTAGGAAAATCCCTTATTTTGAAGATTACAATAAAATACCTTAAAGGGTACCAATCACCAAAAAATATTTTGCTTTGTATTTTAGAGGTTCCACGTCATTAGTACTATATTCAAAATACGGGCTTCAAATATTACTTCTAACAAAGAGATATTGCAAGTTTAATTACACTCTCTATAAGTTTAAACTCGACTCGTGAGTAGACTACTAGATTTACCAGTACGCGCTCACGCAGAACCCAACTCGGAGTTCGGTTCTGCACGCGCACCTTCATGTTATCCTTTATTTCCTTCATACTCCGTAACTGCTGACCTATAGAATGCCAGATAAAGTTTTTTGAGGTTGATTCAGATGAATGTATACTTTCTAGCTGTACACAAAATATTTTTTCAGGTGACTGGTACACTTTAACATAGTGATGAAACTGAGGCTTATAACTTACATACAGAAGATAACATTTCAAACACTGCTCTTGTGACTGATCAATACATGTATTAAAAGTACATACATGTAATACAGTAAGACCAATTTAAAACATACACTAAGAAATATTTGTAGTATGCTCCTAGTGAACAATAATTATATTAACACTTGGCAGAAATTGGGCAGTCCAGTGTCAGTGAATACAAATGGTACTTGCAAATAATAACCCTGCTGGACCATTTAAAAGCATACTTTGACATACTGAAATTTGAAAGGGAAAGTCCAGCCTGATATTAAGTTGGTATTAAAGGAGAATGAAACCCTGGAGAAATATCCATTTTAATGAAAGGAGAGGATAGAGAGAAGCAATTTAAAAAAGTTTCCATGGAAATCGGTTACGAAATGAAAAAGTTATGAAAGTTTGAAAAGCCTCACTTTACTTTCTATGGCGATCCTCAAATTGGCAATGTTGCTTCAAAATGCAGGTTTTAGTAGTATAACTCTCAATATGTTTTGTACACAAAATTTCATATTTTCTCCATTATCTCTAAAGATACTGCTTGTCCTTTTTGTGAACTCAACATATGTTGTGTCAAATGCATTTTCCCACGATATATCTTGAGCTAAGGAGACAAGCTGCACCTTGAGAGATAATGGGGAAAATGTGAAATTTTGCGTACAAAATATATGGAGAGTTGTACTACTAAACTTGTCACTTTGAAGCAACATTGCCAATTTGAGGATCGCCATAGAAAGTCAATTGAGACTTTTCAAACTTTCATAACTTTCTCATAAATTCATTTCTTTCTCTCAAGGAATTACATGTATTTAATTACAGATGAACCCTTCATATAATGGGAGAGGTGGGCAAAAAGTATGTCACAGATACCAATTTGCGATTGATTGATTACAAATTTGAAAATTCATTGATCTTTCCTATTTTTTTTTATTGGACTTCTCTCAAACTGTCACTGATCTGTTTCCCTCATTATTCTGATTTTAATTAAATCAACTTCAGGGTGGGATTCTCCATTAGGTGCCAATGAATTTAATGTGCAGAGAAACAATGAGCACTCTATAAATAAGAATCATATCACCTTCTGGAAAATTGCCATACTCACTCAAATCTAAAGTTTAAATTTCCCCTTTTCCAGTTATTTTGGGGCAAGCATGTAGGGCAAGTTGAAAATGAATTATCCTAATCTACACGGGCAGTTCTCAATGGGCAGTTGTAGAAAAAGTTAGACTTGGTGACATTGCCACACATAATTATCTATAGTTCATGGGGGATGATCTATTCATCAATGCCCCTCCTCCTCCCCATGCCCCCAGCCCTGATGAGTACATAATGTATGCATGGTGGGGTAACCTCGCTAGTCATAAGGACCACTTATTCACAAGGACCCCTATCCATAACACGTGACTAAATGAATAGCGGTTTTGTAGACAAAATACCTCGCTATTCATAATGACTTCCGTTCATAAGGACCACTATTCATAACTATTTATAAGGACCGCTATTCATTACGCCTGTTAAATGAATAGCGGGCCTTATGAATAGCGAGTGGACCCCGATGACCCCTGCATGGCTACACAAGTTATACAAATCAAATCAAAATTATTTCAATCAATTCACTGAAATAAAATCCTTACAAAATCCACTATTTTGGATTATCATGAAACAAGTACAGAAAGTACATGTAAAAAAGAAGAAACAAAACAGGTAGAAAGGAACAACCAAAAACAGAATGATAAATCATAATTAGATAAACAGGAAGGTACAGCAGGATAATTATGACAGTGCAAATGTATAATCCAAATGAATTTGGATATATGAAAAGTCAGTTGTGAAAATAAAGAGTAGGCTTCTTGCCAAACTCTTCCTTTGTTTACAAACAAATGACCCATTTTAAGCATGTATTACAGTACTTATTCAGTTATTCTATCACTGTACATATTACTAATAGCTGCTCAAATCATCACACTTTACTGTTGATATACATGTACATACATGCAGTCCAATTGCATCAATGTACACATACAAAAAAACCTGACATTTTAATCTTAAAGACTTTTCCCTAATTACCGTACAAAATTTATGTTCCAAATCTATCAACAAATATACTGAATGCCTTCATTATCTATGATAAACTTCATAAACTATGTAAATTATATTGGTACATATATAAAATATAATCTACTTTGCATAAAGTAATTTTCATTTATCATACAACTCCACACTGTCAGAGATGCATGAAGCCCTAACAGCATTGGTCATCCTGCTTGAAACAGATTTATTTCATATAGAATATTTGTAAACATATATTAACCTTTATCTGTTTATTTGTATCTATTTAAATATTATTTGTTATATTTTACTTATATCTATTCAAAAACATTTACAAAAAAATATTTATGTGCACAATATAACTCTATATAGATGGTGTATAAATAAATATACAATGTAGGTGTAGATAGTGGTATAACCTACATCATAGTCGTGCACAGTACATGTAAATCTGTTGTAACTTCCAATGGGATCGATCTTTTAAGTTTTGGATTAACTTCTTTTGATCCCGCCACATTTTTATATACCTATTATTGTCTCACTTTCTATATTCAATTTGTCTTGCTTCTTCGCCTTAAATGGTGTGCTTTCCAAATGTTTTTTTTTTTTTTTTTTTTTTTTTTTAATTTATATATATGTATTTCACCATGTTGATATATTGTTTTTATGAAAATGTGGAAATAAACTTTGAACTTTGAACTTTGAACTTTAAATGTACATGATATTGTCAGTCATGAGCCAGGAGGGCAATAACACTGGGCAAAAAAAATATGAGCTAATGCCCTTCTGGCTCTCAGCAGATCAG
The DNA here is from genome assembly GCA_025618425.1 of Heliocidaris tuberculata. NCBI lineage: Eukaryota > Metazoa > Echinodermata > Echinoidea > Camarodonta > Echinometridae > Heliocidaris > Heliocidaris tuberculata. Next base: position 23,846,065 of record CM046844.1, on the reverse strand, counting down.
TGGCGTAGCTCCAGGGGGGCACAATCCCCTCCCCCCCCCCTCATCAAATGGCTCCAAAAAAACAAAAAAAGAAGAATAAGAAAAAAGGAGAGGAAGAAAATGAAAAGGGAAAAGGGTGAGAAAAGGATATGATAGGACCACTTCCTCCACCCTCCCCCCAATCAGTGAACTTGTACTGTTGCATTGAATCTTCCAAGTAAGACCGGTCCCCCCCCCCCCCCCCCAATGACGCCAGTGCCCCCTAAATGGCCGGACTCACGCTATGCCACTGCAGCAGATAACAGTAATAATAATGACCATTTCCTTTATGCTTTACGAGTTTCAATGGAACTGACCTAAGCACTTATAAGGTCACTGGAATCAGTTATAATACGATTCTGCACTTTACAATGCACATTCTCCACCAGTGAAAAAAATAAGCAGGGGCTAAGGGCGATTAGCCCCTGAAACTCTTGAAAAAGCCATCGTATATGAAAAAGAGCCACCGTCAAATAATATTTCTACCCATGGGTCGAATGGCATTAAAATCTCTGAACACAATAGGTGGACTTCTAAGTAGCCCTCGCGAAAGAAATCTGAATTTTTACACTGCTCTCCACTCCCTGGGGAGCATTCCAGTCAGTCCCTGTTTTACAAGCACGCACATGCTAATCCAATCATAGTGATCTTCGTATCCTACCAGATACTCATTTAGCACCTGGGTGGAGAGGAGCGATGTAGATAAAATGACTTGCTAAAGGACATAAGTGCCGAGACTTGAACCCCCGACTTTTGCATTCCCAGTCAAGTGACAACACCAATCAACAATGACAACCTCTACTACATGCAGATCTCTACTAAATATCAAAAGGTATAAAAATGAAGAGCTGCATCCTGAAAAGTATAGTTCTTTGCAAAAAAACAATATTCCCAATGACAAGTAATTTTAAATTTTGACAAAACTCATTTGGAAAAAAAAAAGCACACAAGATCCACTCTATGGCCTACATTGTACACATAGTAACAAAGACAGATTAATGCAAAAATATACCAATTTAAAAATTCAAGACAAGAAATTGAAGTTATTATCTGATATATCTTGCACGGTGCCCAACAGCTGTTATGTAGGTCCAACTCATGGTCCAACTACACAACTTGTCCACCATGACCAATGGAGGCATACATCTAAACATAAGCTACATGTACTCTCTAGCTCTTTTTAATGAATACATACGTCACTACATGTAACAGTGACTTTAGTGCCAGAAAGTACACTTCTCAGCAATGAAGACATTGTACACATTTAAGAGGTTACCTACAAAAAACCTAGATTACATGCACCTACTACCTACATGTACATAGTGCGTTCAAGAAGAGCGATCATACATACAATTTTTCTCATAACTGTTTTGTTTGGCTTATTGTTTTTCTAAACCACATTACAAAATAAAAAGAATGAGAAAAAAAAAAATGATGACTCATGGTACATGTAGTATAGCCATGTTTATGAAATTTGCAATCTCATATTTCTTTCTACTTTCAAGGACAATTCTTACTATACTGAATATAAAAAAAAGCCATGAACATCGCTAGTGTTCACAAAGCAAGTACTGAGTTGTATAGTACAAGCCACAGTGTGGTAGCTACTGAGTAAGAGAAGTGAACTATCAACCCATTAACATACACATAACGTGAGGTAAGGGCCCCAGCTAATGGAAATGTACATGTAGTAAAAGCAAATGTGCCAGTGACAAAAAGCCTTTACAGAGTACAATAGCTAGCACCTTACTGTACGTTTTTTCTTTCTTTTGGCAAGTAGCCTAGTACTGTATACACAAAGACATAATGCACTGAACCCAATAATATCAAACAATCAATGCACATTTCTGTGAACAAACATTGGGTACAGGTATGTCTTTCTGACAAAGGAACAAGGCAATTTGGGGGGTTACATGTACACCTGTAAGTACACAAGAGGCAAAAGTCATGCATATTTTACCCTATTCACTCTGTAATTGTTTTTCTCTCCATACATCTTCTACAGCCATTGTGAGCAACATGTACATGTAATGTACATGTATCAACCTGGCCTCATATACATGTACTGAAATTAAATGTAGGTAGGTACATGTACATGTTTTAGACAATGCATTGCAACTCTTTTTTTTTTTTTTTACATTTAAGTCTGGTTTTCTGTAAATCAAAGCTTCTGGGTTTTTTCATGAGAGAAAAACACGAACATTTAAAACATTAAATGGCTTATATTTCAATGTTACACAGCAGAAGGCACGGACACTGACATAATTCATTACAAACTGCCAAAAATCACCAGAGATTATGATCTCGGCTAGTGTAAATTCTTTTTTCTAGTGAGAAGGCACTTATGGTACAATAAGCATCTGAACGAATGCAGAAACCTTTTTTCCTTTTTCATATCTATATGAGTTGAAATCTTTGTACGAAAATATACACTTATAAATACATGTATTTATGTAAAAAAAAACTATGTACATTGTAGATGTAGAATAAAGAATCACATCACATATCATTTTTCTACCAGATGGCGACATGATTCCACTGAATAGACCGATATTTCATTTCAGACACTTTCAAGATGTTGTTTAGTGCTGTTCATGCAATGTCACTGTGTGAAAGAAACTGTACAGGTGTGAGTTATTCTGAATACATGTAGTTTTGAACAGGATTTGTGTGCAATGAGAGGTTTAAAACCTTCAGAATGAGAACAAATTGACAAAAAATCACAAACAATGTAAAGAACTGTACACAGATATGGGTTATATTGGACAACTTGTACATGCACAAACATGAGATCAAAATTTGGTCCAAAACTATTGAATATGTCTAGTCGTATATCTGGAGAAACCTTTTTTATGAGACATTGCTTGCAGTGTACATGATATTATTCCAAATGGGTATAAAAAGATTGCGAAAGACCACAAATTACTTTCGATTTTTACAAGAACTCAACACTCTCTTTAAACTCCAGTTACCATTTGTCCAGTCCAATATTACTGCAAAGCCCATTACGAACACCTCATTTTGTGAGATTGTTCAACATATCTATCAATACATTATACATTACCTTAGTGTATGTTTTGATCAACAAAAATTATTTAATCTATCACTTCAATACTTCTGAAATTGAGCCGTATCTATTTCACAGAACCGATAATAATTTCAATATCATGTTTAAGTGCATGTCACTTTGTCTCAGTGCATAGAGGAGATTCTTAAGGCTTTATCACTAGCAGAATATAGAAGCACTTTGTGTATTTCAAGACGTAAACCGTTCCAGGAACATTGTACTCGTAGGATTCGAAGCCATGTACACCTGGGTCTAAAGTGACACCTGCAGTCAAAATGCCTTACCTAGAAACATTGAGTAGCTGGAAAGGATTTGAACTCCCAATCTTTGATTCAAACATCAACTGAATGAACCACTTTAATGCAGCGGACAGAACTTGCATCAAATGTCTATGGACATCTTCAATTCAATTCAATTCAATTCAACTTTATTCAATTCCATGTATAAAAACATTAATATCAACATGCAAGAAATATGTTACATAATAATTGAATACTAAGACATAATTATTACATTTTACATGCAATCATTAAAATATTAAAAGATTGACAATAAAAATAGGAATTTGGTTGCTGTATAAAAACCCTAGTGGGTTTGTCTTGACAGCCACCATGACAGTAAAGAAATTCATATAAACAGTAAAATTACGAATGGAATCATACAAAATGATTTATGATAAAACAATAAAAACAAAACATAATAAAACACAAAGACAAAAACGTAACCGTACAACCCTAAACAAAACTGCATTGTGGAATGATATTAATTTTGTTTACATCGCGAGATCATTGGAAATAAGATATAATTTAAGCTTTCTTTTAAATAAATTCAAACTTTTAACAGAAGTTATGTCTGATGGAAGAGAATTCCATACAGAAGGAGCTTTATGTCTGAAAGAGTGTAATTCATATTGCTTAGTAATAACAGATAAATAATATTTCATTCTATTTCTAGTATTATATCTATGAACTGAACAATTTAATGTTAACATATTGCATAAATTTTGGGGTAACAGACCAAGCCTGTGTTTAAATAGTAGTATTGCATTAAAATAATTATTCAATTTATAAATATTCAGTATGAATAACTTCTTGAACAAAAGTTTTGTATGTGCCAAATATGTAGATGATGAAGCTATTCTTACAAATCTCTTTTGCAATATAAAGAGTGCTTCCAACTTGGAAGAATATGTATTAGCCCATACAATATTACAGTATGATAAAAACGGTAGGACTAGAGTATTATACAATGTAATGAGAATATATTTTGGCAGGATATGGCGTAATTTGCTGATGACACCGATGTTCTGTGATAACTTTTTTCTGATAAAAGAGATGTGAGTATTCCATGATAAATCATGATCAATGTATACACCAAGAAATTTAGTACAATATACACGTTCAATTGACGTATTATTGATTTTCACTATTAAGTTTTGCAAAGAACTATTTTTTTGTTTCTGTTTCGCAGTATGGAATAATATATAATTTGTTTTATCTATATTCAATGTAAGTTTATTGGCATTAAACCATTTAGAGACCTTTTGTAGTTCATCATTTAAACTAGTTGACAATGATAACTGATCATCTGTTGAATACAAGATATTGGTGTCATCAGCAAATAATATAAATTTCAATATTTTAGAACAATTTGGGAGATCGTTAATAAACAAAAGAAATAATAAAGGACCTAGGATCGATCGATCGATCTTGGACCACTTGCTCATATCACCTTCTCTCAAGGTTCATCTTGATTTTGAATTCAGCGATCAGGGTATCGCCTGCATTCTTCTGGCCGCAGTCCCTCATGGCAACCAACACACGCTGGAATGTAAGTTCGCAGCCCCGAAGGAAAAGAACTTTGCGGAGGATATGGAAACCAATGTTCTTTGGATCCGTATACAGCAAGGACTGTTTAACGTTATCAATAACTGTCTGCTGTAGGCCAAGTTTCCTGCTTATCCGTTCGACCTCATCAAGGCTTATCACATCGGTTACACCATCAAGAAACCTTTCTGACACCACTTCATCTGAAAGAAAATGAAGAAAACAGAAAATACAATTATATGACAACTGGGTTTCTACAGAGGCAAAAAGACCTGAACCAAAACGACTGTCATGAGCGGAATGCTTAACTTAGGACCGTAGGCCAAATATTTCATTATGAACAAATTCTAGGCATCAACAAATAATTTCGCTTGGTTTTTAAACAGTGCAAATTTTATAAAGGAAACAATAAAATTAATGTACATATGTGAAGGCACATGTAGAACACGACTCCCCCTCCCCCCCAAAAAAAATGGAAAGGAAAAAAAAAGGCTTTGCAATACCTGCATTTGATAAAGCAGTTTCAAAAGCTCCTCATCAAATTGTCCACTACGTGTATGCAGGATTCATTGTCAAAGTGAATATAGCACACCATATGACCTATTCATCCCCCCTCCCCCCCAAGTATCTTGGGACTATGTGTTAATTTAGAAATAAAGTTGTTTTAAAAGTGTAACACGATTTTGTGAGATACGTACATGTATAAAAAACCCTTCTCAATATTCGGAGGGAAGTTTTGTTGACGCTGTGAAACCAAACAAACCTGGACTGATGATGGATGATTTCTTGAGCTCCTCCTCAGCCTTCTCACCAACATCATCCCTTGGCTCTGGAAGACTCTTCACCTTGGGTTTCTCTCCAGGGGATACCGGTGGCAGGCTGCCAGTACCACCCTCTGCACCTCTTTCAAGATTCTCTGTAACCCTGCTGGGGGTTGACACATCTGAACATGAACTGCTTTCCTCTGGAGGATGGGCCTTGGAGTCACACTCCGTGTTGGTTGCATCATCCCTGGTGTCTTCCTCGCCTTCATTTTCTTCCACATCACTTTCCCTCACCGTAGCACCAGTTGGAAGCTGACTACTGTTGAGATGCGCCTTCTTGCGAGATGATGAAGGTGGTGATGTTGAGGATATTGGTGGTGGTGGTGGTGATGATGGTGGTGGTGTTGATGATGGTGGTGGTGGTGATGATAGCACTGTTGATGACGGTGGTAGTGGTGATGATGGCGGTGTTGATGATGTTGGTGGCAGTGGTGATGATGGTGGTGGCAGTGATGATGTTGGCGGTGGTGGAGATGCTGGAAGGGGTGTCAGTGATGATGGCAGTGGTGGTAATGAAGGTGGGGGGGAAGTTCCTGTCGACTGTTGCAATGGTCCTTCTAGTTTTGGGAGAGGTGATGGTAGAGGAGGAGATTGTGACGGTGATGATGGTGGTGGTACTGTTGAATGCAGTGATGCCTTTGATCCTCCTGACTCTGTATGACCATCTGATGGCACAGGTCCTACTGCCTGTGATATAGGCATTGCCGATTCCTGTTTCGGACTGCCTTTACTGGAACCTGTAATACACAGTCATTACAAAAGTTGTACACGAAAATCAATCCACATATGAGCATTACAAGAAAACATTCCAAATAATATGTTCTTGACTACATATAATTGATTCCCTCCCCTCCCCCCCCCCCCCAAAAAAAAATTGTAAGAAATTTTGAATGGTCTAGTACTCTAGTTACTATCACTTTGTGACTTGTTAAAATTGTGTACCAGGTACATGTAGTTATTTCTTTTGTGGGCTCTTTACCGCTTCTGTGATACTAAAGCCCTGTTTTAACAGACCTTGTCCGGACAATGTCGCGACAACGTCCAGACAATAACGAGGGTAACATTCCTCAATTAGGCAATAAAAACATGGGTGAGAGCGCCACGCACCGTCTTAACAGACACACGCTGAAAACCTTCCCCTGGCAGGTTTCCATAGCAACGTATACCTGACTTGCCGGTCGCGCGCGAGATTCAAACCAAACGCGGGAAATGCGATCTAGTGCCTGTACTGAAATCATGTATCCGCATTGGTCTACTGCGCATGCGTCTTGTCAGCTTCCGGTGTTCGGGAGAAAATTACCTCGAGAGCATCTTAACAGGAGGGTTGTCCGGACGTTGTCGCGACAATGTCGCGGTAATTATGGAAAGTTACCCTAGGTGGGCTAGGGTAGAATTTATGGAAAAGTTGTCGCGACAATGTCCGGACAACACCCCGCGTGAAGCGTCTTAACAGGCAGGGTAACGAAAAATTGTCCGGACATTGTCCGGACAACTCAGTTCCAGAAAGGTCTGTTAAGACGAGGCTTAAGTATACAACTTATATAGATGAACTATTACATAAATAGTGCATGGTCTATCATGCACTATACTGGATTATGGGCACAACAAATACTAAATTATCCCAAAATGCAGTTTTGTTTATATATATAGAGTTCATATAGTCCAGTAATGGTGCATAAATAGAACATGCACTAATACCCCTAGATCTTATTGTGTATTAATCAAAGATACATGTATAGTGCACGATCGTGCACAATAACAAAACTTTTGCCCGTCACGTGATGCGAATCTAACCAAACACATCACGTATTATACATACACCATTTACTATAAAGAGTTAGATACTGAACTTCTATGAGTTGCTTTTCTGTAAAATTAATCATGACATATAAAAAAATAAGTTTTAATCTGACTGTACCTGTTTCTGTTTAAGAGGGGAAAAAATTAACATGTTCTATTCTTAGTCTAAACACATTCACATACAGGTACTACATGTACATGTAGCAGTTCAGCACTCAACTCTTTGGACAGGATTTCCTGCGAACAGTGCAGAGGTGATCAAATTTCACTACATGATCTCTGTGATGCCACACCCAAATATCTTGAAAAAAAACTGCGTAATTTCACACATTTTCATTCTTCGCAATACTATATGAAGAATCATAGTGGCCTGAACATTTTTCACATTTTAAGTTTTATTGTCCACATACAGTACATTTGTGTAAGACACAGAAAAAAGAATAGCACATGTCACAATACATCTCTAAGTGCTTCTAAAGTGCTTTTGTAATCATTATTACCTCATTTTATAGCTCCAGCAACCATTAACAGCACACAGTGCATTTCAGGAAATAAATTCTACAAGGCACCCACTTTAATCCCCGTACATGTACTACACCTAGGTCAAGATGGAGTGGCAAATGTAGATTAATGTCTTGCAAAGGACATTACTGCCATGCCATAAAACTTTGACCCTTTAATCTCCAGTCAAGTGTTTAACCCTTTCGAGACAATTGACCACATTTTGTGGTTTGGCTCAATAACATTTGATTTAGAGCTCTAAAAATTATACCAGATGCACGAGTAGAAAGAGCAAAAATTTCTGCACAAACTATGTCCATTTTCGTTGCATGACCATATTGTGTTTGATGCCAGGAATTTAAGAAAAGAGAATAAGATTTAAAATCCTTGAATTGGCAACACATTGCGAGGTTCAAAATCATTTTTTTTAATCTAAATTGGCATTTTATTGGAACCATGTAGCATTTAAAGAAAAATATTATTGTTGCCAATTTGAAGAACAAAAAGCGATCAATTTGGCCCTTGAATAATTCCTGTCCTGAAAGGGTTAAACCACTCAACTATGACACCTCCACAAATGTATGTCTCTGGGTTGTGTGCTAAAACTGCCAGGGAAGTAACACTGAACATAGGTATATACTTCCTCTTTTCAATGACAAATTAAAACTCACAGATATGAGGGAGAGCAAACATTTTAAACCACATGATTGTAAAGAAAATTATTAACCTTTTTTTTTCCTGTACAAAAAATATAACCCATTCATATTTTTGATGAAGGTTAATATATATGTACAAAGTCAAGTAGATGATGCACCTTGGTTACTGCTCTCTTCTTATGTATATTTTATTAACAGTTTTACAGTACAATTTTACATGTAAGCTCCTCACATGCATGCAAATGTATGTATGTGGAAGTCAATAAAACAGCAAAATTTCAGGAAGGACAATTATGCCATATCAAAAGTGACAATATAAAAACAGTAAAATGAAAGTTTCAAGAGAGACATATCACTAACCTAACTTGTTGACAGTAGCGTAGAGAGGCTCTCTAGTGGGAGAGGCTTGGCAAGAAGGTCCTTCACCTGGGTCATCATGGTTTAAGCATGGAGAACGTTCTTCATCTGCGATGCCATTACGAGGGGATACTGCAGAAGGTTGTGCAACATGGTTCTCGTCCCTGGCATCTTCAAGCATAGGAATCAATTCAATATATCTGCGTGTATTGCCTTCAACATCCTCATCTGTGATGCCATTCCAATGTTGCACAGCAGAAGGTTGTGGAACATGGTTCTTGTCGCTGGCACCTTCACCCACAGGAATATATTCAATACATCTGCGTGCATTGCCTTCAACATCCTCATCTGCGTTGCCATTTCGATACCTTCTCCGGTTCGCTGAAAAGACAGATTAAGTAATTGTAGAAAAAAAATAAAGTAGATGTACATCTAGTTTACACTGAAAAGATCTCACATGTGTTTTAGGGCAACAACAAAAATGACACTAGAATTGTTATGTAAATGATAGTGAATCAAATTCATGCAGGCTGCATTCGAAGTTTCTCAAGGGGCAAAGGTGATTTCAATACTTGATGGAAGGGCTTAGAACAATAAGCCAGTTTGTACTCACTGTAAAACCAGAAACTTCCATGTGCCTTTAATGTTCGCGAATTTCGCGAGTGGTTCGATTTCGCGAAAGGTTCATGCACCGAAATTATTGAGTCATAATTGAGATAACACTAAATTTTTGCAATTCGCGAAAGTTCCTTGCTGTGAAAATGGTTATGGTCTACAATTCGTGAGAGTTGCATGTTTTACAGTAGTACATGGTAAAAATGACCCTGAAATGGCCCTAAAGCATATAAAGGTCAGTGCAAATGACCTTTATCTGCACATGCGCAATTGTAATTACCAACTGCCTTATTACATATACAAATATTTCCTAAGCAGGTACCAATGACAGTCACATGGTATTTCTCCATGACATCAAATATTTAAGCAGTGGCTCAGCATATTTAGCAGTGCAGGGGCACTCATCCGAGTGTTGTTGTTTTGTCTTTTTTTTTGTCTTTTTTTTTTTTAGCAGTTGAAAATAACTGAATAACCACAAAGGTTAAACAAATATGTGTATGTAATATGTATATATATGTATACATTATGGACAAGGGTATATCATGTTTTGTCTCATCAAAAGAAACTTTTGACCCCAGAACGGTCATCTATGAGGAATGTAGAATACAATTGCAAACCCCTTTTAACTTGATTTCTTTTTCAAGTATTGACAGTAATATCCCATTGAAGGGGGCATTACAGTTATAGAATTCCATATAATAGACCCTTTTCTTTTAAAAGGATCAGGAGTATTTTACGCGTATGTGTATTATAAGTCTGTTACCTATGACAGGCATATCATAATTATGGAAAATAAGTCTTTTCCATGTTTCAGGCTTGTCTTGAAAACGTTTTGGTTTGTTGAGTAGTTTTTATTTCTATCAGTATCTTATTAAGATTAACAGCACCAAGTTCATTAAAAGCCCATATTTTGTTTGCTTATGTTTTTCTGTAAATTATGTAAAAGTAAAGATCAGTGCACTTGCTATAAATGTTTGTTATTAAATTCCTTTTGATAGAAATGCGAGATTGCACGAAACCAATTTCCTCGGAAAAGAACCTTCTTTGATTTCCTTGATTTTGTTTATTCTTTTCCTTTCGAGTTTCAAGATATTGAGGTATCCCAAAGGGAGCCCCCTGTCTGCACCCGAGAGACATAGGAAACTTGTTTCCGAGAAACCTTCGTACAAAACACGAGCAGGTTTGTCAGGACGGTGCCAATTTAGAACCGACAGGCCTCGGTAACCTGGCATGATACTATTTTATCTTTAAACAAACAAAAAATATATATAATATAATAACTTTTAGAAAAAAAATTACATTAAAAAAAAGAGAGAAGTCAATTATATTATTTAAATGATTAAATTTTTGTTTAGAAGAAAAAAAAAAAAAATAGATGGTGATAATAGTCAAAATTGACTGATTGCCATAAAACACTAATCAACAACAACAACATTTCCGTTAGAGGGCAAGGGCACCGGTCTTACTTTGATGTTAAAAGGACAGGAAAGAGATGGAAAGGGGTCGTACATGGAAATGTATCATCTCCTTTTCACATTACCTCCCCCTCTCCCTTCAATTCTCTCTTCCTTTTTAATTTTCTTTTTTCTTCACCATTTGATTGGGGGGCACAATATTAGGATGGCTTGGAAATATCTCTATATCACTCACCATCAGCTTTCCCCTTATAGTAGAAACAGACTATCACCGCCACAACAAGTAAGACGGCAAGTATCACCACACACACAACAAGAGGTGTCACTGCTTTACAGTTTCCTGCACATTTGGGAAAGACATTTTTTTAAAAGTGTGAAGTAAAAAATTGAACAGCAACAGGATGTTTAATATATCTGTTCCAAAAAAGACATTAGTTTATAAGATATGCAATACACAAGTTCACAGGAGAGAGAAAACAGTGGAGGAGAGGACGAATTCTCAAACAATTACATGATATGTGTGAGGTAATCCATTTAAAGTGAAACTGATTTGAATACAGATTTTACATGTCAATATTGCACAGCACACTGTCATCCATTGTCGCTTAGCTTTGAAAGCAGAGAGGGTGGTGTAACATCAAACAATACAATAATCCATACAGCCTCAACTAAAGTGAACTTTGACCCTTAGCCTTATAACCCTATGACGATGTATCATGGTACACATATGAAATTCATGCCTCAAATGGTTCTAGAGATCAAGATTAAGCTTGTATTCATAAAATTAGACTATTAGTAAAACCTGGCTTGGCATACATATACATGTAGATAGTCCACTGATCTATCGAGTGCCAAGTGTAAGCTCTTTATTCTGTACCAATTATTGTAATTTTTAACTACAAGTAATTAAACAAAATAAATCCAGTCATGGACTGAAAAAAACGATTTCATGTTGACATGATTTTTGTTTGTTCTTTCAATTACAGAATTATGGTAATTTTTACGGGATGAGGAGGAAGGTGTTGCTCTGTAAGTCAGTGGACTACATGTAAATCTACCCACTTGGACTAAAGTTAGTACATGTACGCTTTTGTGAATACCGGTCTTTATGAACTTTGACCTACACATAGGGACCCCAAAATAAACCTAATAAATTCACTACCCTATAAAGGTGATGCACACCAGGTTCTTGAGATATCACAATGATATGATAGAAAAATGGGCAGACAGATGTACAACACTGAAACAAACAGGTAATGCCTTTGGCATCACTTCAGAAATGGATACATGATAATGGAAAAAAAATATCTTAGAAAAATAATACTAGATACAACAGAAAGAAGTGGTTCAAAACATAAGTGGTACAATACATGTATATGTACATGTATAAGGCATTTACCATCTTGAACAGATGTGACCCCTTTCTCATCAACATCTATATGTGTGACTGCATCATCCTGTAGAGTTATTGTGGTGGACGTAGAGATGCTAGCCTCTCCAGAAGCAGTTCCAGGAGGCATAGTACTTGGAGCAGCAGTCTTCGAGGAATCTGTGGCTGCCGGACCGGATGGAGCTACAGTCTTTGGGGAATCTGTCGCTGTTTGACTGGCTGGAACAACAGTCTTCTGGGAATCGATATCACTAGGATCCAGACTTTCACACACCGCATCTTCTTCCGCACTGCATGGTACCACTGTCCTCCTCCCATCATCTTCGCACACAGTGCATGGACGACAGGTTGAACAGTGGTTGTCAAAAGACTGGAAAGAGCCAACGTCACAGGAGGTGCAGCTGTATAGATAAATGTATATTTAAAAGATAATTTCTAGTTCTGGAAATGATAAGAAAATGGGAATGAACTTGTTGAATAGGGTCTCATAGTGCTCCACTATGTACATGTATCAAAAGAAACACGCGCCAGATATTAGATACTCTACACCTACACCTTTTGTGTACAAAGACAGATTGGTTTATATCCCGACAGACAATCTTTATTTGAGCAACTTGAAAGCAATATTTCATGAATCTTAAGACTTTTGTTGGCCAATATTGCAAATTAGAGCTATTGATGGCACTTAGTGATGGTGGATGCATACTTTTCGTGGAGATTCAACAGTGAATATGAAATCTCTGTTTTTGTTAAACATGCCAGACAACCATTACCCCCCCCCCCTCCCCAGCCTGCCATCTTGATTGTAACAAAGGTGAGAATATTCATTCTTTTTCTTTATGTAAAAACTACTTCCAACAATGACATTGCTTCTGTTCTCCAAAACCTGGATCATGATCTGCTGTTCAATACTCACGCCTCTGACACCTGACTGGAGTCCACACAAGCATTGATCAGCCTTTGCCCTTTGCCACAGAAGGGCAGAGAAGGGAAATATAACTTTGCATCGCAGTTTGTATCAAAAACACCAACATTCTTTGACTCACACTCTCGAAGAGGCTGTAATAAATATCAAACAAAATAACAGTTAATGGCAATTACTGAGATACAAATTAAAAACTAACAAACATACATGTATGTATACTCATCTACATGCACATGTAGGTGGAATGAGCAGAATGCAACTCCGCCCCCCCCCCCCCCCCCCCCCCCCCCCAAGGAGTGGGATATGAAAACAATATTCAAAATTCTTTGATCCTAAAACTTAGAACTTGTTATCAGGAATGTACATCTGGTAAAAAGTACAACATAATTATTTTCTTTAGAGAAAAATTAAATATTCTGTCATTTGGACAAAACATATGGAGACCTGATCGCAAGGGAAATCATCGTGTTGCTACATGTACTTTGTGTTTTATCGATCAAAACTTCTTTTTTTTTTTTCCTGTAAATATTTTTTTTTTTTTTCCAGTCACATAAATACACATCTATATATTAAACAGCATACTAGTTGATCAGTTACAAGATTCTGTTGTTTTTGTTTATGTTTGTCCTGTTTTATTATTTATTTCCTTATTTTTATTCATTCTTAATGTAATGTTAAAAATATTGTTAGATACTGTATATATGTCAAATAACTTCAATCAAACATACATATATGGAAACAAACTATTTGTTAACTCTCATTTAAACAAAGTAAAACAATGTTGACTGTTCATAGAAGAACTTTTATGTAATGTTTTGACACTGTGGCATTTCGTTCTTTTACTCACAAATATCCAATGACAGCCCTACATGTATGCATACATTTATCGATCAAAATTGAACAACTTCCCTATTGTTTATTGGATTGTTCTCAAATGATCTATTTCTCTCTTTCAAAAAGAGAGAATGGGCACTGAAAGAAAATTTACTGCCTATGCATCTACATTTGTGTAGGCCTACTTAAAGTGGTATCCCACCCCGATGTCCAGTTGGAATAAAACCTGACAAAATCAGTTTTTATTTAACCTTGACATCAGAGTGGTATTCCCCTACAAATATAGGCCTGCATGTGCAGTAAAGTGTCTTTCAATGTCCATGCAGGCTTACAAGCTACAAAACATGCACATGGGTACATACATGTACCACATCAGGTGTAAAATATGACATGGCCCATACATGTATATCTCTGACCTGAATCTGTGACTAATTTTCACGGATTCAACACTTCCCAGAAATTTTCCCTTTGCAGATATGCCAACAATGCAACATGCGCATGTACCTATACAACAAGTACAATGGTGTCTCTACTATTAGTTGTAGCCCATGAGGTTGCGGTGAATAAAAGTAAAGTATGATATAATGTAAACAAAATCAAACTTACATGTACTTGATGCAATGAGAAATGGCTATAAATGACATCTGCATAGATATACATGTATTTCAACCACCCCTCCGGCCTGGCGGCCTCTACCCAAAATAACTATTGTTCTTTTTCCCCTTTCTTCATTTTAAAAAACTTTTGTTGGAGTGGGGTATAAAAAAATAAATATGCAAAGTCATAATAGGGGATTCTCCATAATGATAACCCAGATGTGAGCACAGTTACTAGTACATGTATACCCACACAAAATGCAAATTCACTGTGCAAAAAAAGCGGATTTTTCATTCTGCCTCAAGCATGCAGGCAGACTAGATGTAGACCTACTAGTTAGCATCCATTTTTGTCAGTACAAGGGCCTGACCTGATCAGGCTTTAGAATAAGGAATAGTCCAGGGCTCCACACTAACTTTTTGCACAGGTGGTCCAGACTGAAATTCTAGGGGTTCAAGTGGAATGGACCCTTATTAATAAAAGGAATTTGAGGGACTAACATGGAGTGGATTGGGGGGGGGGGCATACAACTTATGCATACCAGACACCTGAAATCAACCAGAAAATAATTAATATGGACAGAAACTGCCTTTTTTGTGTGTAAAATGGTAGAGAAAAACAGTGATTTTTAACTTAGCACCATGTTGCAAATTTAAGGATTTCAATCCTTATTATTCTTCTATAAAATTCCTAGCATCATTTACATGTACCATACATAACTGATAACATGAAAAAAATGGAAACTGTGTGTAGGCTTTGCTCAGAGTACATAGACTTTTAGGCCCAAATTCACAAAGGAGGTTTAAACCATGGGTAAGGTTTAAACCTCCATACATGTAAGCGTACTAAAATACAGCGTAAATAAGCACACACTGCCCATGTGCACGCTCAAAGAAAATATATGCTTAGATCAGATTCCATGCACAAGTATGCTTAAAAAACTCAGGATGGGGTTTAAACCATGGATTTAAACCAAACCTCCTCTGTGAATTCGGGCCTTAGGGTTTCGAATCAAATGTATTGAGCCAAACCACACAAACATGGCCTACATGTACATGTATATAGGCTATTGTAGAGGTAATTTTGTTTGTTTACATGTAGTTTGTGCAAAGAAGTACAAATTAAAGATAAATATGAAAGTGCAAAACCATGTGGTGAAATCCAATGCAAAATCATCAAGACAAAAATCCAAATCAAACACAGGTGAACTAAAATAAAAGGGTAAAATGAACAAAAGATAAAGGCCACTGCGTCTCCTATATTGCCTCCGCCTAAATTCAGTGAAGTTCATGGCTCAAACTACATGTATTCTTGAAATATTGTGATAATCAGAAAAAGAAACCTGTGATTACATGTTAATTGACCTCTTTGACCTTTGACCTCTGACCTAACAAACCAAGTCTTATCACTTTATCTTGTCTTAGTCATGTATACAAATTAGTTTAGATATGGTGATTTTTATAACAAAACAAATGTTTAATTTCATGTATATTGACCTCTATGACCTTTAACCTTTCACCTACATAAACACACACACAAAAAAAGAAATTAGTTCATCTCAATATGGTGATGCATACTAGTACCTAGTTTGAAGTTCATACCTCAAATGGTTCTTGAGATGCTCCATTAATGAGGCTAAAACCTGAAATTTCAGTACTGACCTCTGTAACCTTTGACCTTTGATCTAAATACCCCAAAATCTAATGAGATCATCTTGCTATGGTGATACATACCAGTACCAAGTTTTAAGTTCATACCTCAAATGGTTGAGATATCCATTAACAGAGCTTAAACCTTAAATTTCAGAAATTCATCTGTGACCTTTGACCTTTGACCTATGTAACCCCAAATCTACTCAGATCATCTTCCTATGGTAATACATACTAGCACTAAGCTTGAAGTTCATACATGTATCTCAAATGGTTCCTGAGATATCGCATGATGGAAAAGCGGGACAGACGGACGGACGGACAGACAACCCCAAAAACATACATGTACATGTACAATGCCTCTGGCACCACCTTTGGTAGGCGGAGGAATACAAATTAGTTACCTGATGATATGATCATGAGAAATGGCTGTAAATGGCACCTGCGTAATACATACTGTATTCCAGCCACCCCTCCAGACCTCCCCCCAAATAAACTATTGTTAGAACTTTTTTTCCCCTTTCTTTCTTTCATTCAGCTTGCATTGGAAAAAATGCAAAGTCATTATAAGGGGATTCTCCATAATGATAATGATGAGTCAACCCAGCTAGCTGTGGGTACATGTACACACACAAAATGCATATTCACTGTGTAAAAAAAAAGGGGGAATTTTTTTTATTATGCCTCAAGCATGCAGGCAGACTAGATGTAGGCCTACACATGGGCGCAAATCCAGGGGGGGCAGAGGGACATGTCCCCCCCCCCCACCTTTTTGAAGATAGGCGAATGTCCCCCCCCCCCCACCTTTTTGAATAATCTTCTTTCTTCTTTTTTTCTTGTCAGAGAATTTGGGAGGCGAATGTTCCCCCCCCCCCCCCCCCCCGAATTTCAAAATGGATTTGCACCACTGGGCCTACTAGTTAGCATCCATACATTTAACCCTTTCGAGACAATTGACCACATTTTGTGGTTTGGCTCAATAACTTTTTATTCAGACCTCTAAAAAATATATAAAATACACGAGTAGCAAGAACAAAAATTTTTGCACAATATACTGTGTCCATTTTTGTTGCATGACCACATGCGTTTGATCCCAGGAATTTTAAAAAGGAGAATAAGCTTTAAAATCCTTAAATTGGCAACACGCTGAAAGGTTCAAAATTATTCTTTTTTAAACATTGACAATTTTTTTTCAACTTTTCGTCAAAGTTCGTAACCATGTATGTTTTTTTCAAAGACATTACATTTTATTAGAACCATGTAGCACCAAAAGAAAAATAATATGGCTGCCAATTTGAAGAAAAATGTGATCAACTAGCCCTTGAATAATTCCTGTCCTGAAAGGGTTAAGAGTGAAATGGTCAGGCTTTTTATACCAGTCTACCAGGGATCCACACCACCCCCTTTTTTTTTTTTTTTGCAAAGGGGGTCCAGATTGAAATTACACATGTTCAAGTGTAATGAGCTCCTGTTAAAAAGTTAACAATGAGACATCTTGGGGACTGGAGTGGATTTTTGTTGTTGTTTTGTTTGTTGTTGTTTTGTTTTTGGTTTTATTTTGTTTTTTGTTGTTGTTGTTTTGTTGGTTTGGGGGGGGGGGTGGTTTACAGACACCTAAAAACCACCAGAAAACACATGGACTGAAACTTTGCCTCTTTTTTTCAAATGTGAAATGGTGAGGGAAAAAAAAAGATTTCGAACTTTGCACCATGTTGCCAAATGAAGAATTTGAATCTTTAGTTTTCCTTTAAAAATTCTAAGCATTAATTAACATACATGTAACATACACAAAAGTGGACACTATCTGCAGGATATAGTACTAAGAACACATCTGTTACATGTATTTCTTAGGGCTCTGTATGAATCAAAAGCTACTGAGCCAAACTACAAGATACACATGGATATGGCAGTAGTCACTTTGTTTTAATAGTTAGGGCAAGGAGTTAATTATCACAGAATGTTAATAAAAGTGTGAAACCATATGTGGTAAATTCCAATGTAACCTCATTACGTCAAACCTCCAAACCAAATACAGGTGATTGAGATGAACTAAAATAAAAGGGTACAAAAAACAAACAACTAAAAATTAAAAAGAAAATGTATGAGCTAGAACATGCAAATTTCTAATCTGTGAAGTGTTGAAAATTATCAAAATGGTGAACATACATGTATGCACATTCTACATGCACATGTACTATCAAAAGTTTGTTTGAAATACAGAAAGCAAGCACTTTATTGGTCTGATGATAAACTCAAAATGAATGTACATGTAACATATTTACTACAAATAAAAAGAACATGTTAGACACTGTCTGTGTCATAAACCATACATGTAGGCCAACAATGTACATGTATATGTAAGTAGGTACATGTAATTCATGATTTGGGACACACTGAAATCTAGGCTGCACAACATGTACATAACTTGGAAAACCAGAAACTTTCGCGATTCGTTAATGACAGCCAATTTCGCAGCAAGAAAATTTCGCGAACCTTGACCACTCGCAACATTCGCGAAAGTTTCCTGTACGCAAAAATTTCTGGTTTTACAGTATACATGTACATTGTACATGCATGTACATGTATACATTTCATTATCACACAACGTTCATACTTCATGTATTTTGTAAGTCCCTGATGTCCATACATTATACAAGTACACATGAGCGCAAATCCAGGGGGGGGGGAGGACAGGGTGACATGTCCCCCCCCCCCCCCCCACCTTTTTGAATAACCTTTTTTTCTTCTTTTTTTTGCTTGCTTGTCAGAGAATTTTGAGGCTAATGTCCACCCCCTCCCCC
Organism: Heliocidaris tuberculata; assembly: GCA_025618425.1. Lineage (NCBI taxonomy): Eukaryota > Metazoa > Echinodermata > Echinoidea > Camarodonta > Echinometridae > Heliocidaris > Heliocidaris tuberculata. The sequence goes on along the minus strand of CM046844.1, from coordinate 23,826,790 downwards.
CCCCCCCCCAACTTCTTGAATAACCTTCTTTTTTTTTTTTTTTTTTTTTTTGGTTGTTAGAGAATTTTGGAGGCGAATGCCGCCCCCCCCCCCCCCCCCCTCCGAATTTCAAAATGAATTTGTGCCACTGCAAGTACATGAAGTATAGACATTTCAGTGTCACACAAAAGATGGAGTTAAGTTCTGGTCATGCGATTACATTGTGAAAGAAACTGTCTTGACACTATTTAAAAAAGGTTGTGTGCTGTAAAGTTTTGGAATCACCAAAAATTATAAGAAATTCACTACACTGTAAATCCTGCAGAGAGTCACATCAAGGAGCTTCAAGCTTTCAATGCAGTGACTGCACACAGGGGAATAATGGGACTACACGCACATGTGGCATGAAAGTTTGGCCCGAACATTTCAGCTGTTTCTATTTCAAATATGAGGGCATTTGAAGAGCAATTCCTTTCAGGGGACATTTATTCTATATGATAATCTTCCAAAGTGACATAAAGAGAATGAGAAAACTCACAAATTAGTTATCACCTTTCCAAGAACTCAACCTTTCTTATTAAAGTGAAACATGATACATACATGTAGCGCCAACCCAGAACCATTACACAGTCTAATACTGTACAGTATTAAAAATCCAAACAAAGGACAATATACAATGTTGTGTGTGCATTCTCACACACTACATGTACATGTCCATTGATAGCCTAAATGTGTACAAGAATCAATTCTATTAGCATGCACAACAAATATAATAAACTACATGTATGTCAATATGACAAGAACAAACATTCATTAATTAATGTGAGTCAAGTGCAATAATCAAACTAACACAACCAAAAATAATGAATTAGGCTACTTTACCTTTCTATGGAAGATTTCCTGCCTGCAATCTGAAACTATTATAAAGCAAAATTCAAAAAAAAGTGTAGGCCTAAAAATGGGACCAAAACCTCACTTGCACAATCTTCTCAGGTAAAAAGTTTTAAAAAATAAAGATCAGTACTTAACTACTTATGTAAAATTTTCATTGCTTTTAGCTGGAACATCATACCATAAAGAATCTCTGATAAAAATTCTTCACTAAGGCACACTCTTTTGCTTGTCACCATGTCCATTTTCTTTCAAATAAATTTGCAAATTATTTGTCTAAATATAGTAATGCAGTGCAGCTGTATCTGTAAAATTCAAAGAGTTAATTGATACAATTTGATAGGTGGTCAGATCATATAGAGTAAAATAACAATAACTAGAAATGTCCATTGCCGCGCAATGCGAATGTATCCCCGGCACTGGCAGCAATTTTTGCATCATCCTTTTATTTGAAGGAGGGACAAAGAACCTCCCCCCTCCCCTCCCTCAAACACAAGAATGACGTAGAGATCGCCACCAGTGACCATAATCACCATATTTATATTGTCAAAACTTGGAGTCAGCTGTCCACAACAAATGTGTGTAGATTGGAGTATAATGCATCTCTATAGCAAATTCGAAAGAAGTCTTTCAAGAAATGTGACCTGCAGAGGGCACACAAGATATCCACTAAAATATGACCTTTGACTCTCTAAAAGATGGAACACTGGGGGCAGCAACTGTACAGGTCTAGAGTAAACTATGATGGACCTCCACACAAAATCTGAAAGAAATCAGTACAAAAATGTGACTGCCAGAGTGCATGCAAGACAGCAACCAAAATATGAAATTTGACCCTATAAAAATCAGGACAATGGGGGCAGCATCACCAAACACTAAAGATGTGTATACATGAATTTTATTAATCAAATAAGTACATTGTATCACCAAAACCTATAGGTGCTTAGATTTTACCAAGATACACCTCCATACTAAATTTGAAAGAAATCTGTGAAGAAGTGTGGCATTTAGACAGCACACAAGTGCACACAAGATACATTATCAAAATATGACCTTTGACCCTACAAAAGACGGAATACTGGAGGCAGCATCACCAAAATCTATAGGTTTCTGTTGATTGTACCAAGATATACCCTCATTCTAAATTTGAACAAAATCTGTTAAGAAATGTGGCCTATAAAGTGCACACAAACCACCCACAAAAATATGGCCTTTTACCATAGAAAAGATGGAACACTGGGGGCAGCATCACCAAAATTATAGGTGTCTAGATTATACCAAGATACACCTCCATACAAAATTTGAAAGAAATCCGTCAAGAAATGTGGTAGTTTGAGCACACACAAGAATATGACGCCGCCGCAGCGGCGGCAGCAGCGTAACGCTGCTGAATCCAAAGTATCCTTCGGCATTCTGCCGCGGGATACAATAATAATAATAAATAATAATGATTATTATTATTATTATTATAATAATAACAATAATGATAATGACAATAAGAATAATGACAGCAATACTACTGGAACTGATGATAATTATAATAATAATAATAATAATGTCAGTTAATTTACATGTACATGTAGTACATGGTACAAATGAAATGACCCCAATTTGTACGCTCACGCACATCCTTTTTGGTGGACACACTACTTTATTTATGGTGAGTACACCATTTGCACACATGATCTTTATCTGCACATGCGCAAATTGAAATTGTAATTCCGAACTGGCTTTATAGTAATAATAAGGCATGTAGATCTACCAAGAGTAAGTAAAGAGAGACCTGTACATCATTCGCGTACATGTAAATCAATTTCTGAAAAGCACCCTAAACGGGGATTGCAGTAGTAGTTTTGATACCCTAAACAGGGAAACCCATCTAACATCTCTGATTTTTACACCCTTATTGATGATTTTATATCTTGCGTGGTATTTTACATCCTATTTGAAGATTACTGTAGTGGAAATTTCCATGTGAATAAATTTTCGTGCTCGGCAAAGTAAGGTGAATTTCACTTGTTTCTAATTTTGCCCACACACTAGACTCATGGGCAAAAGAATACATAAACAAAATATTCACATATTTTTATTTTCGCGCGAATTTCATGCCACGCGAAATGCACGAAAATTTCCACATCGCGAAATATTCCACGTTCATAGAATCTAGTAAATATCTACAATTCTACATAGACTTTTTTTAGCCAAAAAGGAACTGTAGAGTGTAGAAGAAATTTAACCTAATTTGGAACATGTACATGTACATTACTGAACTAGACCTATATTCCAACCCCCCCCCCCCTTTTCCGCGGATTTTCTTTAAACCTCTGAATTTGATACCCTTTTTCTTGATTTTTGCTGTTTTTGATACCCTAAACTTGTAACTCGGGTTATGCGCCCAAGGCTGAAAAATACCCTTTAATTTTTATCCGTTTTCAGGTACACGCATGATGTACAGGCCCCAATTAGGGGGGGGGGGGGGGCCTGGCCCAGGCCTGGGTCTAAAAAAAAAATATTCAAAATTTATGTTCTGAAAAGCATTGACATTGTCATGTCATTGCCATGATTGTCAATGTCATTGACGAAATCACAAGTATGGCCATTGGGCCATGCATTGGTTGAGGAAACCATCATTCACTCCGCACACTGGAAAAATACTTACGGCGCCGGTTACAGTGCCAGTGCCAGTGGCAGTGGCAAAAGCAAAGCTTACAACAGTGGTGATCGCCAATGTTTTCATCAACATGCTGTTGCTGCGGAGATGAATCTTCAGACGTATAAACTAAATAGAGAAATCCACTGTATGTCTGAAAGAGGTGAAATAGCCATGCCCACTAACGTAAATGGTTGTCGTACTACATGTACATATAGCACTGCACTCGGGACGACATGACATGAGCGCAAGCGCAAAACCTGCGCCTGGCCTGGTGGTCGGGGTATGAGAATCTCAAAGATCTTAAAAGGGAAGATAGGACACTCCCCCAAATTTTATGTAACGGAAGGCAGAGCTAATTGTATGTATTTTTTTATTTATTTATTATTTTTTGAATGCTTTTTGCCTTTATTCAGATATTCAGACAAGGTTTATACAGAGAGACATTATTTTTCATACATTGTAAATAAATTACATGATTCAATCCAAAACAAATAATACAATGCAAAATCTGCAATCTGAATAAAGATTTTCAAAGATAGATACTATTCAAGTAGCAGTCATTATGTTCAAGCATTAATAATCAACTTCCACCATCCTTTGATAACATGTTTAGGTTTAATAGTTCTGTTCATTCCTACCCTACTCGCATATCTGGAAATTTCCATCTTACAATTCCCAAATTATCAATAACACACAAATCTGTAAGACATTCTGGTCCGGACATTTGGAATAACATAAAATCTTGTTCTACCATCTACTCCTTAAAAGCCACACTTAAACGAAAGATAATACAATCATACGTGCCCACGCTTTAAACTAGTATCTACTACCTGCACCCACACCTGCAAGTGCACTGCACCCACTTGATCACTCAGTTCTACCAGGAGAGTTATGTCGCCTAATATTTTTTTTTTACGAGGCCGCCATCCATTTCCAACCTAACCGCTCACGATGGCGGTCTCCTGCGTTCTAAATCACCTCTCTAGTTTATTGAAGAAAAAATATTTACATAAGTCTGTTATATTTCTTATTCTTGTTGTATGCTTTGTATTATGTTTATTGTTTATTGTATATTATTATTGTACATGATTTTCTACTTATATAATACTTATGTAAAAATTAATTTTATTGTATTTGTTATTAGAACGCAGAAATAAAAGCAAACAAACAAACAAGATAAGAAAAAGGTGAAGATACTGCTTTATATAACCCATAGTATTAATGAAAGGTCAAACTGTCATCATTACATATATAGGATAAACTACATGCAGTGCATTTTCAATTCTTCGATTGAAAATGCACTGCATTTTCAATTCTTCGATTTTAGTTTACATTATTTATTATAGTATTTCGTATCAGTGGAGTTCTGTAACCATACTGTTGCAATAATAAAAACTCAATGCTAACAATAAAGTGGTTGGATCAATGAGAAAGTGAGGGAGTGAGGAGGATAAGACATAAATAACTACCCAACGCTAATGGGCGCCCTTCCCCTGGCCGTTACATCTAAATCGAGTGTTTTATCTTCCCTTATAAGATCTTTGGTATGATGCAATATGCCGCTAAATACAACTACGAGCTATGCGCTTCCGCGGCGAGAGCGAGCTCTACGATATTTTTGTCATAATAATAATAATAATAATAATAATAATACATCGAAGGTGAATATTTTCTTTACGATTTTTTTTTTTATATATATATTCATTTACACTAATTTAATTCATTCCTTGGCAGGAATATCAGTACCGTAGTGATTTACAGACCCCTCTTTCCGAATGACTTGAGACGCCGACCATTTTCCGAGCCCGGGGATTCCCCTTTTGTAGTTTATAAGCACAGACTATATTTTGTCAAGTTCTACATGAGAATGTAACTTTATGATTAATGAGCAGAGTGCAAACCAGATTGAACTTCGATATATGAAAAAAAAATGGCTATCAAAATGCCTTTGTTAGTATTTTTCTACAGGCCATGTAGTTCTGTATTCTGAAACCCCAGATATGCAACATTGTGACTAACTTTTGTCTGTAAACTAAGACTATTCCAGAGCACTGCCCTTACTCGCACATCCGGTCTTGCCAATAAGGGGATCTACTCTTAGAGACTGCGGCTTGAGGCTTTTGAGCATACGTGAATACGTCGGAACTCGGAGTAGCACACAGCAAGAACTTACCAAAAGTCACAGATTAATACCGTTTCCATATATTTTTTATCTTTATTTTGTCGTTCTGAATTACTGGTAGTGGTAGTGGTAGGTTGATGCTCGTCAAATTATTTTAAGCTGTGGACTGTCATGACTGTCGTCGACTATAATGTGAAAAGTTTTGGACTGAGCAAAGTTTGAATTGTGAATGATATCTCATGAAATCTAGTTCTGCAAAGCCATGATGCAATATATACAACTTCAAAGTAAGTAGATCTGCTCTTTTAGATTTTGGTGATAGTTTGTTAAAAAATGAAACTCTTCATGCTTACGCTTAAAACCTGACGAAAAGCAATTTATTTTGAATGATTTGTCTAAAACATAGAAAACATTAGAATAACTAGAGCCGGAAGATCATGTCATACTTTTAAATTTTTCTGACAATAATTATCTCAAGGGGTGAACAACTAGATGGAATCACTTAAATCTTTTTTTTTGCCTCGTGAGAAAGAAGAACAGAGGGGGTCTAACAATTTACAAACCCACATTGTTATCATTTTTGTCATTTTATACAATTCATGTATGCCAATATAACAATTAACAGACAGGCAGACCCATGACATTGGTTTTTTCCAGCTGCCTGCATAATTATCTTTGTTTGCCAAAATTGCCATAAGCCATATTCGTGGTCATTTACAGAGAATTAATCAAAATTCATACGAATGTAAATGCTAGATATTTATTAAAGGGAAGTTCAATCTTAATGGCAAGTTGCTCTGAAAGAAAGAGGAAAAATGAGAGAAGCAGATTGGTGAAAGTTTGAACGAAATCGGACAAGCAATAAGAAAGTTATGATTTTTTGAAAGTTGTTATCAATATGCATATCGGAATTTCATATTGGCCGAATAGGTAATGTCTCTGTAGTGGATAACCCCCCAATTTGCTCCAACATACAAAATGACTTAAACGTCTTTTTTTTTTAAATGTGTTAGTAAGTAGGTTCTTTTTCTTTCATGAGGCCCTATAACCAGGGTTCTTAATTATTTTGTTACGAGGGCCAGAAATATTCTTGAAATTACGTCGCGGGCCACAAAGTATGATACAAAATACAAAGAAACACGGGACTCACGAATCTTGCCCGAATACATTGTGTATTAGCTTTCTGTTTTTTGTTTGTTTGTTTGTTTGTTTTTTTATTAATATTATTATCATTCAGCGAGCGAGCGAAGCTCGCGAGCAAAAAAAAATTGACACTTTAGAATGTGAAAGTGTAATTTCGTCGTCAAAATGTGCTAATCTAGATTAGATATAAAAAAATTACAAAGAGATCATTTCACTGCCCAAAAATGTAATGGTGGGTGCCCGAATGCAGGCTGGGGAATTTTTGATATTCTCGGGGGAGAGGGCTCCAGGCCCCATCCCCCGCCACAGACTTTAATGTATAAATACCCGAATGGCTCATCTAAGGACGGTTAAACGATTTTTGAATACACCCTCCTTATTTTTTCTTTGTTTGATTAAAAAAAAAAACGAACTATAATAATATGTGGTAGGGCAGGGAACAGATAAATATGATACGCTATTTGCGAGCGAGCAAAAAATTTGATACTTTAATTACCAATAGTTAGGATGATATATTATGTATCAACATAGTTCTTAAAACTAGATTTTTTTTTTCTTCTTACTCAGATATTTTTGGCGGGCCGCATGAAATTGTTTCGCGGGCCACAAGTGGCCCGTGGGCCGCACTTTAAGAACAGGGGCCCTATAACAATATGCTATCTCCTATATATATTTTGAGTACTGCCGCTGCCCCGAAGGTAAAGACGCTTCTGAGAAAACCGCAAATTAATGATATTTTTGTGTACGACAAACGGGAGAGTTGTCCGCAAGTATGTCCCAGTCGACTCACCAAATTGCCAATTTGAGATTCGCATAGATGTAGTGATCTCATTTTTCAACCATCCATAACTTTCTTATTCCTTGTCCGATTTCTTTCAAACTTTCACCATCCTTTCTTTTTTTTTTTTTTTTTTTTTTTTTTTTTTTTTTGCTTTCACACAAATCATCTTAATTATTACCAAGGTGGGATTGCCCTTAAATTTTCCAACAGGGCCGCAAAAGTGGGACTTTAGGTTGTCCGAGAATATGACACACGCGCACAACGACCATTTTTAGCCATGATCGACTTATGGAACTCATGCGTTAATGATTTCACAATTTTCCACGATATCGTTATAAAATATAGACTTTTAAGATATTGTGGCTCCACTGGTCGGACACATGTTCAGTTTGGTAGCAACAGTGGACATTGCATTAATCCTATACAACGCGTGTAAAAAAATAAGTTACACTTGAAAAATCTGTAAAAAATTACATTTCAAAATATACAGAAGATTTTTTTTAAGTCAATAGATGCCAATAGTCTCATCCATCAAGTGCCACTAACAAAACAAAATTTCGAACACTGACTGCTTTTATCTAGAGTATGAACATGATAAATAATGACTTGCCAAATTGAAAGAAGAGGGAAATTTAAACCAGGAGTCTGAATAAGTATACTCCCATCAGTGGCGTATCTACCGGGGGGGGGGGGGGGGGGGGGCAGAGGGGGTACGTGCCCAGGGCGACATTTGAAGGGGGCGCAAAAAACGCAAAAGAGAGAAAGAAAAGGGGGAGAAATACAAGACGAAGTGCATAACCCTGCCGGAAAGAACACATAGTCACCACAGTGTGTTCACATAGTCAACATATAGTGAACTATATGGACACACTGTGAACACAGTGTAACCACAGTGTGGAAACACACTTTTCACTGTGTTGTGATACTCACTGTGTGAATCATATAGCAATGACACATAGTTGCCACATACTGAAAACGTTTACACTCTGTGATTAAGCTTCTTCACTGTGTTATAATGACATGCACACTGTGTTCACATAATGAACACAATTTACCATATTGTGTTCACATAGTTCCACATAATGCCCACACTGTGAAGAAAATTGACACTGTGTGGCATCATTTCGCCACAGTGTGCCCACATAGTTCCATATAGTGCCAACACTGTGAAGACAGTTGCCACTCTGTGGTATTAATTCGCCACAGTGTGTTCACATAGTTCCACATAATGCCCACACTGTGAAGAAAATTGACACTCTGTGGTATTATTTCGCCACAGTGTGCCCACAGAGTTCCAACACTGTGAACATAGTTGTCACAGTGTGTTCACATCGTTCCACATAATTCCCACACTGTGAAGAAAATTGGCACTCTGTGGTACTAATTCATCACAGTGTGCTCGTATAGTTCCACATAGTGACCACGCTGTGAAGGAAGCTACCACCTGGGGGCATCATTTTCCACGGTGTGTTCATATATTGCCCACACTGTGAAGAAGATTGCCAATCTGTGGCATTCATTCAACACAGTGTGTTCATATACTCCCACAAAGTGATCACATATTGTGAAGAACATTTTCAGAAAGAAATTAAGAGAAAACGATAGAATGATGAAAACAAGGAAAGATAGAAAGATGAAATGACAGAATGATAAAAACAAAGAAAAACAAAAAAAAAACAGAGAAAGATTGAAGAGAAAATGATAGAATGATATAAAAACAAAGGAAAACAAAAGAAAACAAGGAAAGATAAAAAAGATAAATGATACTTATGATAAAAAGAAAGAAAAACAAAAGGAAACAAGGAAAGATAAAACGATAAAATGATAAACACATAAGAAATCTAAACAAAGAAAAGACGATAGGATGATGAAAACAAAGAAAAAAAAAAGAAGCCTTGGAAAGATGTAGAGATAAACCATAAACGCATCAGGCAGGAAATCAAACCGTATACTGCATACGTCTATGCAGTATACGGTTTGATTTCCGCGCGAAAAAATTGACGCGCTTACATCAGCTGCCATAGCAACAAGACCACTTTGCGCGATTTGAGACATAAAAAATGCGCGCGCGGATTGTGAAAGCAAACAAATCGTTCTTCAAGAACCGTTCCTCTACTAGAGCGGTCTAACTTGGAGCGGTCCAGCAGGGATGTGTTAAAGGCTATGGTTAAAGGCCTCTTAAAGTATACGCAGATTATATTAGCTTATCATTCATTATTCGAATTCGACAAAATGAGTAAGAAACTGGCTGCAAAGAAGCTTTGGGCTTTGGTATTATTGGGTTGAGACCCATTAGATCTATACGTCTAGATCTATGGTTGAGACCAAGCAGGTCTCAATCATGAGTGAGGAATTCATTCCGGACAAGAAGATGTTGGGGGACCCGGCCAGAGAGGGCATGGTCATCTATGCCTATGGCCGGACAGGGGTGAAGCCTCCCAAGAATGGATGGGACAGCTACAGGGCGAGAGTCCTTGCCTCCAGTGGTGAGTAGAAAAGGCTCAGTCATTTTTCATATTAGGGTGTCCACAGAAATTTTCCATTGACTTGGAGGGTTGACATTTTGGATGAAAATAAAAAAGGCTGAATTCTGAAAATTTTGATGAACAAATTCAAATCTTCTCCGGACACCCTATTCATTATTCTATTTCTAACTTTGTCAAATTAGGATCCACATCATTCAGTCACATAGTCTAGACCCTACATCTTTAGGAAAATCAAAGATGGTTTTATTCAAACCATCAATTTATTTTTCACTTAGACCTAGATCTAGTCTAGGCCTATAAAAAGTTCTAAATTAGAGGTCTAGAAGTCTAGACCTACTCTGAAAATAAATCTAGAACCTACTCTCTAACTACACTTGACTTGTGAAGTTAACTCTAAAGGGACTAGACCTCTAGCTTAACATGAAACATTTATCGACAGTTAGATCTCGATAAAGTTAACATTACCCTTTGGGTGTTGGAGTTATTTTACATCATTAAAATGTCCTGCTTTTTTTCATAAGCTGTCTGTTCTTGTGGAAAATAGAGAACACAGCAACATTTAAACTTAAAATTAAACTCAATACATTAACTTTACAGATGAGATACTTCTAGAACTACTTCTGCTTCTACAGGAATAGACTCCGCAAACGTAATGCAGATATGAATGTATCATGTAACGTTTGATATTGTTAGATGCTGAGAATGTAGACACATTTTTTCCACAGAAATAATGTGAGTGTGACCACTGAAAAAGACTCAAATTTCTTTGAAAATCAAATAATTTCCTAATTAAATCCAATTAATCAATACAGTTCTAATGTTAACTATGAAAATGTAGTCTACATGGTTATGAAGTATTAACTTAATAGTAAGTAGATCTAGATTCTAACTAGGATCTACGCTTTAACACATTTTGAAGTTTTCCCCTGTGAATATTTGGTACATATACAGAATTTTGCTTAAAACAAAAAAAAAATGAACGTTTCAAACTTACTTAAAATGCCCCAACTCAAACCAAAATTTTTTTTTCTGTTCCATCAACTCATTTTATCATCTTCTTATTTGCAAATATTATTTTCAGAGCTACTGAGAAACATAGGGACCCCAATTGAAGAGGCAGTGGAGCGAGCACTGGCAAGATACTTTTCAGGTGGTAGAGCAGGTCCTTCTCAACGAGGGCCAACATCAGAACCAGATGCCAGAGCCATCCCAGTCCCACTTCCTGATCCAGTAACAGTAGGACCAGCCCTTCCAGATATAAAAGGGAGGCAAACATCACATGCCCCAGCTGTCCCACCCCCTGATCCAGTATCAGCAGTTGACAGACCCTGCGATGAGGTTTGTGTTTGAATTCCCAAATATTGCACAATTTCCATTATATTTCAGTTGAATAAAAAACCCGACCCCCCCCCCTTCCAAACACACACACACACACACACATCTTGGGTGTCGATCACTGAAAATTTACTTAAAGGTAATGTAATCTACATGACTATAGGTTGTACTTGGATTTTTTACTTTGATTCTTCAAAATGATTTTGTTTTATATATGAAATGATATGTGTGAAATCATATTTTCCACTAATTGATGCTCAAAAGATTGTTAATCTTTGGTAGGAATGTTATTTGTAACATCAGCAATTTTCATTTTTTATATAATGATTTTTTTTTTTTATTATGTATTTCTGTTTTTTTTTTCAATAATAATAATAGTGAACCATTCTTTTATAGCGCATATCACAAAAAATGAATTTATTTCCTTATGCGCTTTATAGAAAGAAAAGAAAGAAAAAGGAAAATAGAGTTATAGGGCAGTAAAACATAAGGCAAAAGTACTTTGACACACAACACAAGAAAATAATTTGTTAAAGAAAGAAAGAAAGAAATGTGTCTTTTACAGACCCTCAAAATGCTTGACTGTATCAGCCTGTCTAAGATTGTTAGGTAGCTTATTCCACAACTCTGCTGCAGGTTGTTGAAATGATCTTGCACCATTAAAATTTGTCAACACTGAGTGAGAAACTGATTGTCATTTTGACTTAGAGCGTAGGTTCCTGATACAGGTACGCTGTCTTACTGGAAGCAAATGAAGTTTTTGTAAGATTGGGGTAATGTGATCATGAAGTCTAATGCAAGTTACCAACCTTGCAGAGTTTTGGATGCTCTTGCCATCATATCATGGGGGTGTTTCATAAAGCTGTTCGTAAAGTTACGCATGACTTTACGAATGATTGGAACATGTTCTTGGGTGCTATTACTAATCAGATTCTCAATCATTGAGCACAAGAACTGATCACCAGTCGTTCGTAAAGTCGTGCGTAACTTACGAATAGCTTTATGAAACACCCCAGAACATTTTAAAGCTTATACATGTATATACATATTGGCAGGGCTTATTAAATGATACATATCCTTGTCTTGTTTTGTATTCAAAATTAAAGAAAACATGATATAAAGATAACTGATAAAAAGAAGAGGAAGAAGAAGAAGAAGAAACATTGTTTACTAAGTTTCCACTGGATATGCATGTTCATGTATTCCTTTTAAACTGTTGACAGGGTTTATTGTAGCATGCATTATTCTTGCCTTATTATTATTTTGGATTAAATTTGTTAAAAGTTAACTGAACATCTTGAATTTTCTGCCACCTAGGAGAACCCACAAAGGGGATGCAGTATTATTAGTATGGTGATTGAAAATGAAATGTTGACAGGGTTTATTGTAGCAAGCATTATTCTTGCCTTATTGTTTTTGTTGTATTAAAATTGTTGAAAGTTAACTGAATGTCTTGGATTTTCTTCCACCTAGGAGTACCAGCAAAGAGGATGCAGTGTTATCAGTATGGTGATTGACAGTGAAAGGCCTATAGAATGGTGAACTCACAAAACACAAGTCCATCACTTGGTCTTCCATGTGTAAAATATTAACACACATATTTCAAAAGAAATAATTCCTTCTTAGATGGATAATTTCAAAGACCCATATTTCAAGAATAGTGCATATATATAGCACAAAGAGTATGGATTTTACAGCAGACAACACTTCTATATGCTTTTCATTGAGTGATTCTTATGCTGTGTGGTTTGTATTTTTTCCACAGGGTGGCTGGGAGTTGACTCTGTGGTTAAACTCACTATATAGAAGTGTTCACTGTGTGATTGATACCATAGAGTACATGCTTAAAATCTCACTCTGTGAAATTAGCACAGTGTGGTAAAAGTGCACTATGTGAAAGGTACCAAAGTGTGAGAGAGAGTTCACTCTGTGAAAGATACCACAGTATGGCTAAGAGTTCACTGTGTGAGATAGTACACCGTGAAAGATTCCACAATATGGCTGAGAGTTCACTGTGTGAGATAGTACACCGTGAAAGATTCCACAATATGGCTGAGAGTTCACTGTGTGAGATAGTTCACTGTGTGAAAGATACCGGAGTATGGCTGAGAGTTCACTGTGTGAGATAGTACACTGTGTGTGTGAGACATCACTGGTCAAATTTCACTGTGTGAATTGATGGCTAAGAGGTCACTGTGTGAGAGGATCCACAGTGTGGACACACTGTGGTTCACATAGTGTTAACAGTGTGGACGACAGTGAGTGACCACACTGTTAATAACACTGTGAGCCACAGGGTGGACACACTGTGGGCTAGAGTGTGGTTCATAGGGTGTTCACAGTGTGAACTATGATACTGACCACACTGTGACTCACAGTATGATCACAGTGTGGACACACTGTGGACCACTGAGTGAAAAAGTGTTCCAATTTATCGCAGTGGAATGACTATGTGAAAACAGTGTGACCACACTGTGGTTCACACTGTGTTTCACGCTGTGGTGACTGTGTGCTCTTTCCGGCAGGGAAGGAATTGTGTTTTATAGGGTTTGAAATACAAATAAATTTCTATAGCTCGGTCGCTTTGCTCCCTCGCATAACTATATTCAAAATCTAGCTATTTCGCGCCCCTAAATGGTGTTTTTAATGTGTTAACCATTAACTGACTCTAGTTGCTTTGCCCCCCCCCCCCGAATAAGGCAGGAGCTTGTTAAATTTTGCGCCCCCTGATGGGATATAAGTGTATAAAAAGTATTAGTGTAGAACATTTGAAAGAAATCATAAATTTGCCTTGCAATTGCCTTACTTAATTCCTCAAATATACTACTTCAGTGTTTTCATTCATTTACAAATAGGAATTTTCAAAATTAAACAACAACAACAAAAAAATCTATTGGTGGGTCGCTGTATTCCCTTGGATTTTTGTTTGTTTGTTTTTTTCTTTGGTAAGGGTAAAATACATAAGAAATTTCAGTTTGAGGTGTGAAAAGGAATAAAAAAAAATCTGCCGCTCATTTGTCGCGTTGCTCCCTCGCTTATACAATAACGCATCAAATTTGTGCTAAAACCCCGGGTTATGTGTATCAAAACTCTTTTCCACGTAGTGCCATCATTTCTAAATTAAAAACGCTCATTAATCTGAGTTTGGACACGGGGGGGGGGGGGGGGGGGCGAAGATTTGATAGTTTGCCCCGGGTATCAGAATACCTAGATACGCCACTGACTCCCATTCAAAAATTTGTGACTATGTTATGATAGTCTAGGAATTTTGTGTGAATTTTCTATCATAATGATTTCATTGCTTTATGCATGGGTGAGAAATAATATGCAATTACTTCAATATCTTTTAAGCACAGTATGCACAATTCACAGACACATCAAAATAAATCCACATGCCAGTCATGCATTCAAGAAGAAAAGTACCCAATTAATACATCTTCAGATCATTCAATCAATCAATCAAAAAATCAATGAATTAATTAATCAATCAATCAACATTCAACCCATAATACTGTACATCAATCAGTGTATCCATTATGTAACCAGTGGTGGATCCACAGAGGGTAAAATCGGCCGCAACCCCCCCCCCCCCCCCCCTTGGTGGCTTATAAGCCTATGTTTTTCATTATTTTGATTCGTCAACTGATTGGTCAATTAACTGATTCACTGATTGATCAGTCGATTGACTGATTGTTGATTTACTGATTGGTTAGTTGGTTGGTTGAGTGACTGACTGACTGAATGGTTGAATGACTGACTGATCCATTGTTTGACTGATTGTTGATTAACTGATTGCTTGGTTGGTTGGTTGAGTGAGTAACTGACCGACTGACTGGTTGATTGACACCCGCCTGACTTACTGATTGATCGATTGATTGATTTACTGACTTCTTGACTGACTGATGGGTTGATTTAGTGATTGATTGACCGAAACACTGACTGACCGATTTACTGATCTATCGGTTGATGTATTGATGGGTTGATTGATTGATGTATTGATGGGTTGATTGATTGATTGATTAATTGGTTGAATGATCTGAAACTAGTTTGCAAAATTACACCACCATCGCACAATGCACAAAACTGGCACACAGGTCGATCGTTTCCAACTTTGTAATATTTGTAATATTTCTGGGTATTTCATCCTGCAAACAATGCAAGGTACTCTTTGTGAGTGAAAATTTGCGAATATAAAATTGGTTTTAAGAAGCAAATGTCCTAGAAACTAAAATAAGAATTATGACTTTTATCGAATCTCTATTTTTCCACTCTGCAGTTTCATCATTTACCATGCTCCCGTTTGTTGTTAAGATATTGTCATACCGTGCGGTGATGATATCAGTAAGTATGAACCTTGTGCTTGAGATTTTTTTTCTTAATGTAAGTAATGCGTTAAGGTATACAAAGCATTTCATATTAACTCATAATACTGAAATATTAAGAGTTTTTGTAAAAACATCTGTGAAATTACCTTAAAAGAGAACTAATAGATTCAGATTTGCAAGGCACACAGCAATATGTACAAGAATAGTTATTTTTAATACTACGGCTGTGGCATATAGCTATCGAAAGGCGAAACTAATAGAAAGGTAGAGACAAAGAAAAGTAAATAGGGAGAAGAGGAACGGGAAAAGAATAAGAAAAGGAAAGGAAAAGATCCCTCACACAGCTTCCCCTATAGGCCTAATCTATGGCCTTGTTAATTCGCGTTTCATCCACCGTGTATAAGTCTAGTGTCCCCCGAGTGCAGAGGCGGATCCAGGATTTTGTAAAAGGGGAGTACAAATCTCTGAAAATTTTCTGACAAGCAATTTTTTTTTCTAAATGGTTAACGGTCTTAGATTTTTTTTTTTGGGGGGGGGGTGAGGGGTCCAGTTTCCTCTAAAATTCTCTTACAAGCAAAAAAAAAAAAAAGAAAGAAAGAAAAAAGAAAGAAAAGAAAGAAAGAAAAATGGTTGTTATTCATTTTGGCCGCTCTTTGTCGTTCCAAATTCTGTGACGAGCAAAAATATAAATAAATAAATAATAAAAAAATTATCAGTTCAAAAGGGGTGGGGCACTTTTCTTTCAAAAGTCCGCCTAAATCAGCATCAGTGGTTGGACGTACGGTACGCCGCTGTACTGCGGGATACCTTGGGTAAATATTTATCAGTATTTGGTTTGGTTTGTTTATTTCTGTCTATGATCTTTTTTCAAAAATACTTTGCAACTGAATACAACATAATAAATAAAATAATATTATGATTAAAAATTACCAAATTAAAGTAAATACAATGTATAGCGTTAACGCAAATGAATCGTGAAGGACTGTCACATATTATAAGCGGAGCCTGATGACATGCAATCCTTTACAAAACAATACAAAATGAAAACAAATCAATATAATAAAAATAAATGTTCTTGCTTCCATTTATCAGCTTATGAAATCTCATCTATATCCGATAATAGTACATGTTCACAAGTACTTACCTTTTGATTTCCAGCCAATTTTTGATGACCATTATAAATTTGAACATTCCTATTTTGGGGCGCAAAACGACGGAAAACCCTGAAGAAATATATTTGAGGAATTTAATAAGGCAATTACAAGGCAAATTTATGATTTATGATCTTCGAATGTTCTACACTTTGAAAGTGCTTTTTATGCACTTATATCCCATCAGGGGGCGCAAAATTGAGCAAGCTCCGACCTTATGCGGGGGGGGGGGGGCAAAGAAACTAGAGTCAATTAATGGTTAACACTTTAAAAACGCCATTAGGGGCGCGAAATAGATAGGTTTTGAACATAATTAAGCTAGCGAGCAAAGCGACGGAGCTTTAGAATTTTTTTGCATTTCAAACATTATAAAACACAATTTCTTACGCATTTTGTATTGTATCCCCCTTTTCTTTCTCTTTTGCATTTTTGCGCCCCCCCCCCCCAAGTGCCGCCCGGGGCACGTGCCCCCCCCCCCGAACCCCCCGTAGATACGCCACTGTGAGGACCGCTATCCATAACGCGTGACTTAATGAACAGCTGTCCTTTATAAATAGCGGCCCTTAAAGATAGCGAGCAGACACCCCCCCCCCCGATAATCCTTAATTCGAGTCTCCTTCGAAATTTCAATGTTATGATATTGATTTAATATTTTCCTTACACAGATGTTCTTGTACTATTGCAATGGCGTAAATACCACAGAGATGGTGAGATTATCTTTGTATTGAGGTTTTACATTTTTAGTTTTTTCATACACATGTAATGAAGCAACTTGAAGTTTGTTATCTGCGTCTTTTTAATATTTCATATCAGTCCGCATATTCGAGCTTCAATATCTTGAGCTTAAATGTATTGTTCTTATCTTGCAACACTACCTTTAAGTATATGAATACGAGCAACATTTATTTATTATTGCATTTTAAAAAAATTGTATTGGATGGAATTAGATGAAATTTAAGATTTAAGATTCAAGTGTATTGTGCATAATTATGTGGATGTACCTAGTCTGTATTATGAAACCAATTATCGTACAACTCTTAACTCTACCGAACAAATCTACCAGAATTTTGCAAAATGGTAGAATTTCACTTGTATTTCTCACGGAGAGTCTAGCCATATCTGCAGTCGTAGCCAACACTGATATAATGTTGAGATTACAGTCAGTGAAGATTATCTTTATAATTCATTTCATAATCCGTATAGATAATTTATATTCAACTGTATATTTTGTGTGTAAACTTCAGTTCATTATTTTCCCTATGTTTATTTTGTGATGTTAGATTGCACACAACCTAAAATGCATGTACTATTTAATGGTTATCTGTTTACAACAAAATAATTTAACACAAACACAATGGAAAAAAATGCAAAGCAGATTGTGAGATTTTAAAAGATGTATGAAAATACATATACCTTTTAATGGTTATCTGTTTACAACAAAATAATTTACAACAAGCACAATGGCAAAAAAATAAAAATAAAATAAATAATAAACAAAAATTTTTTAAATGCAAAGCTGATAGTGAGATTTTAAAATCTGTACAAAGATACTGCCCATGTTAATTTGAAAGATAAGACAAGCATGGATCTTTATGTTGTTTTATCATGCTATACCGTCGATCATCCTCCATAGCTCGAGAGGTGTGTCTTACCGGCCAATGCTGGAGTCAAGGTTTGGAATCGGTGTACAAAACGGCTTATTGATGCATGTCAGCCGGGCATGTACAAAAGTGGAAACTGCACTGGTCAAGAGTAAGTGTTTTGCTGAATTTCGAATTCTTCTCCCCCCCCCCCCCCCCTTCTGACTTTTTTTTTTCCTTTTTTGTTTGTTTCTTTCTTTATGTTTTTTTTTCTTGTTTTTTTTTGCATTCGAATGCGGCTTTTTTAGACATCATGCTATAGGGGCGCCGCAAGACCATCTTGAATTCGGGGGGGGGGGGGGGAGGGGGCGGATTGTATCAAATTTGCCGACAAGTTGGCTGACAACAAAAGAGGTCCTTAGCTTTCTAAATTTGCCCACAGATGTTCCACACATTCAAACAAACAAGCAAAAAGGAAGGCAAGGGGAAAAAAGAGAGAAAATTAAAGAAACGAAAAGGAAGAAAAAAATAATGGCATCATGGTAAAAGCCTTTTTAAATGGCCTGAATATTCATTTATCTCCGTGTGCAATATTCTCGTTGCGTATGAGCCTTATTATGTATCTCATAATGTAATATGAAAAAAAATTCTACATGCCATAACTAAATCCCTCAAGAAGTTACGAGTGTATTCAAGCTACAGAAAACCAAACCAAACGCACAAAAAAAACCCCCAAAACACACAAAATAATACCCTTTCCTCTTGAAATAGATCAATTGGGTTATACCAATGCAGAAGACCATGTTCTCTTCCCACTAAAAAGAGCGTATAAAAACACTTTTTTCAGAATGTAGTTTAGATTAATTACATTTTAAAAATATAAATCTGAAGATTACTAGCTCTTTTTAAATCTAAACTTTTAAACTTTCATTAAAATAACTATGGCTGCCCTCATAATCTAGGAATTTCTGCTAGGAATTTCAACATTTTCCTCAAAATCAACACAAAACTTTTTTTTTCAGTTATCAGTAAATGGCAGTTGAAACATGGCAATGATTACGATTAGGTGTACTGTCAATATTTGTATAATTGGATAATTCAGTTACATCTCATAAAAGTTTGCATCATAACAAACAAAAACAAAAAAATCAAAAAAGTGTTCAAACCTTTATCTCATTCAAGATTGTGTGTTTATCTAAACTACATGCATCACCAATCATGAACCGCGTACTTTGGTAATCAAACAGTCTTATCAATAACCCTATATAATAATTTATTTATTCCAGATCGTGCAAATCTTGTGCCGAAGGGACGTTCACATCAGGCTGGAACAATTGCTCGTCTTGCTTTTCCTGTTCAATCTGCGAATATGGGGTTGAGGTAGGCTAGCTATATAGAGATGTGTAAGCATCTCTCACAATCTTATGACATTCTTTATAAGATTGTGTTCTAGATTTAACGAATCATAAGGTAAAACAACAATTTGTAATCTAAATACAGCAATTTATCACAATTGGAATTGTCATTTGTATGCTGTTTTATGGAGCGAAATAATTTGTGTAGATGAAAAGAATCTAACCTGAATGTTTACTTGATTGTAATAAATTTGTGGAATGTCTTTTCTTTTTGCACTCTCTCTCCCTCTTCCCACCTTTTTATCCAATCTTCATCATATTTTTCTTCCTGTTTTCACGCTATTTCCTCCTCTCTCCCTCTTTCTCTTTCTCTTTCTCATTTTTTCTCTCTCTCTTTCTCACTTTTTTTCTTTCTCTCTTTCTCACTTTCTCTCTCCCTTCTTCTGGCTCACTTCTGTCCGTTTCTGTCTCCTTTTTTTAAATGTCCTCTCTATCTACGTTATTTAAAAAATTAACACAGGAACCTTGCAGTGCTGAACGAAATACACGATGCAAAGAAGCACCTGAAAGTAATCCTAATGATCCTGAGACATTCCGTAAGTAAAAAGTGTAATTTTCTCCCCCCCCCCCCCTTTCCTTTAGAGTCTGTCTGTCTTGCTAAATATTATCTGACTTTTCTGTTTTAATTAATCATTTCATTCAGAAAGTGCTCCCCCTTTTTTTGTTGAAAATTTCACTGACCTGTACTTTTTCTCCTTACCTCTCCTCTCCCCCTCCCCCTCTCTCCCTCTCTCCACCTCTCTCCCCCTCTCTCCCCCTCTCTACTTTATATCCCTTTTCCCTCCCCATCCCGCCCACCTATCTTCTCTACCCCCTCATCCTGTTTTCCCTTTTAACACTTATTGGTCTCCAGGCATATATATCCCAGACTTCAGCCTTAATCCAACACATTTCTATCATAAAGGGGGGGGGGGGGGAGGGTGCCCCATTAGCCCTAAACCGGGCTTCTCATGCGTATGCTCCCGAATATTTTAGCCATGATGTGGACAGAACTTGTAAAAGATAAATTCTTTCCAGAAGTTTAGAATGGCTGAATCTGAAACTTTTCAGAGATATTACCAGTACTAACTTCTCAGAGACATTACCGCTTACCAGTAGACAAAAAAACAAAAAAAAAAAAACAACAACAACAACAACAACAACAACAACTATAGCTTTTCAAATATTCACGAGTTTCCTTCCACCAAATATATAAGAATCGTCATCATCATCTCCCTCCTTAATCTTCTTCTCAGGAGTTACGACCGTTCCATCTCGCGATGAACCAACATCAACCTTGTCAACATCAACAGCTGCAGATCTCGACTGGATCACTACAGCTTCATCATACCAGAATCATTCCTGTCTTCCAGCTCTTGCAAAAACGGAATCAGGTGATATGTTTTATCATTTAGAAATATTCGTGTAGGTATATCATTTATTGTGGGGTAGGTAGTTGTGATTTAGAAATTTGTTTTTGAATATTATATTTTCATATTATTTAATATAACTAGAGATCAAAGTGAGAATTAATTTGCTTCACAGAGGACAAAATATTCTTACAGATTAATCCCAGCAATCTTGTATTCAGATTAAAAATATGAAGAAAAAAAACAGACAATGTTTTAAAGAATAATATAACTATAGTATAGAATTCACTACATGTATCTAGTAAGATTTCAACGAATTTTAAACTATTATGTGTCAGCAGGTAGTCAGGACTTGTCTAGATATAGATCATACTTCAACCATGCAAAGTTTATGTAGATATTCACATCACTTTAATATCTTGATTAAATCCCAAGTTGATAAACAACTTGTTTATCACCATCCAGTTTCAAGTCTGTAGAAGGTAGGGAAAAAATAATCCATTCCATTTGTCTTTCTTCCATTTGTTATAACAGTCCCCATTCTGTGAGTTGTTAAACACATCAATTTTAAACTTCGTTTTCTTTTGTGTTGCACGATATCATTCTTTTATTTTGCTATTCATTTCAATTGTAAGTGAGTGTCCTTATCTTTACTTTTGTTTCCAACCTCTTTCTGATTTTGTATCCCAACTTGCATGGGTGTAGGATGTGATTGCAGAAATTGTGGAATTCATTTTGGCACGGTTCATATCATCTGTATCATTTTGGCTTTTTTTGTGCTTCTGCTCCTTCCTGGCAATGTTTTCTATCTCAGGATTCGAATGAGGAAACAGACAGGTAAATGGCAAAACACGCTGGCCGAATTAAAGAGAATGATTATCTCCCATTTTCATCCCTAAGTTTGTTAATTCGGGAAGAATATAATACAGATTCAACAAGCGATGTTATAAAACTGAACTCATTTTGGACAAAAATTCAATGAACCTTCAAACTGGCAAACTTTGTTACAAATTTAGATTATTTGCTGTTATACTGTATATTTAATATACCGTATACAGTATACAGTATACTGTATATTGAATATATATATAAAGAGTTTCATTCCAAAAGGAGCGTTTTTGAATAAATTAAGGTTTTTTAATTTACCACGTTCCCTTGTCCACTGTTACTTTATTATGATATATATATATGGTAGGGCTATTGTCTTAGATTAATTCAATCATTGTTTTAAAAATCTAGCAATTAGTTTCAGTTTTTAAGAAATTTTTTATAATTCTAATTTCCATGGATTTAGCTCCATTTGGAATGAAACCTTAGTTGAATATCTATTTCTGCACATTTAAAGACGTTTAACAATTAAAATTCAACATTAAACACATTAATATTGCTAGCAGGGTACATTTTACATTTGTTGAGAATTTTGAAAACAAAATTTCAATTTCATCAAAGTATTAAAACTCGGTTAATTGTTGTCAAATTTTTTATGTAGACTGATAGCCGCAACATGTGCTTAAAAATCTTATTACATAGCTTTAGGGAATGTGGTTAAATGAACAAATCCTAAATGACCATAGTGGATTTAGCTCCTTTTGGAATGAAACCGTTTTGGATTTAGCTCCTTTTGAAATGAAACCTAAATTTGTAGCAAAATTTTTTCAACTTTCCAAAAAATATTTTTAAATGCGATAAGATGCATTTGATTCCCACGTCTGAGATTAACATATTTATCTTTAAAAATCAATTTTGGTCAAAAATGGATTTAGCTCCTTTTGGAATTAAGCTCTTCATATATATATATATATATATATATGTATATATATATATATATATATATATATATATATATATATATATATTGTATTATATTGAATAATAAACAGTGCTTAATATTTGGACTGATGAAACTCATTGTGTGATATATTTCTATGTATATAGATTATTAATCTTTTAGATATGTTGGCAGTTCCCAGTAAATATTGTTTCTGCATTCAGCTCATCTTTTTCTCATGACTAGTGTCAGTATACATGTACATATCCTTCATTTTCATTGACTAACTGACATTTTAGTGAGCTAGTGATACAATTTTATACTTTTCATATTTTCTCCATTATCTCTAAAGATGCTGCTTGTCTTTTTGTGAACTCAACATTGTTGTGTCAAATACATTGTCCCATAATATATCTTGAGCTAAGATGGAGACAAGCGGCACCTTGAGAGATAATGGGAAAAATATGAAATTTTGTGTACAAAACATATGGAGAGTTGTACTATTAAACCTGTCATTTTGGAGCAACATTGCCAATTTGAGGATCGCCATAGAAAGTAAATTGAGACTTTCCAAACTGTCATAACTTTCTCATATAACCGATTTTGATGGAACTTTTTTTAAGTTGCTTCTCTCTATCCTCTCATTTCATTAAAATTGATTTTTTCCCCGGGTTTCATTCTCCTTTAAGACTGTATGATTACTTTTCGATCTCACCATTTTTATCGATACAATGCATTGGTTATCTGGTTAATGAATTGCCATGCAGAGTAGAAAGGAAATCTAAAGATGGTTATATTCTTTAGACCTTCCCAAATTCTTGAAACTTTCCGAAGAGCAATTATGTTTTTGCTTTACTAAGCATTTCATACATTCATAATTTGACATTAAAAACCCATGTATTTCAAAATGTCGTTTCATTAAAATTTGCAAGGAATTAACATATCTTTAAAGAAGTAAGTAGTGATACATTTATCAGGTTCATTTGAATTGATCATAATATTCTATATTTCCCACATAGGAGTACATGGATTAAGTGAATACTCATTATTTACTCACCTAATAATCTAAATAGCTTAATTTTATAATCATCAAATTTTTATTAGTATGTATAAAAGTTACAGCCCTCGAAAAAATTTTAATATTATTTCACCAGTTTGATGTGAGTAAATTTTGGACTGAAATTTATTTGTTTACTCATGTTCTACAAAAGTCTCATGTTGCTATCTTCTTAAATTCCCTAGGGAAATCATCGACAGCTCCTAGACGAAGACAAGAAGAAATTGTTGAGAATGGCCAGGGAAATAGAGAGACACTCCTCGAATATGTTGGCACAGAGATGGAGGATTTAGACAGACGGGAGCAGGCAGGATGATGTCCTTAAAAGTCTTCTCCTAAAAAACTCTTCTAATTTGCTCCTCATGCATCTCCTCCGAAGAAAAGTTGGATATACTAGAATGATAAAAGAAACTTAGAGAACGAAAAGCAAACAAATATGATGAATACAAATGAGAAGAGGAAAGAAGGATAAAACAAACAAATACAGAAAGGAATTAGAAACAGTTCAGATGATAGATAGAGAGAGAACAAATTAATACACGGGAAGTATATAGAAGGAGAAGCAAAAGACGGGAGAAACATAGAAACATATACAAGGAAAGATAGAGAAGATTGTAGAAATATATAGAGGAAGCGATTAAGAGAAGAAGAGGAAAAGAAGACAATGTCGGTATCGTTGGCCATCGGGCTGCTGAGCCCTCAGAAACCAAGATGTCAGAAAATCAAAGAGACCGGAAATGTTGGTCCCATGGGCTGTCGGCCTCGTGGGCCGTCATAAGTCTCGTGAGCTGTAGCCAAATGCGAATGGAAGATCGGATAAAAATTGTATAATCATTTATGTTATTAATATTGAAACATTCACGAAAAGTTTAGTCATTCACGAAAAGTTTAGTCATTCACGAAAAGTTTAGCCATTCACGAAAAGTTTAGTCATGTATTGTATAAAAGAAAATGCAGAATAAAAAAGGGAAGATTCGTTTGGAAAAAATACGTGAGACTGCGTACTCTCAATTTACTGTTTATGTAAAACGTAACATATTATAATGTTTAGGATTTGAGTTAAAAGAGGGAATAAAAACTGGATTATAGGGCACTTTGCCTCAAACTCTTAAATTGCTTCTTTCAACATATAATTATTCTGCAAGTACGTGTACTTTCATAGAAGTCGATGTGTATTACTTTGTTAATAACAACTTTAGAGCAAAACTATTGTCCAGTCTTTCACATTATCAAAATTATATTGTACATGCTAACGAATGGTCGATATATGATACCAGATGCAATACATTTTAGGTAGAAGAAAGATATACTAGTAATTAATTTTATATATACATTTTTTTTTGTTGCGGAAATCATGATGTCACATTTTCCCCCGAATGTCTCCTTTTTTTACTATTGGATAATAACTGCATTGAATTTACTAACTAGCATAATATTATTCCCAGAAATATAGTGTATCAAAATATATGTATATAGATATAGTTTATGAAAAGGTTGTTTTCACTCCCCCGGGAGTAACGTCAGTGATCACGTCTTGTTTAGGAGTGAATATCGAGTGACTGTCGAGTGGTCTCTAAAAGGAAAAGAGTGGAGTTTCACTCTCTTTTCACTCTATTTTCATTTCCCCGGGAGTGACGTCAGTGATCACCCGATTATTATTATTTTTATTATTTTTTTTTATTTTAGAAAGAGAGAGAGAGCTGGGGAGCGTTTCATGAAGTGTTTTGTCAGTGATTTTTACCGACAAATTTGCTCTCAGCTAGTCAAATGCAAGGATTTCAGTAGCTTATAACAGTTGTCGGTAAAAATCACTGACAAAACACTTGATGAAACGCTCCCCTGATTACCAACAAAAATAGTTTTATTTGCATTCAACTTCATGCATGCTTTGTGGCTTTAGTGCAGCTATATGGGGTGGCGAAAAAAAAAATGAATAAAAGAAAGATCCACAGCAACAAACAGTGAAATAATTCATGTTTGATACTCCGTTGTTTGAAAAATTGAAAGACAATCAATCGATGTAATGTTACTATGATAATAATTATCTCATTTAATTGCACGATACGAATGCATTCGTCATTTTGCTTCTTTATGAAATGAATATCATGTATAACGCTTACAACTGCCCAATTTCCCTCCTTCATCTTTCTTTTCCCCTCACTCCCTCCCGTTATTTTCTCCTACTCTCCTCCTATAACCATTTCCCCTTCTCTATTTATTTCTCACTCTCTTCCCCTTCTCTCTCCCCCTTTTTTTTCCCTCTCTCTCTCTCTCGTTCACTCTCTTCCCTTTCTCTCTATCCACCCTCTCTCTCTTTCTCTACTGCCCTCTATGACTTTACTGAATCTTTTCACCTTTCGCTTCTTGACTAGCGTTTAATCCGATGATAATTTTATTCTACAATTCAAAAATAAATATACGATTTTGCATTATGTAATGATTTGATTCGACTTCATACTCACGATATTGGTTTAGTACATTATTTATCTAATGACATCTACTTTCTGCTATCACGCATTCCTTCTCCCTTATCAATGATATTGCCATGAACATGATGAATCCCAATATTCTACCCTCTGTTAAAGAGTTTGACCACGTGAACTCCTTAACTTTTTGTACAATTCTACGTGATGTGGCCATTGTAATTGTATTTGTATCTGTATCATCGTCGTATTCATCGTGGCTCATGATTACATATGCGTGTTCGACATTTTTTTTTTTTCCTTTTTACTTAGGCCTTATTTTGATCTCGCCATATGTTACGTTTCATTATGTTTATATCTCTTGTCCTCATGTATCCTTATAGTTCTTCCCCCCCCCCTCTCTCTCTTTCTCTCTCTCTCTCTCTCTCTCTTACTCTCTCACTCTCTCCCCCTCCTTCTGTCTCTCCTCTCAATCTACATCTCACTATCTCTCTATTTTCCCCAATCTTTACCTTCGCCTATATCAAAACTATTTCTCTATTATTGATGTAACATGCGAAATAATATATGATTATTAAGTTAAGCATTTTATTCACTTATTTGTTATACATGTATGTAATTAACAATCGAATTCTCCTCTAGATTATATCCTATCTATCTCTAATCTGTTCGTTTCAATTCCCCCTCTTTGTTTCTCCGTCTCTCCTACCTATCTCCTCCCTCTCTCCCTATATATCTCCCCCCCCCCTCTCTCTTTCTCTCTCTCTCTCTCTCTCTCTGTCCGGCCCCCTCTCTTTCTCCATAGTACTGTACCGCTATAATGTATGCACTGATTTGTACCATGTCTGTTTTTATGCTTTTTTACTTTGTACATTCCATGTCAATTCAGCCCTTGGGCTGCCATGTGTATTTTTAAAAAGAAATACCAATTCATTTCAAAAGGGGGAGTGGAAAAGGAACATGAAAGGGTGATACGACCCACACTACATCATTTAATTGCGGAGCTTGCACTCTATACCAGTGGCGGTTTTAGGGAGATGGACAACCTTCCCATGCCCCCTAGCTGTTGAAGCCCAGTGTGGCATACCTCTATATACACATCAAAACGTATGCCCCTTTCAAGCGCTCAACCCAAAAGCCACCTGAAATGTGTATTAACCTTGTTAGAGATTTTTCAGAATTGTACCCCTACCCCTTTTATAAGCAATCCTTTATCCGCCCCTGTGCACTACTGCGGTGTACTATAATATGAAGGAAATGTGGGCTATTATTAATAATAGCCTATAATATGAAGGAAATGTGGGATTATTAATAATTATGTAACACGTAATCTCATAATTGAACGACAATGCATTTCCGTACATCATTATATGAACAATGTACAATTCTAAAACTGATTTGAAGCGTTCAGAAAATCAATACAGTAAGAGTATGACGAATCTGTTAGTAATTGTAACTGTAATTGATGGAAGTATTTTGTGTTCATTATTTGTTAAACTTTACACTTTATTATTTGAGCTGCAGTAAAAAGAAGGTTGTGATATGATAACAGTGAATGTTACGGTATTTCAGGTTTGTTGTTGTTGTTTTTTTTTTCAAATGACCTAAATTTTTGTCTTGAAATAATCATGTACCTTCCTGCCTCCTCTACGACCTGAAGTAATTAGTTATCCTTCTTATAATTTGTAATAATTTGATCAGTACTTCCAGGTATATCACCTTGATAATGAAGATTTTGATAGCATGTAGTTTCTTTTTTAGTGGCCGTTCCTGGATTTTTCTTCAGCAGACAGTCAGCCCGTTTGTGTTTGCAGTGACCTTCAATTTTGCTTACATGTATATTTTAGTTTATTTGTATTTCAAAGCATCTATTTTATACCAGTTCATAGAATGTAATGAAATAATCGGCATTATGTTTCTTTCAGTGGTGACTTGTGATGATGCGAAAGCTTGGCTGTAGCTTACCGACAAAGCAATAACTAGTGCAGATGACTGTATAACTCGTCACCATATCTTTCGGTGAAAAAAAATAAAACTTAACTCATTTGTGAACTGCTCTTGTTAGAGATTTTTTGCTCTTGCATGGTAAAATGTACGTGATGTAAGATACAGTATATGAAATCAATAAACGTATGAAACAACTTAGTCTAAATGTTGTGTATGTATAGCTGTCAGTACTACGGGGGCACGTGACCCTCAATCAAATGACAAAAAGAAAAGGGAAAAGAGGGTTGAAGCAAAGGAATGAAAAAAAAAAAGAGAAGGAAACAAGGAATAGGAATTTAAGAAGACGCTACAACACCTTTCTACACTCTCCCCTTAACAAATCAGCCTGAAAATTTGCATTTCATCTATCAAGTAATCAGTCCATCAGTGTCTGGACCCATGGCTACGCCACTGATAGCTGTTATGGCCTTTTGTAAATATCAGAGAGAAATATGTGGACTGGAATTGTAATTGTTCCGAAAGGGTTTTTCTTTTTATCCCTCCGGCCGAGTCTTTTGTACCATTTTCTATTTATCTTATCGAGCCCTCCTAAATTTAGGCCTAGCTGCAAGGTGGGGTATAGGGAAATGTAATGAATAGTAGTCAGGTAAAATAAACCATCAAACCAAACCATCTCGCTGTTCAAGTCTATGAGGCCATGCATATTATGTGAGCGATTTCACGGCGGGGGGGGGGGGGGGGGGGCGCAGCTAGCTAGGGACGTCATGACTAGCCTCCACCAATGGTTGCTGTACAATCTTCAAAATTTCAGGGGGACGCGTCCCCCTCCCCCAAGCCCTACACGTCCCCAACCCCCGCCCCAACCCCACGTCCCCCTACCCCCCCCCCCCCTCCCCCCAGGTTCGCCGCCCATAATATGAGGCCCATATATTTGCATGGTAATCGGAAGATCACGATTACGACATCACCAACAACATCGCATGTGGTGAAATACCGTATGGAGAACGTGAGCTGTCAGGAAGGTCGCAATTTCTCGTGTACTGTTGCATCATATACTGAAATGTCCCCCATATTTGAAAACGATCTTTTTAACCTCCATGTGTCATTTCGAATATTTCATGAGCAAACTTTGTTGGAGAAATCAAGTTAATCGCAGACTTGCTACAACTAGTACAGCTTCATCGCACTGTATACAGTTCTACTCCAATCTTGTTGAAGATATATGGGACACCGCATTCAAAGGAGTGCGGATTTATAGGGTCAATTTTTTGGTAACGTTTCAACACGCTTTCTCTTACATTTCATCGAAATGGCTGCATGGGAGGAAATCTCACATGCAAAGGACAATAACCGCAGAGAACTGCTCTTGAAAGGGAAGGAGGTTGCTGAAAGAATTGCTCTGAAAGGACTTGATGCACGCATCTTTACATTAAGCCCTCTTAACTTTCTGGAGATATCCGATGCTGGATTGATGGAGCTTCCTGCTGAAATAGGTAATCTGTCTCAATTACTTAACCTTACACTCCGTGGGAATAAGCTGGTTCTGTTGCCTGATTCCATAGGAAAATTGACTCGCTTACAATTTCTAGATGCATCCAGAAATGCAATTGAAAAGGTGCCAGACAGTCTGGGAAGCATAGCATCGATTCACACTCTCGATTTGAGTCAAAACCAGCTTACTGTGATTCCAGACAGTTTTAGCAACCTCAAAAACTTGGCATACCTCAACTTTTCTCGCAATAACTTGACCGATTTGGATATAATGCTTCAGGGAGACTTGCACCACTTGAGCGAAGTTCTTGCTTCCC
Organism: Heliocidaris tuberculata; assembly: GCA_025618425.1. Taxonomy (NCBI): domain Eukaryota; kingdom Metazoa; phylum Echinodermata; class Echinoidea; order Camarodonta; family Echinometridae; genus Heliocidaris; species Heliocidaris tuberculata. The sequence continues at coordinate 23,796,577 of CM046844.1, read as the reverse complement.
ACAACCAAATTGAGACGATCTCGCCAGGGGTGGGCAGTTTAGAGGCACTCCGCACCCTGGACTTTAGTGAAAATAAGTTGCAGGAGTTTCCAGCAAGCCTTGCCCAATGTCCGAAGCTGAAAGAGCTCTTTCTGACAGAAAATCCAGTGAAAGATCGTCGCCTCAAGAAGCTGATTCAACAAACCCGTGGAACAAAACCAATTCTAGAATACATTAGTGTTCATGGGACAAAAATGGAGCAAGCTACCCCTGCAAAATCTACAAAGAAAGGAAAGCGGAAGAAGAAATCATCACAGTCCAAGGATGAGGAAGCGGAGCTCATCAGTCAGGTGATTGAGGTCATGACCCTAAAGAACTCTTCGGAGCCAATGGAAGTCAAAGCTTGTAAATCTGTGGTGTTTGTCCGTCCGTACATCGCTTGCTGTTTGGTCAGGAACCTGGATTTGTCTTCTGGAAACCACTTCAAGCAGTTCATTTCTGCTCAGGTATAACTATAAAGCTCTACAGCTCTTGAAGACAGGTTCATTCCCAAACTGTGTACAGTTAACTCTGCATAAGACGACCTTCCATAAGTCGTATAATTATATTCGCCTTAGTCGAAGCAATTTTTCAGAACAGAATGAGCAAAACATGTTTTTTTACCTGTTCTAAGTCAAATTTCGCCTAAGTCGAACAGATTTCTGTGGTCCCAAGAGATTCGACTTAGGCAGAGTTACCTGTATTTAAAAATCTGAGTGAACCTCATTGAATCTATTATTGTGCATCATATGTGACATTGAGAAAACATTATTTCTGTCAAGCTATTATTAGAGACATTGGATGACAAATTGCAAATTTAGATTCAGCAAGTCTCTGTGCTTCGCAGTGTTTGGAACTTTGGGATGATCAGATCCCTGTAATGTAAAAGTTACTTGTATGAATTTACATGGTATAATATTTAATTCACAAACTTGACAGCTGCAGCTTAGATAAATGGGAATTTCTAGCTAACTAGTGAATTACATGTATTGTATCCAAACCTTTCTCCTGTCTTTTCAGACCAAGCTTCATGATGGACCATTATGTGCGAAGAGGACCACTGCTACCATAGCAACCCATGACCTTAAACGCATCAGAGGTCCTTTGACCTATGAGGGCAGAGCACCACAGAGCATTGAGGTATAGTAGTAGAACTATATGAACAGAGACTACAACAACAACAACAAAATTGAAATGTATTACAGTGAGACAAGTTTTAAAGGGGAAGTTCACCCTGAAGATTACTTGAGTTTAAAAAATGCAGAAAAAATAAAGAAAAATATTGGCGAAGGTTTGATGAAAATCGGTCAAATAATAAAAGAGTTATGAGTATTTAAAGTTTTGGATTCGTGACGTCACATGCGAGCAGCTGCCCATTGGTCATGTGATAAATATTCCATATTTTCGCATTTTTTTTTACGTTCCACGATAAATTAATATTGTTTCTTTTCAGAATCTAGTATTGAATAACATTTCTGACAATATATCAAATGCACAGACGAAAATATTCTAAATTTTCTGAGAAAACTGTATTTTATGGAATATTTATCACATTACATAATAGAGGAGCTGCTCGCATGAGACGTCACAAAATCAAACCTTCAAAAGTCCATAACTCCGTTATTCTTTAACGGATTTTGTCCAAACTTTCGCCAATATTTTTCTTTATTTTTTTCTGCATTTTTTAAACTCAAGTAATCTTCAGGGTGAACTTTCCCTTTAATTTTGGTTCATGCCTTGTTGTTCATCTTGATCAATAGTTTTATATGACATCAAACTTCACAATTCTGAAGGCCATTATGAAGGTTCACGGGCGAGTCCAGTGTACACTACCAAGAGTAAATTAAAGATTAATAAAAAAGATGAACATGGCAATAAGCCAGTTCGTAATTACAATATGTGCATGTGCATATTAATAATTAATAATTAATAATTGTAACAAGTAAAATTGACCTTTATGCGCATTTTGTACACACCATGATACACGCACCAGTATGATTTAAGTTGTTTAATGAGTAGCGCATCCGTCCACGATAACAAATGCATGTGCGTGTACAAGGTGGGGTCATTTCAGGGTCATTTGCACCATGTATTAATTACGAACTGGCTTATTGGCATTTGTTATTATCCTTGTTACTTTGTTTGATCCAAGCTATATTAGGGCTTTCAACTTTAATGATTCCTAAGTATATTAAAACATTGATGATGTGTGTATAAACAATACGGGACACAATATATTGGACTTGCCCACAAGTCTTAGAAAATGCATGTTTTTCTAAGTCAAAGAATATTGGATACTTATAATTCTTGCAGCACTGCATTTCTTAGTCAAATAATAGTGGATACTTATGATACTGGCAGCATTGTATGGATTAAAACTTAGTGTACACTATACTCTGCATGGTCCCATAATCATACAGTAGTACAGTCAACTTGTGACTTATTTCTACTACATAGCATTACATTGTGCAATACTAAGATGTTATGATGCAACCACAAATCACCCACAGCAGTGAGATGTAGGTAGAAGGGTATACTTTAATGTACCTGAAATGGGATAGATTAAGAGAGAAGGAGAAGCATATAAATAGTTTTGGTTCATGTACAATGAAATCCAAGTGTACATCTTGTATCTTCAAGATTAGCTCTATCTCTTTAGTCTTTATAGGTCCAGACCCAACTCAATACATTTTCATTGCGATAGGAGAGACTCGTTCAGCCTAGAAAGTACATGCTACCTTCTAGAGCATCACGTGTCATGAGTTCCCCCCCCCCCCCCCCCCCAAAAAAAAAAAAAAAAAAAAAAAAAAATGGTGCTGTTAGACATTTTGGCTTCATGCTGAAGTTCTTGTTGATCTTTTAATAAAAAACCATGCAAGCTATTCCAAAAAGTTGGTTTCATTTTGAAGCTGCATTATAATTCCAATTGCTTGTAAATCCAGTATTTCAGAACAGAAATGGTATTTCTTGATTGCTAATCTAAATTGCTAATCTGTTTTGCTCCCCTGCAATATAGCTCACTCCCTTGGGTAAGGCCAAGAAGGTGACTGCCGAAGCCCTGATGAAACAACTCAACCAAGAAGCTGATGACTTGCGTAAGGAGCTAAAGAGGAATACTGTCTCAGGAATCCACAAGTAAGGACTCATCAGATACATGTGCATGTACATGTATGTCAACTGTTCAGACTCGTGTCCTGATGTGGTGGTTTACATGCCAAAATAATAAAAAAATGAAAGAAGGAAAGAAAAGGCATTTCACTTTTACTGCACATGATGAAAGGGTTCAAACTGCATTTTTAAAAACTTTATCGTCATCATCCTCCACTTTAACATCATGTCATTTTCATCATCATCTCATCAAGAGCATCAATATAACAATTTTTATCAAGATTCCCATCATTATCACCACTGTTATCTTCATTGTCATCATTATCATCATCATTCCCATCATTGTCGTCAGCATTATCAACATTATCATCACCATCATCATCATCACCACCATTATCATCATCGTCATCAACAACATCAACATCAACATCAACATCATTGTCATCATCATCATCATCATCATCATCATCATCATATTGTAATCATTTCATCTTATTTTTCTGATTGCTATTCATCTTTTAATTTTCATCAGATACCTCAGCCTCTTGGCTCATCAAGAACTCTACCCTTGTCTGCTGGATGCTGCTGGTCATGTGATCTCACTTCCACCAATCACAAATGCAGATGTTTCAAAGGTATGCATCAATGGAAGCAATGCGTGACAGTTCTATTTGTCACATGCTCCAGGAACGATTGCTCTGTTGTTGATTTCTAACAGTAATCAAATATCTTACCTCATCCCTGGACTAAATACTATAGGGCCATTCTTTATAAAGTGAAACAAATGGTCACACACGTGACCATCTAATGTTATCATTACCGGAAAATCAGATTAAATTTTATTGCTTTTTTGATATCACCAGTTCTTTCATACAAAGTTTTTCCTTTCTTTGACAAGAATGAGTAATTTCCCAACCATAATTTTTTTATAGAGACATTTAGAAATGCCCTTTTTTGAGTTGCCACACACTTGACCAACCCAATTTTCACCTCTAGAAGAAAAGAATGTTCACTCATTTATGGAAAATTGCTTTCAAACTGTTCAGAGCAATCCCATCATACAGCAATGAAAAGTGGAAACTTGCACTCCGATGGAAGTACGAGAAAAGTAGGTTTGAATACCAACAAGTAAGACTCCTGCGAGGTCATGCATGTGACCGACCTAATTTTGACCTCTGAAAGAAAATCATGTACTCTCATTTAAAATAATTAATTACCCTCCGTCTGTTGGGGGTAAGATTTTTTTTTTCAAATGAAAAAAATAAAGACTTCTACTACAAGATAAATATGGACAATATTGGTTTAAATCAACTATTTTTCAAGATTTTGGTTACACACGTGACCTGAGAATGGCCCTATACCTAACCCTAACTGACCCTACATCTTTCAAAAAAATAAAGCTCAGAGCAGATGTTGCTGGAGCAATGTCGGGTCACCTCTGTGACACATTAGGCTGTGCAAACAATAGATTGTTTGATAGTATAGTACAAGCTTGTACTGAAATGTATCATAGCTGGATCCAGGAAATAGGGGGGAAGACAATCAGCTGCAACTCACCCCCGCCTCCTCCCTCCCAATAGTATACCCTTTTTAAATAACAAGTTGCATAGTGGCTGTATACATTCCACAGGGATTTGGGTGCATTCATGATTTTCAGATACTTCTCCCTTTCTGACAATCCTTTATCCCACTGTTGCATGTACACATAAGAAAGCCTACTTTTTGAAATTAGGATTTAAGTTGATTTCTACAGTGGAAACTCAGTATAAAGAGGTCTGATATAACAATATTCCTTATATAACAAGGTAATATTCCTGGTCACAGCTCTTTATAATTATTCTGTTGTTTTTTTAATCTGATAAACATGTAACAAGATTCCTGCTGCAAGGTAATTTTGATGGTCCCAAGGACCTTGTTATACTGAGTTCCCACTGTATTTAATGCATTCTTTGCCTTTGTTTCCTATTACAAAATGCTATCGTTTGCTCTTGTTCGACTCATTCTGTATGAACAAACCTCTTGAGGTTCTATATTTCTCTCCCTTTCCTTGTCTCTTGTCATTCTCTGGTGACGTTTCTCTGATTGGAAATTGTTTTGTATTTTGTCGTTGCAGTATTACCCCTCTCATGTTCTCTCTCTCTCTCGCTCTTTCTTTCTTCTCCATCAGTATCGATCACTCCTTGAACTTCTCCTTTTCGATCTCGTCCTTTCCAGATTTCGCGATCCACAACAGACATCTTGATTGAGGTGACCAGCTCCGAAGACCTAGCCTCTTGCAAGAAGGTTTTACAGGCTCTCCTCACTAAGATGCTTGAATTAAACCTTGGCAACAAGGGAGCATCTGACGATGGGGCTAGTGAAGAGTCTACAACTGATGACAAGGACAAGAAGCTCGTAGTGGAACAGGTCCGAGTCATCAATGAGGACGGAGAACTCAGGGTCGTCTATCCATCTAAGACAGATCTGAACGATTTACCAGGGGTGACCATTATACGTCAATAAGACCACCATCATGTTAGGGCATTAGAAGTAGGTGTATCATTCATTTCCATACAGGGTATCAATGTGACACCGTACAGCAATGTCTCTCCCAAGCTTAACTCATTGACTACTGCATTCTCTTATTCCCCTAGGCTTAAAGGGAAGGTTGAGTTCTGGGAAAGGTAAAATATAATTTGTGAGCGTTCTCATTCCTTTTATGTTAGTTTTGGAAGATTATCATAGTAGATATGTCCCCTGAAAAGGATAGCTCTTCAAATGCCCTCACATTCAAAATATGACAAGAAACAGCTAAAATGTTGGGGCCCAAACATTTGTGTGCAGTCCCATATACACATTTCTGTGTGCAGTGCATATGTGACCCGGCACCACAAAACCACCAAAAAGTCGCAAAAAATAATTTTTCTGATTTTATCATATTTCGATAGAACAAAGTCTCAGCTTTAAAATGATATATGACTCATTATAATTGAAACTTTCTAACCCTTTTAATTCAGCGAATGAAAGGAGCTTGTAAGAGAGGTTTGCTGGTATTAAATAGGGAGGAAATGAGCTCTAAAGTTGAGGCCTATTCAAGCGCGCGGAGTAAGAAAACAAGAGAGAAAATCAATGGAGAGTGAATCAAAAGGCCATAGCACCAACTATGAATGAATTGTCGGATTAGGTTGATATTTGGTAGAAGTGTTAAACATAGTTTATTCATTCCATTGCCAAGACTTCAAATTGTGAACTTTAGTTGTTCGAAAGTTATTATGATGCAAATGAGAGTGTTCTAATGGGAGATTAAGAGCACCTCGGTGGCCTGACACCTGCACTAGACAATGCCTATTCACTCCTTTCGGTTGTCTTTCTTTGTTCCCTTTAACATAATACTGGTTTGTTACCTGTGTAGTCCTTCTGTTATCATACACTGAACTTGAAATTTAGCCTATAATTGACTTGAATAGGACCTACTCTTTTTCTTGTTCACATTGATTAACCTATGCAGTTTGTTTTACATAGAACTTACATACTCTTTCCTTGCTCACATGAATAAACTTGATCGTTCGTCCTTTTTCAGACTCTGTTTCGTCATCGAAATGGAACTTAAAACTGCTCTGTAATTTGCTTTCGCGACTATTGGTGAACTGTTATATCAGTATGATGAGATTGCTGAGAGTTTATTCTTTCTATCAGTATAAACATTATTAGGGAAATGTGTAATTTTTAAGGCCCGTGAGATTCCAGTGATTTTACGTGGGTGAGCGGTACCCATTAAAAAAAGATCATACGGGAAGGCGAAGAATTAGGAAGAAACCGAAGCTGTGCGAAAAAAACTGGTCTAGAAAAACTGTTTAAAATTCGTCTTATGCTGTGTTTTAAGCTTCCAGATTTTGATATAAGGTACAGAAAAGAACGATCTTTCAGAAAAACCAAAAATCCCAAAATAAAATTTTCCAACCCAAATTTCCATTTCAGCTGTTTACATAAAATCACGGGTTGCGACTTTTTGGTGGTTTTGTGGTGCCGGGTCACATATGACTCTCAGCAGGATTGAGTCCATTTCTCATCATTTTAGTGATTCCAAAACCTTACAGCATACACCAATTCTTATTTGCTATATAATCAACCTTTCCCCATTGATTTGAGACAATTTCTTTCACAATTCAATCTCATGACTAGAACTCAACATTCCCTTTAACACAGGAATCGCCTGGTTCCAGTAGCCAACGTGTTCATAACATACTTGTATGTTATCTAACAACTGTAGTCCTACATGTATATCTTAATCAAAGGTGTAGACATTGGCATGTAACGTAATTTTGACCTTGACTGAAAAATAATGGTACTGTAACATGTTGCTCTCTACACTGAAGTTCATGCTGGGTAATTAGAAAGTACAGTACATGTATTTGCATTCATGCTTCTACAGCTACCAAGATTTCTATTTCTTTGTTGGTGATTTATATTTTTCTTCTAAACACCAGTCTTTTTTTAGGGACATCAAAGCAGACTGACAGCCTACATTTGTTGGTCTACTGAACCCTCTGAAAAGTTGTTAAAAGGTCCATGGGACTGACATGTCGGTCTTATGGGCCCTCTGACAACTTTTCCGAGTCTTCACTAGACCAACATTATCCATCTCATGGGTTGTCGGTCTCAGTGCTGTAGCCATGTTTTGGTTTTCAGATAGATTTTATCCTGATGTAAGTGCTGATAATATGTATAGGCTGGCTGGCTCTTTGTGATCTATGACAGGTACGGATCAAAGCCTTAAAATAACAGAAAGACTTCTCAGCTGATCGTAACAGTTACAATTGCTTTCATAGGTGCACCCCCCCCCCCCCCTCCCCTCCCAAGGTTGTCAGAGGTTATCCAGTTTTGTGCCTTTCAGGGTTGTTTGGGGTCCACATCACGGCATAGTAGCTAGTACATGTTGATCTGTGAAGCACAAACTTAAGAAGACTAATCATTGAGGTTAATTCTACATTACAAAGGGCTATTGTCTATTATATCCCTCATTGATGGATAATGCCGATGCCGATGAAAAAAATGTGCTATGCAGTGACGTCATTCATGGTATAGTGCACTATACCATGAATGTCGTCACTGATATGTGATGGGTCAGTGGTTTTTCATCGATAACGTGTGAAAAGTGCTATAAGTATTGGCCTCATAGACCACTGTTAACCGCGGTACATTTTTATCATTATTTTTTCAAGATTTGTTGAAGGGATATAAAACAAATATATCATGCACTGTTTCGAGCCAGGGGCTGCGTCCCTCAGAAAATAGTGCTATTCCCTGCCACCTCGGAATCCATAATTTCAACTAGAGCCTCTCAGTGCACGGTATATTTGTTTACTAAATCATCAGGGGGAAAAAAAAATCAGCAGTCAGAAAATGATATTTATGTCAAATTGCATTGAATTAAGAAATACCTGTACGATTGTTTCCTAGGCAAAGTGTTTGTAATGTGGATCTTATTGTGTGTGTCCATTGTCGTGGACCGCACAAGCCTGAGATAAATCACAATTGGGTCTTTGGAAAGTACATGCTTTAACAAAATCAAATCGTATCTGACAGTTTAATTGTTGTTTGGTCACTTTTTCATGCTTGCATAAGCCCTTGACAGTATTTGCCTGTGACATATCAGGGCCCTGTTTCATAAAAGTTGTTATCAATAACAAGTCACAGTGACTGTTATGAGCTACTGAAATCAGAGCATTTGATTGGCTGAGAGCAAATTTGTCATAGATCTGTTGCATTTGTTATTGATAACAAGTTTTATGAAACAGGGTCCAGGTATATTCAGGACTGATCACAGGCCTGTAACATAAAGATCCATTTTTGTTAGTGATTATTATTTGGTAATATATCACTAAGTACAGACAATTACAAAATATTAATCATGCTATTAATTGATTGATAGAGCCATGGCTCAGTGGTAGAGCAGTGGTCTCTTAACTAGAGGACCCAGGTTCGAAACCAAGTGGATGCGCTAGTGCCCTTTGGTAAGGCATGTATCCTCATCAAGTCCCTCAGAGAGGATGTAAAGAAGTCGGTCTCCTGGTTGCTTTCTTACAAGCATGTACATGCTTTCTTAGGTAGATTAGCGAAACGCAATGATGCATAAACACGCAGGAAAGACGCAAAGAGGAAAATTGTCAGTTTTGCCTGTGCTTCTAAGTTAGAATCAGACGTATCCGAAAAAAGGTTTTCATATTATTTTGCTTAAAATTGTTCATAGAGGTAAGTACTAAATACTTCCTGATATTTTGGTTCTACCTCTATGGAATAAAATTTTGACTTTGAATAATTTTGTCATATATGCGTCTTTCCCGAGTTTTTACACTCCACAACGTTTCGCTAAGCTACATCAGGTAAAATAAATCATCGAACCATATTGCTAAGCTTTCTGGTAGTGGGCCCAGATGTTGTAATACATGGTATAGAATATATCATATCTATGAAATAATACAGCCAAATAAGCTGGCTTCTTGAAAGTTTTTTGCAAATGCATTGTACATGTCATATTCATGTGCTAGATAATAAAGGAAACAATTGACGCAGACAAATGCCTTCTTTAGCTTTTTTTTTAATGGAATAACTCTTTTTTTGTTCAAAATTCACACTTTCTTTTGTATTGCACAAATTACATCATCACACTCTACTGAAACACATTATTTTCAATCTTCTAGTGTTGCATTTTTTTTACAATTATATACATAGTAAATACAAGATGAATTGATGAAGTCATTAATATACTGTATACGCCATAAATTTCACGACCATAGATTTTCACAAATAGGACTAGCCAGACTTATTTCGCGAGTGCTTGAATTCGCAATCGAGAAATTCTCAGATCTACAAACAGCGAAATCCGCAAAAATAAAACCCCGCGAAATATATGGCGTATAAATTTCATTGCATCTAAATGCCTTATTCATCCATACAAATACATGTAGGTATTTTCAATACCATTAAGTAACCATCATTTTTTTGCTTCAAAATAGAGAAATAATAATAATAATAATATTGGATATTTATATAGTGCTCATACCCACCATGAATGGTTTGACCATTCCAAAAGAAACTAAATTAGTAGATTTAAAGATAGAGATAGGAATTCCTTAAGGGTGGTAGTGAGCAACTTCCCTCCTTTAAATTGGCAACGCTGGTATTTATTTCATTGCTAATTTGTATGGGGGGAAAAAACATTGATTTTGAACCCTTCAACTTCATGCAAATTTATAGATTTTAATAAAAGCAATGATAATGATGATAATAAGTTTAGTAATAATAATAATAATAATAATAATGATAATAGTATAATAATAATGATAATAGTAATAATGATAATAATAATAATAATTATAATAGTAATAATAATAATAATAATAATAATAATAATAATAATAATAATAATAATGATGATGATACTTATAATAATGATAATGAATGTAATAACAGTAATAATAATTATAGTAGCTACTACATTTATAGTGCTCGTCTATCCATCTCAGGGGATGCTCAAGGTTCCTGTACTATTTTAATGCTTCTTTCCTTTTGAAATACACTACATGGCATCATCTGCCTTAAACTACAAGAACAGACACACTGTACAGAAATCTTTGCTCTTTTCCCTCACGTATCTGGGCTCCGTTTCATAAAAATTGCTATCAGTAACAACTGCCACATTTCTGTGACAAATTTGCTCTCAGCCAATCAGATGCAAGGATTTCAGTAGCTTATAACAGTTATTGCAACTTGTTATTGATAACAAGTTTTATGAAACAGGGCCCTGGTATAATATTTAAGTTGGGACTGTGATTTAAAAGTTACAGAGCCAAACCAAAGAATATGGGGCAGTTGTCCTAAATTATTGGCTAAGTAGAGAAAGAACACAAGTGGAATTGAAATGGAGAGAGATAATAGAATTGTGATAGCTAAAAAGATACAAGAAAGTGAAGAAAAACAAAAAATGTACTGAGATCAGGGCCCGGTTTCATAAAACTTGTCATCAATGACAAGTTGCAATAACTGTTATAAGCTACTGAAATCCTTGCATCTGATTGGCTGAGAGCAGATTTTTCGGTAAAAAATCACTAACAAGACACTCGATAAAACGCCCCCAGAAACAATGTAGATATGGAGATGGAAAAAGAGAGAGAGAAAGTTTAATCTTCGGGGATAAATGAGAAAAGAACTGCTGTATCATGCAAAGAAAATTTGGAACTCCACTTCACATTTGATTAATTAACAATGCTGCGAAGATGTGATGTACATGTACCTTTGTATGACATGGGAATGAAATTCTAAAATTTAATCAGATTGAAAAATGAAGCACACATTTCCATGGCAACAGGCAATAATTCACATGGTTGACAATAATTTTTTTGTACATGTAAATTGAAACAAGGCATTGGTTATCTGAGATGTTAATTTTCCTGTATGCATAACTAATTTGATCAGTTTGATTGAATGATTGATATTTTTTTCATCACCTTATCTCTGTAAGCATGATGGTGAATATAACTTAATGAACTTCTTCCTATTTTGTGAATTTCATAGAAGACAAGGACAAACTATTGCATTCAAAAACAAAATGTTTGACTCGAACTAGACAAGAACATACAACATATCTTGAGTTGAGCTTAATTCACCTTCCCAATGGCTCTTTCAAGAGCAGCTATCAGAAAGGGGTAGGGTAGGAAGTACACACTAGACACACATAACTAGAGTAAAAACTTATCCGTGTGTGCACACCCCCCCCCCCCCCCTTCTCCTTCTACCCCGATAAAAATTGAGAAACTTTGTTGTTGCGTTTTGACACTTTTTGAAGGCATGACTTGTGCCCCTCAGTGAACAGTTCATAACATGATTCTGGATCCGCCCAAGGAGCTTCCTTGACCCGCCGGTGGTTACATTAAATAGCCTATGGTACATGTTCTCCCACTGAGTTATCACGTAGCAACTCCTCGGTACAAGTTTTTAACTTGGATAGTTGATATCCTATGCATGGGCCACTGAACGGGGGGGGGGGGGGGGGGGGGGGCATTTTTTTTGAGTAGACGCATTTCATAAAACCTAGGAAAAAAGATTCGAAAATTGTGATTAATGAGTGAAATCATACACTTTCAAAAACGCTCCGCGGCCCTGCTATGTTGTTCATTGTTATGGGTGACAAGGGGTTGTGCCTTCAAAGTAGCTACTTCAAAGTAATAAAATGAAGCTTGGTAAAGAGAAACGTGGGCATAATCAGAATCTAATCCAGTGGGACATTCAACGTTTGCACCTCCCCCCCCCCCCCCCCCGACATGATAACTTACGAGTCATGAGGATAGCAGTGGCGGATCCAGGAATTTGAAATGGGGGGGAGGGGCGCCAGCGGTGAGGGAGCAGAGGGGGTGGGAGGGGGGTATCGTTCCTCCCAAGGTAAAAATCACAAACAGAAAAATTAAAGTGGGGGGGGGGCGCCCTTGGCACCCCTGTCTGGATCCGCCACTGGATAGGCAGGGAGAAAGAGAGTAGATGTAGTTCAATATTAGTGACTTGCGACGTAATGGACTACGCATTCTTTTCCGTCGTTTGTGTACCATCTCCATCTGTCACTTGTCCTGGTATTCGTGGCAGTCTCCTGGCCTCGTTCTCCTGGTCGTTGTCCCCAGCTGGTCTGACGGTCGATTCCAAGCTGATGGAGCTGTTGGCCACGGACGAATTTTCGGCGGTCGATAACAAATCCTGGGAGCTCGCGTCCAACGCCACTTTCTTTTTTCGCCTCGGCTTCCAGGTGCAGACAGCGCTGTCATTGACTTCGCCGTAGTCTTGACGAGAGATAAGCCAGTATGTGGTCATCAAACCTTTACCCTAAAGGAGACATAGCCAAAAACAAATACAGGAAAACTAAATATGAAAACTGATCTAGAATTGTCATAAAGTCGGGGCGGGATGGGGTTGGACTATTATATAGGCGGGGTAGTGAATCGCGAAATGACACTTTTTCTCTTTTTTGTTCTTTTCGTTCCCCTTTTTTTTTTCAAGGACTCCAAATTAAGAAAATAAAAAAGATGATGGGGCGTCCCTGATTCGGCCCAGTCGAATCGACTAACGCCTCTCAAATCTGTTTGTGTCCTTTTCTTTTCTCTTCCCACCGTCTCCCGCGACATTTGGTGTGAATGGCAATTCCGAAGTAATATGATAAACTTGCACTCAATCGACCTCTGATTGTAGCGAGAAAATGACATACATATGTAAATTTCAGAAAATTATCACGGAAAAGCATATCTTAGACATGAATTTTAAAGAGAAGACTTTTCAAAATGGTTGAGCTTGTTCAACTTTAATTGTTATACATGTAATCAAAATACCGAAGGTTTTCAATGACATAAAAGTAGAATTACCTTGATCTGGACTTCCCCTCGCTTCTCCATCACGTAAGTATCATCCTTAGACAGAGCTTCATAACATTCTCCGCTCAAGTGGATCTTATTAGCTATAAATGAAAAAGGGGGAAAAAAGAAGGGGGGAAAAGGGATACTTCGTAAATTAACAAAGATGAGCAAACATTCGTTATATATAGATTTTCAATCTAGTAATTGCAGAGTCCAAGAAACTTATAGGCTATGCAGAGTGAAGCCAGATTTTTCCAATTACTGACTTTGTTTGGCTCTCGGACAACTTTTCCATGCAGGAGTGGATCCAGGATTATTCAAGAGTGGGGGGGGGGGAGGAGGGGGGAGGAGGGGGGCAATAATATTCTGGGGGGAAATGACAAGCAAAAAAAAAAGAAAGAAAGAAAAGAATAAAAAAGAAGAAGAGGAAAAAGGGGGTGGTAACCCCTGTGGATCCACCTACGCCCTGGACTATCACCGCTTGCTAATTACTCAGAAAAAATAGATATCAGGGGACAGGAGCACCCCCCCCCCCCTCTCCTCGGACAATACCCATCGGACAACTATCCGCGCACAACTACCCCAAAATTAAATTACCACCTACGCACTTGTGTGATGGTGATATAAGGGGTCGTTTTTGTCCGGGGGTAATTGTCATTGGGGTAGTTTGCCCTCCTTGCCACCCCCCCCCCCCCCCGCCAACTAGCTATAACCCACTTACGTAATCCATTGGACTCCATACGTGATGCTGTGTTGACGGTGTCCCCGAAGAGGCAGTAGCGAGGCATCTTTATTCCGACCACTCCCGCTACACAGGGACCTAAATGAAATACATACCGAGATGAAATGTACACATTACTGGTAACATGAATAAGAACGCATGCATCTTGGCCTGATGAAAAACGGAGCTTTCATTTCATCGTTTTGACGTTATTTCAGTACATGCAAGTGTGTAATTTGTTAATTGTCACGAAGCACATAATGTGAATTATGGATATAGCTATTCCACTGGACAAAAGCTGAACTCGACTACAACTTTTTTAGCCAATGAGAGCTTCCCTTTCAGTAGATTTCTCGATTCTTTTATTACTTTAGTTACGTGGAACAACCCCCTTCATGTGTAAAGTTTTGAAGTATCAATGATTAACTTTACAACGATGATGTTTGTGTGTCTTGCTCCAGTTTATCTGCTGGCTAGATGGGTTCTTTATTCAATAAACCAATGTTGCAGCAATTATTGCATAATATTATTTTCTGTCAATCTACAAGCCTTGTTGTTCTATCTCTCTCACTCTCTCTCTCTCTCTCTCTCCCTCTTTCACTGTATCCTTTCTCCCCGTATCTCCATACAATTCCGCTCTTTCTTACATCCGCTCTTTGTGTCGGCCTCTCTATATCCTTTTCTCTCAGGCTTTCAAAGTCCTAATAAGATATACAGAATATATCCGCAAAAAGCATGATGGTAACTTGTCATGCCATCATCACGACTTCACCAACTCATCTGCAAATCTGACACCAACCTAAAGTCCGATGACTATATTGTATTATTTGACATTTATTGCTGAAGTGCGCTATAATGCAATAAAAGCGCCGGTCAGGCGACCTTTAATTCATTTGATGATCTTGCATTTTGCCGCCATGATATCTTCCTTCCTTTTGGCTTTTGAAGGTGTGATTGACCAATTGCTGTTCGTTATCTGATATCTGCAGGAATGAAGCGTACTTATGCATTGCAAGGAACCCGAGACCAGACTTCGTATCTTTAGGAAGTTATAACTGCGTCTAAGAGAGAGAGAGAGAGAGAGAGAGAGAAAGGGCTCGAAAGAGCATTGAGATTTTATGCTATTATCATGGCCATTGTATTACACAGAGAACCGTATGGTGTGCTGCTTGCAAATTACGTCAGATGTTCGCTTGCAATAGAAGATCCATCATTAAAAATAGGAGCAAATTAGGAGCAAATTAGGAGCAGAATGTATTTTTTTTAAACGTGCATCATCTGTAAACGTAATTTTGTTTTTACAAAAAAATTCTCCGAGGAGATGACTTTTATGCATTATTACAATTTTAGCTTATTGCAATAAAGTTTTGGTCATGCGTTTGCATTGTGAAAGAAGTCATAGGGAAAGTTTGATTACATTATGTATGGTCAGGATTACTTCCAATATAACAAACATTATTCTTCTTTTATTTTTCAGGACAATGTAGTCGTCTGACGTTTCTGACGAAATACATGATTACAACATTTGTAAAAGACGCACTCTAGTAACTTTCCATATACTTTCTTTTTTAATGCAATAATATCTTCCAAAATGATCTTTCTGGTTTGTCAGTCTATAATCGTATTACTTTTATATACATGCAATTCAATTACGTATCCATTATCCCCCCCCCCCTTCTCTCTCTCTCTCTCTCTCTCTCTCTATTTTCCATATTCCCCGTCCCTTATCAACTTCTCTGCTATAATCTTTTTTCTCTAATTTTCGGCACTTTTCTGCGATAATTCCTTTATTATGCGCATGTACCATTTTCAGTTATTAGTACATTATTACATTACGAGATAAATATGTAAATATCAATATACCCGCAACACCTCCGGGGTTCAATATTTCCCTGATTGTTGTAAATATTTTCTTATCTGCCATGCAGGATTGTCTCTGCACATCTGAACAGAAAACATGAGAATTCGATTAAATTCGACGGAGAGAAAAAGAAAAGGTTTGGTGTGGTCGCCTGTTTTGTTTTGTTTTTTCTTTTTTCCCCCGGAGAAATCACACTTTTAACGTCGGCTCTTTTAAAATACATTATTCATGTGAGAAGAATTCCCTTGGGTCATTTCGAGACTCTTCCACTAATGTACGTCTTCATGGCTAACATGGTGATTGGGCATCTTGAGTTGCTAGAAAATCACTCATCTTAAGCCAGTTTCACACGTATCGTCATTCCGATTCGTTATAACCTGCGCTAATAAAGCCTGTAAAGGCAATCGGCCCGTATAATTCAACGCAGTGTTTACACTGTTCATTTTGCAATCATTTTTGTTGTGCGATGTCACGCTAAAGCCTGGTTCACACGCGGTGTCATTTCGATTGCGCAGTACCTGTACTAATCGAGCCTGTGAAGGCAATTAAATCATACGCCAGTTAAACCTTTTCGTGACAAGTGACCAAATTTTGTGGTTAGGCTCAGTAACTTTTGATTCAGAGCTCTAGAAAATATATGATATGCATGAGAAGAGAGAGCAAAAATTTCTGCACACACTATGCCCATTTTTGTTGCATTACCATACTGCGCTTGATGCCTGGAATTTTAATAACGAGAATAAGCTTTAAAATCCTTAAATTGGCAACACATTGAGAGGTTCAAAATCATTGTTTTTGTCGAAATTGGTATTTTTAAAAACTTTTCGACATAATATACCTAACCAACATGTATATTGTTTTCAAGAACATTAAACCTTATTAGAATCATGTAGTAAAAGTAAAATATTATTGTTGCCAATTTGAAGAACAATATGGCAATATGATCAATTTAGCCCTTAAATAATTCCTATCCTCCACCGTTCATTCTGCAATCACTTTTTAAATGATATCACTTTTTTCCTGACGTGTAAAAGACCGTACAAAACACTGACGCGGTCATATCGTCAGCAAATGACGCCTCGTGTTAAAATAGCTTAACATGGCGGTCCAAAGACTGCGCCATTAACTGACACAGTCATGCGCTAGGCCTAGACGCCTTGTCTGCAAAGTAAGTGTCTGCAATGGACATAATTCGAGATGCTGTTTTTTATGACACTGTTCATTTTGCACTTACTTTGTGTACGATGTGCCTCTCACATGCCGCGTCAAAGACCGTGCCAATCGCTAACGCAGCCTTAAGTCAGAAAATGACGTCTCGTGTGAAACGGATGTGACGATTATATTTAATGGAATGGGCAGTGGCGTGGCGCACATACACAGTTGTGAACCAGAGGGGGGGGGGGATATTAAAAACGATCACTGTTTTGCCGGGGACTCACCTGTATGAATACCAATTCTCACTTGAAGTTTGATTGAGGGCGAGCGGGGTACGTGAACCTGTTTGACTGCACTGCGGAGGTCGATGGACATGGTGGCGATCTCCTTGACATGCTTGTCACCGTTCCTCTCCGGGCAGCCGCTGGCGACCATGTAAGCGTCCCCGATGGTCTCCACCTTGTAGACGTCATAGACGTCGATTCGACCGTCGAAGCAGGAATAGAGGTCATTGAGCATTGCAACAACCTGCAAAGAATGTCAGTTGTAGCAAAAAATGTAGGGCATTTCACAATCTACATTTAATTGATTTCCTGTTGAATAAGGAGGTTGATTACATGTATGTAAAAAGAAAAGGTCCTCTTTCTCTGTAACGTAAGTGTATATCATGTATATACCGAGGGGAGGGCGATGGACTAATCTTGATACACATATTCGCTGAAAAAAGATTTGATATGAAATTGATGACAACATAATTAAACAGTGATATAATTATGAATCATGATGCAGTTACTAAGAGGATAAAAAAGTAGCGCAATTGCTAGTAGAGATTAATCCTTTCAACGGGTCCCCATCAAAAATTATACATACAGTATACACCCATAATGGTTCGCTCTATCAGGTATTTTGGGAGGAAGTCGATTTTCAAAAGACAGATTGTCAAATGTTTTCAGGCTTTGCTGTTGCTGTGTCCAAGTAGAACACGGTTATGATCAAGATAAGCATTCTTACCTCGATGGGGTTGATGTGAGCAGAGATCCTCGTAAAACCCACAATATCTGAGAAGAAAATGGTGACTGCGTCGAAGCTTTCCGCGCTTACCTGCTGCTTTGCTCGGATTTGATTGGCCACTTTCCGGGGGAGCAACTGGTACAATAGACTCTCGGTCATCTTCTTCTCCTGCTTCAGCTCATCGGTTCTTTCCTTGAGCCGATGGGCATAGTCGTGGATCCAGCCGGTCATGTTGCCCACGGAGTTGAGCACCAGTGGAAAGAACAGCACCACACATAACGTCGCCACGATCTCAATGGCCAAACGGGCTCGAATGGAGTCTAGCTTCTCTTCGGTGGACTGGATCAGGTCCTGTAACGCATCATCGTTCACACTCTTGAGGATTGTCAGTACTTGGGCCATGGTATCAAAATACGAATCCATACTGAAATTGTCTGGATTGCCCGACGTATTGCACAGCGAAAGAACATCTAATCTAATCAAATACAAAACATCTGTATAAAGATTTGCCACTAGAACATCCTCAAAGACCCTGTCAGATACAGTGGCATCTATGTCAGCTGCAAAATGTAAAAGTGTATGTGCCGATTCTTGCAGGCTTTCTAAGGTAGATATGAAGTCACTGGGTATCGAATCAGAAGGCCCCAAACATCGAGTTGCAAGTTCCATCTCGCTCGCCATGTGATATCTTGAAGCATGAAGTGCAAGGAACCCTGAGGTTACATGACTAGTGGAACCAACGGAGAGCAACTCCTTTCGGTGTTCTTGGTAGAAGCTTACATCGCTGCTTCTCCTATTGTACGAAGTGCTGTTCCGATGCTGTAGAAGTCGGTTTACAAAATGCTTTGGACTGAAAGAACTTGTATCATTACTGATTAAGGATTCTGAAAATAGATTCTCCACACACGAGTCGGCAAGAGCGGCGTCAGTAAAATTACGAAATATGTATAACTGGCTCTGTAATACTGCGATAGATGATGACAACACTGCAGTTGTTGGAGTTGTGGGCATTGTCATGAAAGTTGTTGACGTCGACGTTTCAAATGCCATCGAAGAATTAGAGAGGGACAGTGCTAGTGATACAGAAGGTGATGAAGTTGGTGATGGACTAGTTCTGTTCAGGTTTTCAAGGATCACCCTCAGATGGGCATCTAAAGCGCCCTCTAAGCTCAAGTAATGTAAAACAGGATCGAGGCATTCCCATTGTCTTAATGCAATCCGCGATTGCCTATTATTGAACTCCTCGTTGGTGTAGTGCTGCACGTCGACAACGGCGACAACCAAAATGGCAACCAGGGATACTGAACACAATATCCAGATACGAATCGTCTGCAGTCGTTTGCCTCTCTCCGTGGCCAGATTTTGGCGGCAGGCGAATATGTGGGGCAGGCAGCCATCTTCCTCTTCGAAGGCTAGCGTGAAGATGCTGCTTCTCCGGCTGTCATTGACGTGGGAACGCTTGGACTCTGATCTCAAGACTACTTCTGGATTGGTCATTTTGTGCTATGCTGTCACAAAACTTCAGGCACTTTTAATGTCATGATGATTGGACTGGGTCCTTCTAGAACGTCTGGATACAGGGAAAAGACAAATAATAAATAAAATGAAACAATATTAATAATAATAATAATAATAATAATAATAATAATAATAATAAATACTACTACTACTACTACTATTACTACTACGACTACTACTACGACTACTAATAATAATAATTATAATAATAAGAATAATGATAATATTCATATGTAAAGAGTATAAAAAAGAGTTCCTGAAATACCGTTCTGGTAAATGACCATTCACCCCGATGAAAAAAAAGAAGGGTCTGGAACATTTCCCCCAATCTTTCAACCACGTAAACAGACTATATAGCCTTAATGGTAAAAAGGACGATGGACTCGCAAAGGGCCCGTGAACGTTTCCCCTCGTGCTCTCAGTCACTCTGTGCTTTCGTTGAAGATGATAACGCTGTTAGTCATGTTACTTCATGGACGCCTTATTAGATACCTAGGTCGGTTAAGCTCAGTCACTCAAACTGCTAATTTTGTTTTGAAATCCTTCAGACCAACCCGCATGGGTGTCCTCGCTCTTCTTCCTCTAACATGTCTAATGACGTTATGAAGTTATCCTAAAAGGTTCGTAGAGCGCCGGAGCGAATTTAAGTGTTGTGGTGTCTTCGAGGAAACACGTCTTAGTGCGACTGATCCAATAAGTGACGGATATCAGCGGCATGAACCTGCCCTGGAAGCTCATTAAGTGGATGGTCTTAGCTTTTATGGGATTCCTCTACAAGATATGTCTATTTATTGTGATTTGTCATCGTAATTCGTGTGAGGGAATTAACCGTCCTTCGAGCTTTACAACTATTCTTAACTAGCGCCATGAAGACGACACCGAACTTCAACGTTGAAAACCATCTACCAAATACAAAAATATTGACAGATATATTACATACACTGAAAGAAAGAAGAAGTATAAAGAAACAAAATATGTTTGTGTAATGTTTTATCGTGCTATTTGATCTATTATTCAGTCGATTCTTTTTCTACATCAATGAGAATAGTATTAAGCAAATAGAATAAGAATGTTGTTTATACTGTTTAGTCTACCTTTATACCTTATATTTCTTTACATGAAATGGAGCTATAATGATAATGCAATGAGCGTTCTATATGCACTGTAGCTAATATTTCAGTTCTCGTATAATAACACTCAAATACTTTATTAATCCGCAGTTATTGAATCGATATTGTACATGAAAAAGCTGATTGTAGTCTGATGGGCTTATTACTCGCTCAGATGAAACGGAAACTGTAAAAAAAAACATGACTGATTTTTTTTTATCCTGGCTTTAATTTTCTGGTAAAATTGAAAACCATTCAAGGAGAATTACGTCGTACAATCCATGGCATCATCAATGATAATATCTTTCTGCTTTGAACAGAATTGGAGGCTCAACAGAATCATGAACTAGACTGAACTACACTGAACGCTCTTTTATTATTTTATGTCTACAGGACTGGCTTGATAATAAAAGACAAGTCAATATAACCACTTCCACTAATGAGTTTCATATACATTTTAAAGGAAACCCTTTTTGTTTTCTTTACTTAACATTGTATACATTTGTTCAAGTGTACCCTGTTCAGTCCAAGCCCGAACATTCTTAAGAGCGCGATGTCATTTCTAATACACGGTTTATAGAAAATGAATTAGGTCAATAAAAAACTTAATAAAAAAACAGGCCTTAGCAAGAAACTAAAGGCCACATTTGATGAGTTTTTCGCAATGAGCGTACGTACACATACGGACGTATCAAAAAAAAAAAAAAAAAAATGTCGGTGAGCCATTATACTAATTTTTCTATTCTTTAAGGTTCTCTCTTATTCACTTTGCACATTATTTCTGTTTTTCGTTTATTACTTTAAAGATTTGAAAATGTTATGTTATAAAATAAATGTCATCACTTCTGATGACGGACAGTCAACCTATCCGAAACGTCGAGCCTTCTCTACTCTCATTCTTCTCATCCGGTTTACAGTCCTTTTCAGGACTTCACACTTTCAACATGTTCAAGAAAGATTACTTCTACATTCTCTTACTCTGTATATCTCGCCTTTCCATTTCTTCTCATAATTTTCTCCACTTTCTCCTAACTCAACAGTCCTTTTCAGGACTAACCACATGGTGAACCGTAAACCTCCTCAACGTTATCATTATACACCACCATGAAAAACATCTACCTTCAAAAATCATCAATTATATATATATATATATATATATATATATATATATATATTTAAATCAAGAGTGGAGACACCGTCACATGAATGACTACAAAACTATAGGCCAGTACAGTACAGCTAGATCTTTTTTACATTCAAGACACGTTTAAGGTTTCGAACTCTCTGAATAATTATAAAACAATGTGATAAGATTTAAAAAATATCAATTGTTCATGCTATATTATTGGAGCGAAAGGTGTCGCACATAATTATAGTGTCATGAGAAGTTCCTGTATACCTGACTTTACTCATGTTATGATATTCTGACTATTGTATACACTGTAAAAAAAAAAAAATCTGCAGGTATTTACAGTAAATTACTGGCAACCCGTTGCACAGTAAACAAGTGAATGAGTAAATTATATACGCAATGCGTAATATATGTCCCCGCCGGAAGTGCAGATCTGTGGAAATTAACTAGCCTGAACCTTAAAACTTCAGTGAAAAACTTTAGTGAATAAAATAATAATGTTACTGCATGCAAAAGAAGAGAATACCAATAATGCATGTATACATATATCTGTGTAGAAGTTTGGAAGCCCCCACCCAGCCCTATCAGATAAAACAATCGGAATCAAAATCCGATGTGAAATAGAGGAGAAGTAGCATTTTTTGTCAATTTTGAATAAATTTGCATAAATTTACATAATTAATGAATTTCAAAATTCTGTGTAGAAGTTTGGAAGCCCCCACCCAGCCCTATCAGATAAAACAATCGGAATCAAAATCCGATGTGAAATAGAGGAGAAGTAGCATTTTTCGTCAATTTTGAATAAATTTGCATAAATTTGCATAATTAATGAATTTCAAAATTCTGTGTAGAAGTTTGGAAGCCTCCACCCAGCCCTATCAGATAAAACAATCGGAATCAAAATCCGATGTGAAATAGAGGAGAAGTAGCATTTTTCGTCAATTTTGAATAAATTTGCATAAATTTGCATAATTAATGAATTTCAAAATTCTGTGTACAAGTTTGGAAGCCCCCACCCAGCCCTATCAGATAAAACAATCGGAATCAAAATCCGATGTGAAATAGAGGAGAAGTAGCATTTTTCGTCAATTTTGAATAAATTTGCATAAATTTGCATAATTAATGAATTTCAAAATTCTGTGTAGAAGTTTGGAAGCCCCCACCCAGCCCTATCAGATAAAACAATCAGAATCAAAATCGGCCAAGAAATGACGGAGAAGTAGCATTTTCTAACATTTGAGCACACACGGACAGACGGACGGACGGACGGACGGACGGACGGACACACGCACACACGAACGGAGCCCGTTTCATAGTCAATTACTGTATTTTTCACGGTATTGTACTGTTTATTCTATAGTTAAAGGGTAAACAGCGCTATATAACTGTAAAAATACAGTATTTAACAGTAATGATACAGTAAATTACTGCATGTGCAGCCGGGTTGCCAGTAATTTACTGTAAACACCGACAGTATTTTTTTTACAGTGTATTTGTATACTCCAGTAGAAGTATTATGTCTATGTTGCATTCCTACTCTTGAGACAGATTTGCTGTTTGGAGATTTTCTCGTTTAATTAAAACATGATCATTTTAAAGTAACATCCAATGCTTCATGACATCTTCAGATTGTCTGAACATGAATAATTATTGAAGCATGTAATTTAATCCCAGTTATTTCCTCTACAGTCAACTTTTTACAAGGGACCTATGAAAATTATTCAGTGATCTCTGTCAGGATGATCAGATGTCTGCCAATAATTCGCACTCTGTATCTTCAAAAGTAAACTCAACTTAATGCGCCGTCATTTTTGCTCTGTTACCTTATTTTTAATACAACGCAGTCGAAATAACGCCTTGTGTGACAAAGGCATTATACCATGGGGCATTACACGCACCTGCGCCTCTTCATGCCGTATCAACTGCGATTTTTTTTTTTCTGCGGTCCATCAAAATGAATTATTCAAACCTATCATTTCCACACCATATACAGATACAAAGGAAATCGAGGGAAATGAAGGTCATATTTCATTTTGTACCATGCCTATAAAGTCGCATGTAATTCTCCTTTCGTTCCCTATAATGTTTGAAAGTATTTGGATTAACCTAATTTACCTCAGTTGAAGCTGGGCGCTTTGGACCAACGCGCTGATCAACATGTTATGATGGCAATGAACCAGATATAGAAAGGACACCTTGATGTTCTGGTGCCCTTTTGAATTAAAAACAGGTTGATTGGTAATGCAATTACTATCGAAAAAAATTGTGTCGAACGTTCTCAAGCATACGGCTTGTTTCAACGCGCGAGTCAGAAACGAACAAAAGGCGTGTGCCCTATAAAATGAGCGAATATCTTTCACGATAGTCGAGATAAGAATGAAATTGTAATTAACTATCTGATTATCATCTCATGCGGAAGCGAAATATCTCGGAAAGAAAGCTATATAAACAAAGTAGAAGGTTGATTATTTAGGATGATGGCTTTTATGTAATTCACTAATTCATTATTTTGATACGACTGCGAGTGTGACGACATTACTTTTTTCTTGTGAACGAGGATGCATTTTTATTCTTTACCCAAGCGACCCGAACTAATTTCAAGTTGAATATAGCAGCCTGAGAAAACTTAATGGCAGGGGGTGGAGAGAAGAAAGAGAGAGAGAGAGAGAGAGAGAGAGAGAGAGAGAGAGAGAAAGAGAGAGAATGGGAAAGCTCGAGAAGAAAGAGTGTGTTTGCATGTTCGTGTGTGTGTGTGATTGGGGTCGTGTGTGTGTGTGGGTGTGTGTGCGTGTGTGTGTGTGTGTGTGAAAGAGAGAGAGAGGGGGGGGGGGGCAGCGAAAGAGAATTTTAAAAAGAAGCACATTACTATGATGAAATGGCTGTAATGAATTCTCTCGTAATGTATTTTGTAGCTATTCACGTCGATTCATCCGAAAAAGAAAACATTCTGAAAGAACGGTTGATTGAGAATTACAGGAAAATCACATTTCATCCGCCCCCATTCCCTCGACACTTTTAGGTGATCAATGATTTGGCCTTCGACGATAAGGTTCTTTTCTTTCTTTAAATCATGATAAAGTCATCGTGACGCGAATGAACATGAATTATACGATGTTTAAATTTATTAAAAACGCTAAGTGTCAATCTTCGTCATTTCCCCCTGCTTTCAGAATGATTAGTTTGCCATTGAACACTGGGTGTTAAACATTGAAATTGCAATCTAAATGTCTTCACAGAGGCATAGTTTCATGATCATTACTGTGGAGAGAACATTAGACAGAATTTGATATTATGACGTACAGTCCGACCTCGTTTATCCGGCCGCATTGGGACCGGCACCCATCCGGATAAGTGAAATGGCCGGATATGAGAGAAATGTACATTTTCTATGCAAATGAATAGGGTATAGGGCAGTCTATTGGCTGTAAAATTTATGTTTTCTTGGTGTAGTTGATGATTGCAAATGATCTTTTTATTTGTAAGAGATGAAATGAAATAAAATTAAACAGAAAATTGCCCATGGTGTTCCTGTTTCCAAGGCTTTTGGGTGAATTGCATGACGAACTGGCCGGAAGACAGGGCCGGTTAATAGAGATGGCCGGATAAATGAAGTTCGGATAAGTGAGGTCGGACTGTACTAAAAAAAGGGCTTTACAGGTAAAATAA
The DNA here is from genome assembly GCA_025618425.1 of Heliocidaris tuberculata. Lineage (NCBI taxonomy): Eukaryota > Metazoa > Echinodermata > Echinoidea > Camarodonta > Echinometridae > Heliocidaris > Heliocidaris tuberculata. Next base: position 23,770,905 of record CM046844.1, on the reverse strand, counting down.
AGCGTGTAGTCATATAACTGAAAGGAAGACTTTTCGGCGAGTATCGGTTGGCTGTGTATTCCAGATTAACTAATACTTTAAAACACTTCTAGAGCCCTCAAACACAGTGGCGTAGCAAGAGTCCAGTTAAAGGTCATGTAAAGTTTTGGTAAGCCCTCAAAAACTGTTCGTCAGATTTCTTCAATTTTTGTTGATAAATAGCAAGATACTAGCAATACTAAGACACTGTAAAGATTTCGCCTCCTAAAGTTTATTATTAAACAAATAAGAGGCAAAAACTAATTTATGTGCCGGGACAGGCACGTAAAATCCCAACAAAGGCAGCATGTGCTATACACTGTACACACACGTGTAAAACCAATAATGAGTAGCTACACACAGTGCACACACGCTGTCTCTATGCGAAGCCCCAAGATTGCTGTGCGGGGAGCCGTCGGGGTGGAAGGGTCCTAGCATAATGGCAGTGATCAAGCATTCCTTACAGATATTTGCACTGAAATTCACCAGAAATCATAGTTGGAATACCAAATGATCTCTTACAGACATCTTTTGATACAAGGAAAACAAAATGAGACTATATTTAACATGTTTCTTTTCAATTTCCTTTTTGCTACCAATACTGTAAATGAGCTTTAAGACTGGTGGGTGAGGGGCACTAGTAATACTTGTTACTATAAAGGTGGGTGAAATTTAGGGAGGGAATCATTACCTCTTTCTTTTCGAAATATCTCTCTCTCTCTCTCTCTGTCGCCTTTAACCATCCCTATTTTTTCTCTCTCTCTCTAACTCCGTCTTTTCTTTGCTCTCTCTAACCACCTCCCCCCCCCCCCCCCCTTCTCTCCCTCTTCCCATCTTTATCTTCATTTGTTTATTATTCCATTGAGTGGGTGGGGATTGTCAGGCTCCTTTATACCTCATTTACTCCCCATAGCTACATCACTGACGAGACACGTGTATGTTTAGATGAGCATAATGTTATTAGATCAAACCTGATCCAACAAGTAGGACGATTTCCTAGCACTGTATCCGTAATCCATTTCCCATCATGTGTTCCAATTGTATAGCTAAAGATTGGATTACTTTGTGAAATAGGATACCCCGAAATGCAAATCAGGCGAAACGGATACCTCACAGGATAGATATTCGACACTTACTTGCCGCATCTTAAAATGCAAAGTTGATCTTTACCCCGATCATGCAGACTTTGGCGGGTTTAGTGGGGCACAATAATATTACTGGTCAATACACCCTTCGAAAACACAACATAGCTCACCTTCAACACAAAAATGTGCCCCTGCGTGATTATGGTATTGTGTCTCATTTCAAATCGTGGACCCCACTGATAAATCTAATAACCTTTTTACTTCTTCTTCTGCGTCTTGTTTGTCAAAGAAATGGGGTTTTACGCAAATCAGTACCTAAAATTGTGATAACCTTTTCATTTCTCTCACTTTTACTTTTTTTTTGCTGCTTAAAAGTCTTCGGAACGCTGACTGACCCCTCCCTGTTTAAAACAAATCATACATCCATACCTTAGTGCAGCTATACCAAACAATACTGCGTGCAGATACTTTACTTTATAATACAATACTCTATAGGAATATCTAAAAGAAGAAAAAAAAGAATCAGCAGGATAAAAAATTAAGGAAGAATGACATGAATGCGATAATAAGTTCACATCTTGACCTGATTTCTTGAGGGTGAGATGATTTTCGTATCTTAATCTATCATGTTAATTTAATGATTGCACGGCCTTCAGCAAGGACAGCATTAATATTGATGAGTCTAAAGTGGATATTTAAGACCATATTGATTATTATTATTATTATTATTATTATTATTATTATTATTATTATTATCATTGTTATCATCATCATTATCATTATTATTATTATTATTATTATTATTATTATTATTATTATTATTATCATTATTATTATTATTATTATTATTATTATCATTATTTATCGTTATTATCATCATAATCATTATTATTATTATCATCATCATTTTCATTTACATGATAGACATTATAGTAACAAGTAAAGCTATTAAAATGACAATTACATTCATTGACCGCTGTCATCCCGCAAAGTGCACTCAGACATGACTGGAAAATATTTATCTGTAAAAAGATCGGTTCAATGCAATTCTTTCAGTACGAAATATATTTCATATAGCGCCTTCTCCTCGCGTTTACATAGCGCTGCACACATTACCCCAAAGTATTTCGGCGATTTTAACAATAACAGGGTCCCGTTTCATAAAACTTGTATATGATAAATTTGCTCTCAGCCAATCAGATTCAAGAATTTCAGTAGCTTATAACAATTATTGTAACTTGTTATTGATTTATTGTAACTTGTTATTGATAACAAGTTTCATGAAACGGGGCCCATCAGATCACTTCAAAAGACTAGTTCAGTCAACTATAATCAGGATATTCCACAGTCTCTTCCAAGATGAATGTTACTCCATCTGCAGGGCCCTGTTTCATGAAACTTGTCATCAATGACAAGTTGCAATAACTGTTATAAGCTACTGAAATCCTTGCATCTGATTGGCTGAGAGCAAATTTGTCGGTAAAAATCACCGACAAGACACTTGATGAAACGTCCCCCCCCCCCCCCCCCCCCCACGGCTTAGCAAAGTACCCACGGACTCTAACAGGACTATAGCGGGTAGCTGGTCTTTGACTTCAAGATACTTATCTCCCATCTCGTCAACTAGGTCACAAACCCAAAAGGAAATGGGGTCTCGGAATAAAATGATTATTCATAATTATACTGAAATTAGAGACTGTTTTCATACTTCATAACCGACCGGACCAATTAAATAATGAATTTTCCTAAAGAGTGTACAAAAAATCTGAGTCATATGTCACCCCGCCGCTCCCCCCCCCCCCCCCAAAAAAAAGAGAAGGAATGACAATCATTATCATCTTTCAATTCAGTCTTCTGCAAAAAAAATATATATACCCGCATTAGCCATTACTTCATGCATGTACAATAGCAAGGTAATGAGTAGCATAAATCTCTGCAACTATCTATTGAAATGACAGATATCGTACACATGTTGCCTTGGAAACAGGAAAGCGAGATGCCAGCATGATGCATTCGAAGGATACCCGCATGATCATCATCCTTCTTAACGATTTATCCTTTTTGCTCTGCGATGCATCAACCCGGAATAATATTTGACAAGAAGTTTGCTTCATGCAGTGGTGTCGTTGAACAATTATGGATGGAATGGGTACGTTGTTGGAATAAATTTACCGACATGTTAGCCGGAAGAATTCCAACATAAAAAAGCAACTGTCCTTAGATTTAAACAAACATTTCCAAATAGTGTAAAAAGATGCAAGCCGTCAGATTTTTCAAATTTCCGACAGACTTCTATCCTATTTTTCCCAACAAACAAACAAACAAACAAAAAGGGTTATTTACTTTTCGATTTGCTGAATTCTAAATTTGACAATGGATAAATACTTTCTAGAAATCATGTCCTTTATATATAAAAAAAAAATATATCGGCAACAATGCCCCCCCCCCCCCCCCCCCCCTCCATCCACTTTCCTGGCAATGCTGGATCCGCCTTTGGTGTTGTGTAACATCTCAAAATAAAATCAAGACAGTGGACACGCCTGCCATAAAAATCACAAACCATTTTTCTCCCACGTACTCGTCTATAGTTAACATTGTTAATTACACAGCTTATGAACCACGTAGTACTAGGTTATTACGTCATCACTTCATGATGGGCGTAGTCAAAATGATGGCATGATACTGTGTTTTTTTATGCCGAGAAATATATTATTTCCACCTGTCACAAGTTGAATTAATATTAATTACAAAGTGATCTTCAGTCCGTTGGCTACGATGTGTGTATTTGATTATTATGTTGCAAAAAAAAAAAAAAACAAACAAACAAACAACATTTTACACACAAAAATTCATCAGAAAATAACCAGTGAAGAATAATAAAGTAATAGATAATAAAAGTAGATCTTTAACAAAACACCTGAAACCTTGATCACGTTAATACTAAAAACTACCCTTTTGGTATACAAGCTCATTGTAACATTTTAGTTCAAAATCATAAATAGAAAACAATTCCTATCATCAATATTATGTTACTTTTTTATTTGTCGTTTTATTTGGGAATCTAGGGTTTACTTAACCCTTCAAGGGGGGGGGGCATACTATTGACAGGCAAAACGAAAAAATAAAAATTTAAAAAATTTAAATAAAAATGAAAGGTTATCACATTTTTATAGGCATTATAACCTCTGAAATCTCTGACCAAAATTGTTTTATAAAAATACGGGCATGCCTATCATTGTGTGTACAAATTTACAATATGTTTGTCCGGGCGGCACGTGCGCAATGTAGCCCCTCCCCCCCCCCCCCCCCATCCCCCCATCCCCCAATGCTTCATGTATTCCTCTTCGTTTTTGTTATTTTTGTGCAATAGAAAATGCAAAATTTAATTGTATTTTGGGATTGACGAATCATGACAACATTGCTGCCGATTTGAGCCAAAACATATTGTATAAATCAGACATATGAAAATTAAAGGGAAATCCAACCTTTATAGGGAGTTGCTTTGAAAGAAAGAGGAAAAATCAGAGAAGCAGACTGGTGAAAGTTTGAACGAAATCTGACAAGTAATAAGAAAGTTATGAATTTTTGAAAGTTGTAATCACTATGACTATGGGAATTTCAAATTGGCGAATAGGTAATGTCACTGTGATGTAGCTGTGGACCACTCTCCCATTCGCTCTAACACACAAAATGACTAAAATGTCATTTTTTTTCAAAATGCATTACTCAGTAGGATCTTTTCGTTCATGAGGACCTATAACAATATGCTATCTCCAATATATTTTGAGTGCTGCCCCGAGGGTAAAAGCGCCTCAAAGAAAACCGCAAATTAATGATATTTTTGTGTACGACAAATGGGAGAGTTGTCCACAAAAATGTCACAATTGACTCACCAAATTGCCAATTTGAGATTCGCATAGATCTAGTGATCTCATTTTTCAAACATCCATAACTTTCTTATTCCTTGTCCGATTTCTTTCAAACTTTCACCACCCTGTTTTTCTTTTTTTTCTGCTTTCACACAAATCATCTTATTATCAAGGTTGGATTGCCCTTTAAGCCCCTCTCTTTTAAGTACGTCATCTGTTTCTTTCTTGAAGCCAAATCGTTTCAAGTTTATGCTATGAAGGTGCCAAGATGTCAAAATTTAGAACTTTGATCCGATCTCATCCCGAATCTGAACGAGCCTTAAGCCATCAGAGAGAGAGAGAGAGAGAGAGAGAGAGAGAGAGAGGAAGAGAGAGAAAAAAAGTGGCGTACAAACAATTTCCAAGATAATTATGAAATGAGGGTCCGACAGTGACGGATCCATGCAGAACTTTTTAAAGGGTGGTGGGGAGGGGGGGGGGGTGGGGGAGGGATGCACATGTCAAAAAAGTGACATGACAAGCAAAAAAGTAGTAATCAAACATAATTTCACCGCTGGGGCGACAAAAGACCCACAATCTTTGAAAAGCAACCCCCCAAAACAGAGAAAGGAAACTAAGGTTCTTCCATTTTTCAAAAGACATATATCTAAAGTAACAGCAAAAAACAACAACAATATTTTTTTTAAAAATAGAACTACAAAATGACTTGGGGCACACGAGTTTGTGACTGTTAAACAGATTTTGTTTAACCAGGGGAAGTAGGCATGTCGTGTAATGTAGAGACAAAATTATTGCTGCTCTTTTAAACTTACCTCTAGCGGATATGATCAATGTTTATGTATGCTGCATATTCACTGATATAACTCTTATCTTTGATAATTATGTTTTACATTAATATCGATTCAAAGAGTTTCTTCTTTGTCTTAAAGGGAGCGCACCGCAGCCTTTGGGTAGATACTAATAAAATATATATGGATACTCATAAAATACTAATTTTAGCCCGTTATACGCCATAGAGATACATTTCAGCTGACCACGGTCGTGATGGTGAAGGTCACTTTTCGACAAGGTCGGTAAACTATCACGTGATCATAAATGCACTGCTGTGTGACAAGAGAAGTGTAATGAAGAGGATTTTGGTGAGAAGGTGACAGAAATTCTGATTTGATTATCGGATATTATATATTAGAACCCGCTTCGTGGATCGATGAAGATCCAACAAGGAAAATATCAGATCTGCCATCTTTAAGCACTGGACGTATATACGTCTATTAGTTAGTTAACACGCTCTAGCCAAAATACGGAAAACCTCGTTCCTGTGTGAGTGACCCAAAATATACTTAAATTATATGCATACCATAAAAATCTCTTTCCATTTAAATTTCTGCAAATAAAATTATTCATAGACTTTGTTGTGGCAGAATGTAGTTTTAGTGTTCTGTAAAGTTATCGCCAGTACAATACTATACATGTAGTAGGAAATTTATGAATGATATTTCAAGATCTTTTTTGCTTTTGTTTTGTTTTGTTTGTAACATTCGACTTGTACCTTTACTGTCATACGTTCAGAGCCATTACTGAGTCGTATTTTCCTGCGGGAGTTTGAAACCATGCTATATGGCTACGGGCGATAATATTTTATTGCTATTTCAGCTTTCAACTTTATTACCATTTTGGAAGGTTAAAGATTATGCAAATTTGTACCGGGTAACGTTATTTCAACTCCGGGCTATTTAATTAATTAAATAAGATGTTGTTGTTGTTGTTGTTTTTTTTTAATTAGAGAAGTCTACTGATACATGTACTTTTTGTCACCTTTGCATAACAAATGTGTTTTTAAAAAACATACTGTAATTGGGTTCATTTTACTTCTACTTCGTCGTAATTATAGAAATTACATAAAGTCTTGTTTCTCACTTCTCTCTCTCTCATTTCATGTGAATAAATGACTGGCAGCTTACATGTAATTAACAAATTCGAGCGGAAGGACAATATGAACGCCTTATACACTGATATTAATTCATCAAAACTCCTGGGGACGAAAACCTAATTACCTTGATGATGGTTAAAATTTCAAGCAACGTTTATAAAGATATATCATCAAAATAATTTAATTACACTCATGAAGACACCGACTCCCAAACCCCTCAAAAATGATGTTGTTGTTTTGCTTCTACTTTCTTTTTTCTTTCTCTCTCTTTCTCTCTCTCTCCCCCCCCCCCCCCCCCCCCCCCCCTTCTCTATTCCATACAGTCATGGACAAGAACTCTTGCATGATGACGAAGATATAATTTCTATTCGGAATCCTGAGCTCATCTATAGTTCATTTTCAGAGTCGTTTTATCATCCCGTAGTGAAATTGTTATCGTACTGTATAAGATAAAAATGACCATCACTGACCCAGCTTAATTGGAATTCAGGCGAGGTTTTCTGGACCTCATTAAGGCTCGAATATATAAAGATTATTTAAGAGCGCCAAACAATACTTTATACGCCCGAAGCTGCGCTTGATGAAGGCCTTAAATCTTATACCTTCTCTATATCTGCTGCTCTAAAGGGAGGGTAATATAGGACGTAGTATAGCCACTAAAAGAAGATTAATCGTGCATAAATCCTATTATATATTTGTTTTCCACTTTTCTCAGTGCCGTGGGGGCTTCCGACGGTTCTGTGGTCTCATAAGGGTCCGACTTCCTTGAAATTTATCTCATACAAGATTAGAGCAGATAGAAATGTTTTATATCAAGAATGCTCCATCGGCCAATTAATAGTTTCCTATATTTTCTTTTGCAATCAGCTGACCAACAGACTTCCTATATTCAAAATATTCATAAATGTAAGGCATAAGAGATGTGTGATACATTAAGTAAAATGATAGTGACCTACTTTTTCCAAATGATTTTTTTGTTGTTGATATTTCGGTCTTTAAAGCTCCATAAACGTATCTTTAAAGCAAATTTTTATTGAGGAAAGGGAAATCATTCTTTATTTCTTTTAGGTATAAAGCTGGCAATAGTTTTGCCGATTTCTACTCTTTTTTTTTTTTTTTTTTTTTTTTTTTTTTTTTTTTTTTTTTTACTCCTATGGTGTTCAAGCTGCCCAAAAAATTATAGACTCAAGTTCGGCATAGTCCATCTTAATTAGCAAGAGAATGACTTCATCAACTGAATTATGTATCTTCATTTCAGGTTTACTCAAAGGACATGACTTATGACCTATTGTATGCAGTGGCGTATCTATAGGGGGCAGGGGGGGGGGCGTACCCAGGCCGGCACTTGGAGGGAAAGGAGAGGGGAAAAAAAAGGCGGGGGGGGGGGGGAATGAAGAAAAATCATAATCCTTATAGGCTTATACGGATTATGCGCCCTCAAAATCCGCAGGGTAAATGCACTAGAAATATAATTTTTGTGGGTTTGTATATAAGCAGGAATGGAGAATAAATCAGGAATTAAAACGTGACCCTATTTCCGCCAATATGCACCGTCCGGTGATGATTATTTCCGCGTTCGTGTTTATCATGTTGAAAGAAAAACAATATTAATCTAATGTATTACTTCATGTTAAAACATAGCCAGAGAGCGTAAGGACATAGTTATTATAACTAGAACTTTATACACGGAGTTCGGTTTACTCGGTTTCTTTGTGTTAACAAAATGACGCCCATTGTATGGCAGTGTGTTTGCCGACTGATATGCGCCATTTTGAATATCTCTCTGAAACCGAGTTAGCCAAACGCTTTGAATGACAGGGTGGGGTATTAGCACAGGGGCGGCGCTACAGGGGGGGGGGGCAGGTGGACGGCCGCTCCCCTATCATTTTGAAGCGAGCAAAAAAAAAAAAAAAAAAAAAAAGAGGAAGAAGGGGGGGGGGAGGAGAAAGAGAAGGGGAAATGGAGAAGAGAAGGCTAGGCCATGCAATTATGACATAACTGTTATAGTCCTATTTGTTATTTCAAGACCCTCGACGTGCGACGTTGCTATACGCGTCATTTTGCCCCCCCCCCCCCTATCTAAATACCCTGGCGCCGCCCCTGTATTAGCATATACCGTAATAATGATTAGGACAATGCCACGGTTACTCACATTACATTTGAAGAGGTATTGAGTTACACCTTCAGCTCCCATTCTCTTATTACAGGTATCAGCTAAATAACTTTAGTTAACACAATGCATGCCGTTATTGGAGTACTTATATATATAACCAAAAGCTTAGAAGAGGAACAGTAATTACTGCTTGCCCAACAAATGTGTCGGTTGCTCACGTTACATGATTTGGACATGCATAAATTGCAAAGAGGGCTTAAATGAAAAGTGTGCTAATATGAGGCTTTCTGGAAAAATGATTTTACCCTTTTCAAAGAACCTTCAACATGTTCAAAGAGACCTCTACTTGGTGACAACTGAAAATTACAGGACCCATTATTTTTGCAGATTTCACAGGAATAAAGGTTACTCACCCTGCTCACGTTACGGCTACTCACGTTACCTTTTGTCCATGGGATAGCAGCAGCTTTAGTTTCATTCTTACCTGCCAGTCAGACCCAACTCCGGAAAACCAAGCACAGGTATATGCTCCGAAAACGGCGTATAAATATAGAGCCCTCATCGTTCATTGCGAGGAAGTGTGTACAAAAGGCATGGGGAAAATCTTGCAAAGTCAACCAGCCAACGATGTATAATTTTTTAGAAATAATGCCAATTATCTTCAAAATCCTTGAATGATTGGTCATATGAAATGACTTTCAAATGACAAACGTTTGAAATAAATATATCCACAGCAATATTTTTGAAAAATATATTATCAACAGCAGGTCGACATTGCACGATTTTTCCCATGTCTTTTGTACACACTGTCTCGCACTGAACGATGAGGGCTCTATATTCATCTTGCTCCATACGCCGTTTTTCGAGTATATACCTGTGCTCGGTTTTCCGGAGTTGGGTCTGACAGTGCCTGCAGGACTTGGGTTCTTCTTTGTGTTTATTCAATGAAAATTGATCAATGGACCTTTTAAGTTTGATTTTTATATAAATCCTGGAAAAACATCGTATATTTTTCTTCCAGAATAGTAATCTAAAAATGCACAATTTATAGTGAAATATCACCAAAAATTGTAAAAATAGATGATATTTTTACCCTTTTCAAATTTTGATAATGTTTTCTTAAAGTAAACCACTAATGATAGGGTTATCGATGTTTGCGCAAGTTTCTGCAATTATGTAACACACACAAAAAAACCCTTCAGATTCATAGTAAAGTGAAAAACCGAATTTAGACTTTAAGGTCCATGTCAGCCAACCTGTGGAACTGCCCTTTATCATTATTATCCCACTGATCGAAACATTGAAAACTAGAGGTGTTTCCAGGAGCCCAACATTTCTATTAAGACTAAAATATACCTGGAACACAGGTGGCGTCATTCCAATGACGTCATTACCGGTGCTCATTAAGCTTGTGAAGGCAATAAGCCCATCCAACAGTAACTTAAAGCATTATTTGCATCGTTCATTTTGCATGTATTTTCTGTACGATATCCCTCTCATACGGTACGTCAAAGACCGCGACAGTCGCTGACGCAGTCCTATACGTCAGCGTGCAACGGGCTTTATGCAACGGGCCAACCGTTGCGCTAGACCAGTCTGTGAAGGAAATAAGTGCATATACACCTTTAATTCAAAGCAGAGCTCTTTAATATCTACATTCTTTTTCTCATTTCCTGTGCCTCATCTGAAAATTATATTACGGACTTGCACTTCGCAGTACATGTTTCATGTAACTTGAACATTCCGTCTGCTACATTATCATGCCTATAAGCAGAATGATTGAGATACTCTTATCGGAATGTGGAAAGGGCATGTTTGGGTTTCTGACTTTTTGCAGCCCTTTTGGGCATTACTTTCACAAAGTGGTAAACAAAGTTCTTCATATTTCATAAAGCATTCACCACCATAAGAGACTGACAAAGCTACCATTTGGTGTAATCAAATTTCACATTTATTCGATATAGTAATGAAATACATGATGTAGGCTAGTTACAGTGGTACTCAATAAAAACATGTAGCATACTCTACAAATTAGTGGCATAAAATAATCGCTTTCCTATCACTCTTGGCTTCCCCGCAAGCAATGTATCTCATTTAGCATATCAATCCTCAATTAATGCACCTGTAACCAAATACCCCCTAAGGTGAAACCAGTATTCTGCATTTTCAATTAGATTAACATTTCACATGCGGCAATCGTGCCAACATGCTGCTCAGCCGGACGATTTCTCGATAGCTCTCGAATTGAATATCGTAAGCATGGTAAGAGGTTGGTGACTTGGTGTACCGAAAGTGAAGAGAAACGCAGGGGAATGGTTGGGGGCGGGGGGGGGGGGGGGGGGGCACGCTTTGAAAGTTGCATGAAAACAACTAATACGCAGTCTCGAGCAACAAAGTTTGAAATTTGTATTCCCGAACCAGCTTCTTTTTTTGTTCAATAGTTTCTGTTTGACTTGTATTTCCAGTGTCTGTTTCGGAAATTCAGATTCAGATTCAGATTAAACTTGTTAAAAATATATTTATTTCCTTCTCATAATCAAATAAATACAAAATTAAATGCACATTCACAAAAAACACGGTGGAAGGGGTGGCCTTTACAATACATATATAATATTATACAACAATTATAATATACACAGAAAATTTGAATGATAAACAACAATTATAATATACACAGAAAATTTGAATGATAAACAACAAAGAAAAAAAAGGGAAATCTGCAATAATGTGCTACTGACTATAATGTACGAAATGAAATGTAAAACTATAAATAATTGTCTCTGAGCGATACATTTTTTCGTCAGCTTTAGACTTTAGAATCTGGAGAATTGTACAACACATCTTACTTTTCTTTTTTCCGGGGGGGGGGGGGGGGGGGATCTATGTTAAATTTATTTAGCTCGTGAGAGTAAAACCGCTATCTCATCGATGCATCGTCGCCCAAAGGCATGCATATAGAGACATATTTTTTACCACGTAAAGTTTATGTTGAATGCTAGGGATATAATTTAATACATCAGAGGAAGAAGGACCCAAGTCCATTTAAAAATATTTTTCAGTTATTATGACCCAGTGAAGACAGTGGAAAAGGCGCTATATAATTTGTTATTATCATTATTATCATTATTATTATTATGAAAAAAAACTTAAACGAAAATTTTGTTCATCTTTACGAAAACAATGATATATGAACATACATCATTAATACATGAAGATGAAAATATTGTGTTTCTCAAGATATTAAGTTATTTTTTGAGAGCTCAAAAAAAGTTGATAATGGACTTGGGCCCTCCTTCCTGTCATGTATTCTATTGCGTGTTGCAAAAAGCTGTCCATGCAGGAGCTATTCTGAATGGCTTTAGAACTCTAAATATAGAAGGAAATCATTCCGTATTGCTGAATATCAAAAACATTATACTACGTCTTGTCGATCCCCAGTGTCTTATTCAGGCGAGAGCAACATGAATTATGACTGATACTGGGTAGCAAGCGGCCCTCCCAGAGCCCGCCCTCCTCCTTCGCATTTCGCCCACCTTGTAAAAGAACTGCCCCCTCCCTCACGACTAATCCATCCTTCGCTCCCTTCATAAGTATGTGTAAATGAAAGTGAAATATAAAGCCTCTAAAGTAAATTCCATTGCATTAACAAAATTAATAACTAGTATAATGATAAAAAGAATGTATTCAATAATAGACACGGGAGGGGAAATTAAAATACAAACGAAAAAAAAAAGAAACAAAGAATGAATATCAAATAAAAGGTGCACTGAGCCTTTTCAGGCACGTCCAGAACTGAATTAATTTGCTAAAAGCAATGAATTAGACAGCTCGAAGCATGAAATAAATAGCTCCAAAGTGACTGAAAAAATTAGATACAGAGTCGGTTACATCCGGAATATCTTAGATGGGAAATCAAGTAGTGAGAGTATGAAATTGTGACGCAAATGAGAATTCGACTGACCGTAAGTGAATTTTTGTTTGTTTGTTCAGATCATGAATTGATGTGAATGCTTCAAGTCACATGTGTGAAAATGAAAAGGGGTCTTGTGACAGACTTGAAAAATCTTTTATTATTATTATTATTATTATTATTATTATTATTATTATTGTTTTTGTTTTTGTTATCAATATTTATATATTTATATATATATATTTTTTTAGTATTATTAATATCATTATTAATATCATTAGTCTTGTTATTTTTATTATAAGTAGGAGAAGTACCAGTAGTATCAATCCTATTTAAAAAAAAAATTTATTTACCCTTCCATAGGGTTTTTTTATTGTTTATAAACAATCATTTTCAGAAAAGATTGATACATGCATTCTTCCATGGCACTGTCATATGAATCTTCAAACAATGAATATATATAGCAAGATAGTCTAGGCCGCATTGCGCCATATAACATTATAGACTTAGCAAAATATTATTTGTATACCAATTGTATTATAAACAAACAAACCCAGAAACATTTGGTAAAGTGAAACAATTTTTTTCAAAAAATTATTTTCTCTAAAATTTTTTTTTGCTATATATCTTTCCATATCATAATAAGATTTAACAGCTAACATAAGTTTTTCAAACTGTGGTATCTGTTTTTTGCATTTAGCTGAAAAAAAGGTCTTTTTTTCACAGTAATTCAAATACAATTGAAAGTGTTGTTATTACATCCGTTAAAGTCGAGCAATTTATTCTGGTTTGTGAGTTTGACCTTTATACGGAACAACCATTGCTCAAATTTTGACCGTATTACATTTGAATGTGGACAGTAACACAAAATAAAAATAATAATTGTCTCTTTCACTGCTGATAGAAAATGTACATTGTTTATCAGCAACTAAATGGAATTCTAAAAATGAATCTTTCATATAAACTGAAACCACCTCATATTCATATCAGTAGTTAATTAAAAGGGAATCAAACAATATAAACACAATGCTTTATCTTCTCATTCTCATTGTATTGTCTTAATAATAATTGTCATTATCATTATTTTCATTTTTGTTGTTGTTATTATGGTCAATGAACCTGCAAATGTAAGGTATAAGGATATTCTCTGAAAAACGGAAGCGATGGAAGTTCGGATTTTCAAAGTGATATGCCCGGCTTCCGTGACAAATATTGCAGAGGATGTTTATTTTTCATAATGTACAAGTGTTGTAAGAACTTTCAATTCGTTGTCTATATCATGAGATACAATTTATTATTATTTGTATGAAGGGTTTTCAGGCGAGCAGAAAAATTGGCGTATCTCATGGTTTGCGCAAAAGTTACCGGATGACCGTGCAATTTTAAAACAATATCTCATGGTTTGTGTAAAAGTACCCGGATGACCGTGCAATATTATACAGATATTGACTGTCTAGAGGGGCAATATAACATTTGAGATCCTCGAGGGGAGTTATATTTTTGTCGAGGGACATTATATTTTAAATATAGTATTCCGATACAAAAATATAACTACCCAAGGGAAATTAAATGTTATGTTGTTCCCGAAGGAGAAAGTCAATATCTGTTATATTATAATGACCTATATAGATACAAAACAAATTCTGCTGACTCACCATTTTGATTCCTGTAGCAGTGTCAGATGTTAAGAAATCGGGAAAATTTTGTCAATAATTTCGTCCAGTTCTTCCTCACCCAGCGAAGCGAATCGGCTCGCTGAAGCAGCCATTTTGACGACCACAAAATTTGTTCCAATTTCATATTTTGCGCTGCTCACGATCGATCGATCACGTACGTTTAATTAATTGAACTGTACGTGTGACGTCATACCTCTGGATATAACGGCGTTATATTCCGAGGTATGACGTATTTTACGTCATGTTGGGAAACATAACACTTCTCATCCTTGTGACGTTGGTCACGTGACGGCATTTTGACAAATCACGCATCAGTATCTATATAGGTCATGTAATATATCTCCATATCTCATGGTTTGGGGTGCGCGTGACGCGTAAAAAAGTGAATACGCGCTTAAATACGCAAAGGTTAAGACAATGTATGTATGCGCGCAGCTCTTGCAAAATGCTTGGTACCGGGTAAGGACAAAAATGTTTTTCTACCTGTGTTTTATGTCTAAGTCAATACAAAAACATAAGGACATGTAATGGTAGAATTGAGGAACTAGGTATCATACAATTAATAATAATAATATTGAATGGCTTTTCTTTCGTGGGACACAAGGATATATCGTACTCGCTTTGAAAATATTTCACTCGTCGTGCCGACTCGTGAAATATGCTCATAGCTCGTGCGATATATCCTTGTATCCCACTCAAGGCCATTCAATATTATATAAATACTATGAATATCGCAAAAAAAGAAATATAAAAAAAAATCGTGTTAATTACATATCTACTGAAGAAATCCCTCCTTTGTCAGATTTTTTGCAGCGATACGTGATGTCATTTAAACATATGTTGAAAATTGAACAGGCCTTTTTGGTCAAATTATAGCTATTATTTTCTTTGCAATAATAACAGAGCTGATAAATGAATTCGTGCTGGTAAAGACCTTTGAAATTCATCATGAATTATATTGTTTTATATGCATACAGGTACATCAAAGAAGCACGCTCGAAACATACACTGTAAAAAATAACTGTAAAATTACAGATTTTGTGGGCCTTGAAATTACATGTTATTGCTGTTATTTCAATTTTACAGTCTTTTTCCTGTAAAACAACAGCAAGTTTGTTGGTTTACCAGAAATCAGCATATATTTACAATCGCCCAACAAACTCGCTATTATTTTACAGGAAAAAGACTTTAATTTTATGTCTGGCGATTGTATATGCTGATTTCCGGTTTAAAAAAAAAAACTGTGGAAAACGGGCATTCCCTGCATCCTGACTGCCAGGAAATTTCCCGTGAAAACACGGCAACATTTTTTACAGTGTATTTCTGTTTGTTGAATTTATGCCCGTTGTTTCTTACAATAAAACGGTACTGAATATCATATCACGTTACAATATCTCATTTCATATTTGGAAAATAAACGATACGTAATACTCATGGGTACAAAACTCTATACAAAAAAATTCAGCCTACAAGCATTTGAAGTTGTGATTTCCTAAAACAACTGGATGTCATTTATACAGGAAGAAATGTAAACCTCCCAATGGCAGAAATGTCAGACGAAAAACGACGAAAGCGAAAATACTGAATAACAAAATAATACTGCATTTTCTATACAACTGACGTATGAATGCAAAGGGCGACAAAACCTTGGTAGATTTTTTTTTTTTTTTTTTTTTTTTTTTTAGCTGTCATTGAAAAACAGGTATATTGGTGTTGATGTCCAGTGGGAATTCTATTCGTAGCATGACATGAATCATGTGATATAATGGCAGAAAAATACCTTTATGACGGAGATATTCTACAGATACGCCGATATCGGGTAAAATAAGACTTAATTACATAAGCCTATACATAATTTTGACAATTGAAGTATATGAGCGAAGGAAGGATGGAATGCCCTAGAGTAACAAACAATTCTAATACTAAGAAAAAATCTGACATTCTTCCAGTCTTTGCTGAGAATTTCTACAGGCCAATGGCGGACTAAAATAACCGATTAAAACATAGATAAGACTCGAACATCTAAGCATGCTTAAAGGGCAATCCAGCCTTGGTAATAAGATGATTTATGTGAAAGCAGAAAAATAAGAAAAGAGGATGGCGAAAGTTTGAAAGAATTCGGACAAGGAATAAGAAAGTTATGGATGTTTTTAAAATGTGATCATTACATCTATGCGAATCTCAAATTGGCAATTTGGTGAGTCGATTGCGATATACTTGCGGACAACTCTCCCGTTTGCCGTACACAAAAATATCATTAAATTGCGCTTTTCTCCGAAGCGCCTTTATACCCTCGGGGCAATACTCAAAATATATTGGAGTTAGCATATTGTTACAGGTCCTCATGAAAGAAAAAGATCCTACAGAGTAATACATTTTTTTAAAATGACATTTTAGTCATTTTGTGTGTTGGAGCAAATGGGGGAGTTGTCCGCAATTACATCACAGTGACATTACTTATTCAGCCAATTTGAAATGTATAGAGATTACAACTTTAAAAATTCATAACTTTCTTATTGCTTGTCCTACTTCGTTCAAACTTTCACCAATCTGCTTCTCTGATTTTTCCTCTGTTCTTTCAGAGCAACTTACCATTAAGGTTAGATTTCCCTTTAGAGTAACAAGGTTGTGCGTCAATTCGGAAAACCAGAGACTTTGGAACCTCAACCCCCCCCCCCCCCCCCCGAGAATCCAAACAGATATCGTTGGTAGAAAAATGCCTCTGGGCATACAAATCAGCATATTAATCGGTGATAATAAGTTTATACACTTTAGAAGTCTAGATGTACTGGTTATAAGCTAGCTTTAACTCGTTGCCAGGTATAATCAGTCGATGATAACTTATTTTTGGCGTCAAAATCACTTCCAAGGGACAACTTCAATTGGGGAGGGGGTGGTCTATAGGGGGAAAATTTGAGCTATTGATAGTATATGATAAATTAGAAAAGGACTGCCTAATAAAACTCTCTGAAAAATGACATTAAAAAAAAATCTAATGAAATACCGACATATTTGCCTATAGACAATTAGCAAACGAGCGAAGAAAACAGCCCGTGAGATCACCAATCAGGGTAGATAATAAGAGCATGCCCCTCTTTGGAAACTCATTCAATAATGCAAATGAACTGTAATAAAACAATTAAAAAAAGAAGAAGAAGAAGAAGAAGAAGAAGAAGAAGAAGAAGAAGAAGAAGAAGAAGAAGAAGAAGAAGAAGAAGAAGAAGAAGAAGAAGAAGTAGAAGAAGAAGAAGAAGAAGAAGAAAAAGAAGAAGAAGAAGAAGAAGAAGAAGAAGAAGAAGAAGAAGAAGAAGAAGAAGAAAAAGAAGAAAACAGTAGGAAAGAAAAAAAAACGCGCTAGGTCGCTGCCTGTTGAATGCAAAATGCTTCTCAACGTTAAATTACGACACCATCTTGATTTTGCCGTGGCGCTCCATCGGAAAGATATATGTGTATAGCACGTACGGTGACAGATTAGCCAAGCGCGATAGATTAAAATTTTAATATTAATATTAATAATAACAATAGCAGTTTTCCAGGAACAACTGACCAAAGCGCTTACATTGTTATTATTGCCCCGGTCACTGGATTCAAGTACTATTCCGCACACTATACAGTGCACAAACTCTATACTCCCTTGGGAGCATTCCAGCTTGTCGCCATTTTAAGGGCGAGCACATGCAAATCCAATCTAATCACACTGACCTTCGAATCCTACCGGGTACCATTTAGCACCTGCCAATGTAGATTAATGTTTTTGCAAAGGACACTAGTGCTTTGCCGGGGTTCGAACCCACGACCTTAGCATCTCCAGTCCAGCGTTCAAGCCGCTCGACTACGACACCTTTACATTTTATCGTCACGACGAATTTTGTTTAGAAAAAAATGCTCGAATTACTTTCCTTTCATCCCCTTCCCCTCTCACTCCCTCTTTTTAAAGAAGTACCTTTTTCAAAATAATCTTTCAACATCACATGATCTTCGACTATCATCAACCTGGAACCCAATCAAATGTTTGGAAAACCATGTATCTTGCAGCGACCTCGCTAAAAATGTTAAAAGTAATATGCTCGTTATCTGAAAGCGCAGCTGCTGGTCGTTTAGGGTTTGAATGCGAAATGAATTGGAACACGAAGGTTCACATGGAGACACATTCAAACTGATGTCATCCTACTAATGGGCTAGAACAAAGTTGATCCGTTTTACTATCAATATTTTTCATACCTGTCTATTACTGAGTTGTATTCCCAAATCCATTTCTCTATCTTTTTCTCCTGACCCCCTCCCTCTCTTTTAAGTATGCTCTTCTCTATGAATTTGCATCTACATGTATGTCTCATCCATGTCTATCATAATATTATCCCATTCTTTGCTGCTACTTTTTGCTTTTACTGAATTTTTAAAAATATATCTCCTTCGACTCCCCCCCCCCTCCTCCCCTCTCTCTCTCCCTTTCTTTCTTTCTCTCTCTCTCTCTCTCTCTCTCTCCATCTAGTATCTCTCGCTCTTCCCTCATGTTCTCTGTCTCTCTCTCTCTCTCCCTTTCTAGCTCTCTCTACATCCCTTGTTTCTCCCCTTCCTTCTATCTCTCTTTTTCCTCCCTCTCTGCCTATTTCGTTCTCCCCCTGTCCTCCACTCTCCCTCTTCTTCATATTTTGTTCTCCACTCTCTACACACAATTGACACACCCAAATCTACGTATATTACGTCCATTTAATTCAATAGACAGATGAAGAAAGAGAACACTTTATGGCAAAAATCTCGAGCACTCAATTCTTACATCGTTTTATAAGCATGTTAAGTGCAGTCATTGTACATGTTACAGATAAAAATCCATTTCTCCATCCATTTTGGAATGTAGATTCATGCATTCAACCAAATGCATATCCGTTGTTGCCATTGAAAAGGTGTTGTAAAAAAAGACCTTTACATAATTTTTATCTACTGTTGAATGTCCAAGATACTTCATTCGTTTCCATGACGACCAATCTTAATCCAAATGAGACTATTGTATCCAAAGATTCAGGACAAGACAGTGTCGGTTTCAAGGATTTGCTGTGTACGTGCTTGTCTTGTTCTGATTCTTGAAATATTCCAAGGCCGTGTGAGGGTGTGTTTGTGCGTGTGCGTGGAGGCCTGTGCGCTCGCGTGTGTGATATACTCCAACGGTCTTCTACTAGTCTTCAAAGGGAACAGTGGTTGGTCCTGGGGGTGTTTCATAAAGCTGTTCGTAAAGTTACGCATGACTTTACGAACGACTTGAATATGAACACGATGAAGTGCCAGATAGGATGCCCAAAGTTTTTATGCCTCCGCCTACCGAAGGTGGTGCCGGAGGCATTATGTTTTCGGGTTGTCCCGGGTTGTTCGGGTTGTGACCGTATTTCCAATAACCTCAATTAAATTATGGCAAAAAATATACTTTGCATTAAAAAACGTTTGTTATAATAAGAATGTTAATCTACATCTGCACAGTTCAACTTTAGTTGATGCAGTTAAAAATGACTTGTCATATTTAAGTCATTCGTAAAGTTATGCGTAACTTTACGAGCAGCTTTATGAAACACCCCCAGGATTCTAACTCTATGACCCCGAGGTGGGGAAGTTGCGCATGTCCCTAAAATTGCAGAAGTCGACAACAGTCGAACAGGCAAACAAAAAGTAAGGTTTTTATATTTTGACCGGGAGCAGAACTGTCAAAATTCATCATCGCCAACAACAACAACAACAACAAAAATAAAGTGATCACATTTTGAACGAGGGCACAGGTCTCGAAAATCTCTCACAAGCAGCGACAGGTCAAGAAAGAAAAGGTTCTCAAATTTGACCCGGAGTGAGGAAGGGCTGCACAAGAGTGCATGTACATTCTGGTCTGTATTGTTGTGTATTAGAGTAATCAAGTAATTAAAACATCTGCAAGAAACATATGTTTGATTTAATAATTCAGAGATAAAAACTCATCTCAATCAGACACATTTCAATAATTGAAGAAAAAAAAAAAAGCCACGAGATTTATGTTTATATCAATATTCTCGCTGTCTCCCCCTCTCTCTCTCTCTTCATGGCATGTTCACTTTGTTTAAAGTATTGGTCACATTTGTCCGATACCTATAACGATAGCGAGTTTTTTTTTTTTTTTTTTTTTTTATTTAAGGCACACTCTATAGAACTGCCCTACTATTAACAGCCACTAGCCTAGTCACACGTACACGCCAAACAGTAGGTTGTACCTTTGATTGAAAATCTCGTTATCGTTATCGTTTTCAACAAATGCGACCAGCCCTTAATACCCTAGTTCTTCCAACCCGACCGACCACAATCCGAACAGAAAATTACATGTACGATTA
This sequence comes from Heliocidaris tuberculata, assembly GCA_025618425.1. NCBI lineage: Eukaryota > Metazoa > Echinodermata > Echinoidea > Camarodonta > Echinometridae > Heliocidaris > Heliocidaris tuberculata. Next base: position 23,749,960 of record CM046844.1, on the reverse strand, counting down.
ATAGCCCATAAAAGATCTGTTTAGAATCGGTTTAGAGTCGGTTTAGCGGTATGAGTTATTAAAGTGAGAGTGTCGAGAAGTGGTCAGGTATAGCAGAATTTCGTTTTGTGCATTTACCATTAGAAGGGTTGCACGTCTATTTAAAACATGGTTCTAAACAGCATATACATGTACTTATAAGCCAAGTCATTGGAAGAATATCTGAATGGACAATAAATTCTATACGACCAACAGTACTTCTACTGCGTCACATGTTTGTCGAATTCCAAGAGTATAATTGTATGTGCACTGTGCCCTTTTGGCCTTTGTAATCATCAACAATATATTTCAACATTTCTTCATAATCTTTATGGATCCAACATCTAATAATGCACAATCATTACCTCATATCCAGCCAGTCAGATTCGCCCCTCCCGACACTTCTAGAAGGCCTATTCATCGTGTCATTTAAAAGCCTTTGAAGGTCGACGAGCCAAACGAAGATTTCATTTCTTATAGGTGATTATCTCATGAATACTACTTTTACTTTAATTATATTACACCATGTTGGACGATATTTTGCACCCTATTGCACTTTTACAAGTGGTGAGTGGGGGGGGGGGGGGGGGGGGGAGGGGGGCTGGCAAAATAAGTGGATGAAACGGAAGAGAGAGAAGGGCCTTGTATTCTTCATATATTATGGAGACCTACATGTATATGATGAAAAAAAATATACCACAACATCAGCAGTTAACCCAATACTAATTACAGACAAATAAAACATCAATAAAATAAATATCTATAAGAAATTCTGGGCATAGCAAGGTTCCTTATGATTTTGATCAGTTTTAGGCCCAGGTTCTTGAACTGGGTGATATTTTGTTCAGTTCTGGTAATTCCTTTCCCCAAAATGTGTCAAAATGCTACTTCGCATAAATTTTCCAGTGTTTGTTTGTCCAACTTTATAATCCTTTTTCACACATGATGCCAAAAATGAAGGCAGTTGGAATGAAGTTGCTTTATCAAACTTCATCCAACTTTCCTAAGAGTGTCAAGAAATATTTCAAGATTCATAAATTATCGTTATTATTTGCCTTGACTGGTTTGCACATTTAGACTTTTTATATTTTTAAAATTCACTTGAACATGTTGAAGATTTTGATATCATTCCATTATAAAATATGATTTCCCCATGGCATGCCGGGATGTTTCCTGTTTCCAGATCGACCATATCACCTACAGCAGAAGAGTCTATTGAATCCTTCCCTGAAGAGTTTATACTTGAAGGCGTATATGAAGGGGTTGATGCTCATGTTTAGGTAGGCAAGAATGAGCGTGATGTTATACCATGTTCCTGAAAAATTCAGGGGTCTCCCTAACTCAAACTGCAAATACGTAAGATGGTTGGGCATCCAGCACACGACGTACGAAATGACAACAGCTAGGAGAGTCACAGTGACGTTACGGCGAACCGTTTCTGACGGGGTGCAACGTCGCTTCTGCGAGAAGTTCCTCTGAAGACGTCGACGCCTCTGCAGCGACCAGGTACTTATAGACGTGCTATCCGTTCTTGATGCGCTCTCAGTGCGCAAGATCTGGAGCTGGTATTGTGGTAGGGATTGGACACATGGTAGCTCATCCTGAAGCCTTGGATGACTAGTGTGTGTATTCCCTGCTCGTAAGCGTTGCTCGTGTTTACGAAGCAGATAGACAACCCGCGCGTACACCACTGTCATGATTATGAATGGGATAATGAACTCCAAGAATAATACAATAATTTTGATGGTCGACATCCCCAGTGGGTTGCCATGCTTCCTACACTTGCCTTCATCATTGTAGTCATAGGCTATAGGGTAGTAGTAATGGAGGAGAGGGGCTACGATCCAACAGAAGAGGATCATCAAGAGAGATGTTCGCTTGTTGAATCTGGTGGAGTAGATCATCGGGTGTGCAACGGCTATATACCTTTCAAGAGACATCATGCAAAGGTTGTAGCTTGACACTACAAAGAGCATCCACAGCAGGCTCTCTGACACCCACATGCGACAGACGAACTCCGCCCAACCTCCTGCCTTCGGGATGGTGGGGTATGGTAAAGAGTAACTTAAAATTAAGATGAAAGACGTCAAGGCATCCACAATGGCTTGGTTGAGGATAAGGAGGTTGGTGGTGCCGTTTCGCGACCTCGACCACATCAGCGTACTGGCGATCACGAGGCATACCAGAGCGTTGCCGATCATGCCGACGACACCAATAGAGAGAAAAGTAGCGAACAATAGATTTTGAAAAGAATCTTTCTCATTTGTCTGATTCAAGATGGTCGTATCCGGATTCCAGTTTTCTGTCGTACTCATCATGATTATGGTGTTTGAGTCGAAAATAATTATGAATTTGAAAAGTCAGGAAAGAACAAAAACGCACCAAAAATGTGATTATTCAGGAGGTGCATGACTCCCAGAGACGTAGATTGATGCTGAACCATTATTACTAAAAATTGACAGGGAGATGTACCCGTAACATGTTGACAGTCTTGCTTATTTATGAGTGGGAGGCTCATATTAACCCCTTGAAAAGTGCTTTTTTATGTGTTAGTGTTTAATTGAGATCAAATTTTGCGTGGTGTGATGTATTGATTGATAGACATTTAACTCTCATTATGTCCTAATGGACCAGTTTTCTGCAAAATTATGAGCAAAAGTTGGTTGCCCATGGTATATGCCGAATGTATACGTGTTACGGGGGCTTGTCCGTGCTGATCCTGATCGTGATATTTGGGAATTTGCCCCCCCCCCCCCATTTATTTTCTCGATCACCTTTTCTTTAATTTGTTTTACATGCATGTCAGATTTTTTTTTTGGGGGGGGGGGGGTGGGGGCAGAACGAAACCCTCCCCTTTTACGCTATATAATCTTTGGTGTTGTGGTTGCTGTTGTTGCTTGTCAGACGTTTGGGGAATTGGACCATCCCTTCCCCTGCAAAATTTTGGATCCGCCCCAGTGTATATCTGTATAGTTGTACTATACTGAGCTAAAATACAAATATGAAAAAAAAGAAAGAAAGACGGCCCGGTGTGAAGGCCACGGGGTTAGTGTGCAAAACATATTACGCAGGTAATGATATTTTCCTACTAACCTTTTGACAAAACAAAAATTACCGCCAAAGAATATACAAGTACATGCACATCCATTCAGAATTATTCAACAACCATTTAAATGATATACTATTCCAGACAGTTTCTTCAACAACAAAAAACGAACCAAAAAAAAAAATTAAAAAATAAAAATACCGTTTCACCACAAGCATTCAATATATCCGTTTACCTAAATGATAAAGTTCGGAAAATAGTCATGGTGTCAACATATTCCATTTTCAAGATTTGCTTAAATACTCGGGATATTCATGTACAGGCATGCGCTAAGCATGCTAAGATCGACGACGAGTATAGAAAAGGCGTCGGTGAACAAACAATATAAACATAATGGACATTGGTGTTTGTGTTAGCAATAATTTCATACCAAAGCATTTCTCTTTTCTGCAAAGAGAGGACTGCAGTGATCTTTAAATTCTTGTGTTTCTATAAAGGTTTGAAACCATTTCTAGACGTCGTTTTGACCCCGTACACCTGGATCGATTACAGGTGTACAAAGTTTGGACTCATATTTGTATTTTAAAAAAATGTAAAAAAAGAGAAGATTTTGTCAACAAAACACAGTTTTCAACATTTTTTTGGAATAGTGAAGTACGTATATGACATATTATGATATCTTATAATTCATATCATATTATTCATGGGGTTAAACGTTTCATAATGTGTGTGGTTAACCGCGAGATAAAGACATCCTATTATGATAAATTTGGAAATTCTTTTTATCAGTGTTGTCATGGAAACCGACGATTCTGATGACCACAAAATATGGCTGTATGAAAGAAGCAGCCTATCACATGACAGGCAATCAGAATGAGCATGACATGTACAGAAGCGGATCCAGGGGAGGGGATCATGAGGTTCCGGAACCCCCCCCTTTTTTTTTTACTTGTCATATTTTTCGTGTAATGGATCCCCCTTTTCGCTGAGGATAACCCTTTCCCTCTTATTTTTACTCGTCAGATTTTTAGGGGAACTGCCCCCCCCCCCCCCTTTACAAAATCCTGCAGCCGCCTCCGAGGTATATGGATGAAAACTGCCAAAATGCCTATGGTATCAAACCATAGCGGTGAAATTTGAAATAATAGAAATAATTATCGATCGTTCTAGCACGCCGGAGGTCATGGCAGCCTAATCGAAACGTCGAAGTTTCTACTGTTACAGTTATAATTGATAAAAAATACCTAAATTTATTGTAACGATGGACACAATAAAAGCTTTCAGGTTTCAATCATTATATTGCTTTTGGCATGTGCATTGAAAGAATTCTAAGTACACTTTTTTTTTTAGTGCTCTTCTAGAAATCTGTCCTGGAGTGATCATGAAAGCACAAATCGCTGGCGATATAAAGTTTCCAATTATTTAATGTATGTTGTATTATTCGACTCGAAATCGCTAAAATAGGTATAAGTATAGTGTATGCATGGTTTTTTGTTTGTTTGTTTGTTTGTTTGTTTGTTTGTTTGTTTTTTCCAGAAGTGGACACGGTGGGTCTTTCCATTATTAGGGGAGGGGGGGGGGCATGAGGTATTTAAGAAAAAATGTTTATGAAACGTTAAATTATAGTTTATTATGTAAGGGAAAATGCATAGCAACTGAGAGAAACAAATTGTGTATTGACAAATTGGAATCTTACAATTGAATGCACTACAGAGCATTATGCAGCTTGGGCATCAAAATTACCATAATTATAATTTCAGTTGTAATATTTTAGATTATTTCGTCAGAATATGGGGCATCTTATATTTGTGGAGGCACCTGCCCACCCCTCCCCTATACCGGCTACGCCGCTAGATACATCTCACGATGAGGGATAAAAATAGTCAATCAAAATATGTGCAATTTCATAATCAATCGTTCAAAAAGCTTTTAGACGGTTTCTTTCACGATGCATTCGCATAACCAGTACTCAACTTTATAATTTAAGTGTTATGGGCAGTAAGAAAAACTAAAGGATGAACAGAGTTTGAAGGGGTAAAAAATTGATCTACTCATTATAGATATACACGTGAGGGTAGAACATAAGCTTTCAAATGTACAATCCAGAACGCCTTAATTTTAGGGGGAAACTATAATTAAGTGATGATCTTTTTAAAGGATTTCTACATCAATCAAGGTTTTGTAACATCCCCTATACGCTCAGTTATGAATAAACCATCTCACGGATCTTGTTTCCAAATTTACAGTTTTGATTTGATTTGATTTGATCTGATTTGTTTCCACGATCAATTTACATAATGTATGTACATGATAAAGCAAAATATAAGCATATAAATCAAATGGCATAATACAAAGGATAATAAATATATAATAGCAGCTCAGTATAGTAAATATTTTCCAGTAGAGGTAATAAACGCATACAGTATATACACTTGTGGGGGAACCTATTAAAAGAGAGGCTTGTTGAGTTAGGTCCCCATTTAGCAAAGAAAAGGAGCTGGAAAATAGAATTGGTGAGATTAAGATAAGAAGAAACAAAGAAAGGACGGAAATCAGCACATGGAAACAGAACAGAACATAAAAAGACCAAATAACTATAGAGAGTGAAAGGGAGATAGAGAGAGAGAGAGAGGGAGAGAGAAAGAGATAAGAGAGAAGAGAGAAGCGAAGTGCAGATCGAGATCAGCAACCATGCAGCATTCTGTGATGAGAAAACAAGGGCGTCTTATAGTGCCTTAAGATGGATGGGGGGGGGGGATATTAATTTGTATGATATGGGTTCAGCAAAAGAGATTTCAGTTCTCTCTTTTTTTTTTAAACGGTGCAGTCTCTCCATTTCCTTACGGTTTGGATCAAGACTGTTCCAAAATTTGGGACATGTAAAGACAAATTGCAAGTTAATGAACACGTCGATATACTTAAAGATTAAAGAAAGGAAGATCCCGAAGGAGAACAGTATACATGTATTTGAAAGGGGGGAAAATCTGTCTAATTGGACAGATGCCCTCACCTCTGATGTCCTATACCGTTCAGAGATATAATGGAATAAAACCATGCAATTGCGTCTAGATGCACCAAGAAAAACATATTTTCGCTTTTGCTAGAATTAAATTACATTTGAGCTAATACTTTGGGCATTTATTTCAAGTCTCTAGAACAGTTTTATACCACATTGGACAGTGCTGAGTAATTTCCACGTCTAATTTATGATATTGATATTCATGGCTATTTATCCCACTTACAATGCCTTATTCATAACTGACAATGTTTTGGAAGTGAAACCACTCATTTCCTTTCTTAAACATTATGTCAACTCTAAAGCAGAATTATCACTTGGTTATTATTCTACCCCTCGTTAATTCTATCGTCACCATGGTAACGTGAAGCGAATACGACATTGCTTTTCAGCAATGTACTTTCGGTTTAAGATGCTCAAACATGCCTGGCAAGTGATGGCCATCGCAAAAATTTACAACGCTACTGCAAACTAGACTTTGGAAGAATTTGCATTAGGATTAGAAATGAAATTCTAAAGTGTACATTTCTTCTGATTAATATTCCAAATATGAAAAATGAGTTTTCAAGTTGGAGAATTCGGCTTTTTCGGACTATAGGAGGCTTATAAGGTCTCGTAGTTTGCACTTACTCATCATATAACCATCAAGGGAATCTTTAATTAAAAAAAAAGACTTTCACGTGATGAAACTTTCATTTAACTGTAATTATTTTAGTACCTCCTTAATCTCGATTTTACTGTATTCATGTGACTATTTGAAACATAAATCAGAAAGATTAAACATAAATTCTAGCCTAACCAGCACACATGATTTCTTCCCATCCTAGTTGCACTCACTTCACAATGGTTATTTGGTGGTCTAGTATAACCATTATTTTTTTTATTGAAATGAATTGAAATTGTTTATCCATTAAAATTTCTTCGCATCCAAAGGCTAGATTGTGAAATCTTTTACAAATAATATCCCGTAACAAGATACAGGATACAGGATTTGAATGATACACATTCATGAATATATAAATTATAAGAAAAAATAAGCAAGTTGGATACAAATTCATATTATATATATATATTAAAGTTCAAATGTTCTGCGATGGAGATTAAAAACAGAGAGAGACACAGAATAAATGACTCCGTTAGACACAAAAGGTTTTATATATATATATATATATATGAGTGGTGTGTAGCAAAAATAAAACGGTCCGGGTGTGGTATAAATTTTGAATCTGGCATATGGGGACTTTCTTGTTTAAGCGACATGCTATACAAAATAGATATGATCAAACCCGGAATATGTTGTTATTTTTCTAAAGTGTTTCCAAATCAATTATTTTCAATGTCAGGTTCAGACAGTAAGTTTAAGTTATTTGTTTTTTGTTATTCGTTTTCAGCAGTGTCGCTAGAGAGGGGGGGGGGCGGATGTTGGGGTGTCACACCCTCCTACTCAAAATTGTCGTCGGCAAATGCACCACCTCTGTCGGCAACAAAAAAAAAAAAAAGAGGAGGGGGAAAAAGGGAGAGGGAAGAGGAAAGCAAAAAGGGAAAGGAGAAAGAGAAAAGAGAAGGGAAAAGAGAGAATAAAAAAAGAAAAGGGAAAGGAAAGGAAAACAAAAACCGAAAGAAATGAAGGAAAGGAAAAGGGAAGGAAAAAAAAAGAAGAAAAAAATGGCCAAACTTTTGTTCATTCGCAAAAACACTGGAAAGTTAATAATCGGACAAAAAGGCGCCCCCTTCGGCGATGGGCTGCAGCCCCTCTCATATTCCCCTTTTCTGTATTTGAATCTGTGATATATTAGTTATGGACTGGCTGACAGGGCCGTTGTGGAAAGCAGTTCTGAAACTAACAATGTTACCCTTTGTAAATACAAAATGTAAATAAAAAGAAATAAAATATACAGATATGGTGGGGAAAAGAATAATTCCTTCATATATCAAAATACTGGCTGTAGTTCATTATCTATATTTTATAAAGATACTGAATATTATATGCTATACAAATATATTAGTGTAGAATGATAAAGGGGTGGGGGGGTGTTACAGAAAAGAATATGAAAATTGAACAGAACAGAAAAATGAACGAAGAGAGTCATATATCACTGTGGATGCATTAATTCAAAAGGGGAAAATGAGGTATTTCGGAGAAACTGACAAATTACACGGTGCAATACATTAAACACAGCACATTCAAAGATAAAGTCTCTATCAACATTAATGGGTTCTTCCATCAAGGCGAATGCATTGTGCGCACATTAAAAATATCTCTTTTCCCTGATATTCTGTGAATTATTCACAAAGACGGAGCGATGAATATCTCGAAACTACTTCTGGCGTGACTCGTCGATATTTTTTTTTTTTCGCTCGCCCTCAACAATCTAAAGGGAATTGCAACTCTTTCTAACACTTTTATTCTCATCGAATATCGTCTGGATGCTGAGAAGAAGGAAAGCGTTACATAACACCCTTTTACAGAGAGTTCACTTTCATCTGGCTCTCAACGGACGACGTATACAGAATAATTATATTCTTTGTCTCCACTCTTTATACTTTCTGTCCCGCTCAAGAGACGATATAAGACTGTATAGGTGAAGACAAAATATACTGCAGTTTTAGTGTCTACTATTCATACTCCCTCAGCCTGTACTCCCCCCCCCCCCCCCCCCCCCCCCGCTAGATGATGATTCACTTTATTCATCTCTAATTTGATAAGTTCTAAAAGCATTGTTTTAATCCAATATTCAGCAATTCCCCCAAATTAGCCCTTTCTTTTATTTCGTCAGAAAAAAAACAACATACATTATCGCTTCCCCGTCATCTTTAATTACTTGCTCGACATTACTGTCTTCTTTCTGTCTTCCCTATATTTATTATGTCCATTTTGTAGTATGAGTATACAGATTTGTCTATTTCATCTACATATAACTGTCTTTCTATCTTCATCAAGCTGATTATCTGACTTTGAGAACCTTAAACATGTTGAATATTTGCTCTTCTCATTTCGCCTTTCCTTTATCTTTTTTTTTCTTCTTATTCGTGTAAGTGTTAGTTCCTCTCTTTCTATCACTCTCCTTTTTAGATTCTCCATCAACTTCTTCCTCAGTCCTTCATTAATTCCCACTGGATAATTGCCTATTTCTCGTTATCACTCTCTCTCTCTCTCTCTCTCTTTTATTCTTTTACTGATTTCACATGTGCCTCTTCAACTATATACAGTTTATCTTATGTTTGATTTTATGTTGATTCTTTCACAATGTCACCCATCCTCTCTTTATATTGTTTTACCCTCTGTCGCTCCCTCTCGTTCCTACTCTCTCTCTCAACCCCCTCTCCCGTCTCTCTCCCCTAATTCTCTCTCCTTTTCTCTCTCTCTCCCCTCTCTCCTCCTCTTTCTCTCTCTCTCTCTCTCACTCTCCTCTCTCTAGTTCCCTTAAATTCCCACTCCCTGTGCCTTCCCCTTATGTATCTTTCGCCCTCTCTCTGCTTCCATTTATAATTTTCTGTAAATTTTTGTGTCCCCCCCCCCCCCCCCCCCCCACTCATTCTCTTGCTATCCATTTATCTCGTATTGCGGTATGTTACCGATCCCTTTTCCCATTGTGAGTTTCACCGATTTCAAGAATCAGAATTTCCACGTGACAAAACTGGGTTAATCGTGATGGATTATGGGTAGTTTGGCAATGCAATCTGAAATGGGTCAATGAGGAGTGCACTCTGGAAAACACAAATCTATACTTGAATAGGTTTTGCACTACTAAGATGCCTCATCTTAAAAACAAAACAAAACGACCGTAATCATCTAAAAAAAAAAAAAAAAAAAAAAAAAAAAATCTTTTTTTTTTAAAAGTTATTTAAAAGTGTTATGAAGATTTACGTCAGCTGGTCTCCCTCTTAATAATATTATCCTTGAATTTTCATCCCTACAATTCTTTCATATTTTTTAGTTTCCAGTTATATTGTTCGATTTCGGCTTTCTGTTCATTCTTACGGTATACTCTGATAAGTGCAAGACGAAAAGCTTCAGTATGTCTCTCTTCAACGCCATTTTCCGATTCATAATGCCACTTGGCTAGACTGCTTATGTCAATAGTTATATCCATCATAACATAAACACATCATAACACTATATACTTCCTCATAACTGCGACACTTTCATACATTTTTTAGGGGGTTGCTGGGGGGGGGGGGGAACATGACAAAAATATTCATCCAATGTGTTCGGAACATCAAGAAAATCAATAAAAACACACACCGGGTGAAATGTTCCTCTTTAAAATGATATGGAGATGACTGTATCAACACCCCCCCCCCCACACACACACTGAAGCATGTTTATGTAGGCAGATCCAGGGGGCCGGACCCCCCCCCCCCCCCCCCCCCCCCCCCCATTGAAAAGAGTGACCAAAAACAAGGGGAAGGAAATGTCGGGGATCCCCCTTCATGGTTTGAGAGGCGCACCGATATATAATCAAAGAAATACAAAAGAGGAAAATCTGTCTTTTTAACATTCTAACGATAATCTTTTAGACTTAAAATTTCTCACAATGCTCTTCGAAGCACTTGACACAGATCCTCGCACAATTTAATCTTCAATCAGACTGCAATGATTTACATTTGTCTAAACCACCTATCCTAAATTTGAAAATAAAAGTGACTTGGAATAGGAAGGTATGTCTTCTGCACAGCCTTATATATAATAGCATTATGATCTATACATGAATATAATTCGTTTTAATTCCGGATTTGGAAATGTTCCGGCATGTGTATCAAATTAAGGATTGTATTTAGCCCCCCCCCCCCCCCCCCCTTCCGTCATCTTGCACTTTATAATATCAGGTGTATCATGCCTGCATGAGCGTATTATATAAAAAATACCGATTTCCGTTTGGTTTTATTTCCTACCTAATGAAAATAACATTAACTACGACCTTATGTGAAATCCTACGCAGTGCAGAGATATGTTTCTTGTTATGTCCACGGCCATGCGAATGTATCAAATTACCAATCAACAAACTCAAGAGTCTGAAATGTATAGGCCTACATCTAGATGTTGGTATTTCCTGCATGGCTATATTAAGGCATACGCAACGAGACTTGTCGCTGGCTGTATATTACACGATCTGTACACAACTTTGTGATTTATGTTATTGTTATTACCATCACAATTTTTATAATTTTATATCATAAGCAGGAGTAGCAGTAGCAGCAGCAGCAGCAGCAGTAGTAGTAGTAGTAAATGGCAGCAGCAGTAGTAGTATTAGTATATGTAGTAGTAGAAGTAGTAATGGTAGTGCTAGTAAAATAAGTATGTTTATTGTTATAATCAATGGCAGTAGTGGTGTCCCAGTATAGTAGTATAGTAGTAGTGTAGTAGTAGTAGTAGTAGTAGTAGTAGTAGTAGTAGTAGTAGTAGTAGTAGTAGTAGTAGTAGTAGTAGTAGTAGTAGTAGTAGTAGTATAATTGTAGGGTTTTTTAAAATATACATATAGATATAGTTAATTTCTTAAAATCTGATATTATAGCTCCTGTAACATTCCGATATGTGAAAAGAGTTGTAGAATGTTATATTCCAAAATGAATCAAAGTGGAGGGTAAAAAAAGTATTAAAAATCAATTTTTTTTTATAGTATTTACCTCAGTCTTTGAACACTTTTAAGCAAAATAGTATGAAAACTTTTATTCAGATATGTCTGATTATAATTTCATAAGCATAGACAAAACTAACAATTTTGCTCCCTCTCTGCGTTTTTCCCAAGTCTTTATGTGCCAAATTTTTCGTTTCGCTAAGCTACCTTATCAAACGTTTATCTCCAATTCAAATAACATTGTCAGTCGAGCATTTCCCTTTTACATCATGTACATAGGCATGATCTCGAAAAATATGATTTATTGCATTATTACGAATCATTTACTTTTTGTTGAACATACTTATCACAAAACCCTTATTTTCTTTATTCCTTTCCTCTTTCTCTCCCTTTTAAAAACCGAGATACATCACGGTATTACATGAAGTATTAAAAAAAAAACGCCCTGCTCATGGCGTATTCATGAAAATATTTCAAATTGCTCACGATGATCATTTTGATTTCTGCCTTTGATATAATTACACTTTGGATAAAATGATGATATATACGAATAACTCGAATGAAATTATCAACAAAATCATAGTCATATGGCCCTATCGTTACCGTCATATTTTTTTGTAATTATGATTTATTAAAAAAAAAGTTTCAATATATATATATATATATATATATATATATATATATATATATATTGTGTGTGTGTGTGTGTGTGTGTGTGTGTGTGTGTGTGTGTGTGCGCGTGTGTGTGTGTGTGACTTTACCTTTAATTCGCACTTATATCCTTTTAATGAACATGACTTTCCGGATATTTCGAGTCTATAGAAACCTAAAGCATGTGGTTTTCCAAGTTTATATTGGGGCTTAATATTAATCTGATACGATCAAAAGCTCACGTGGTTAAGCGCTAGAACATATTTTCAACAACAAACAAAAAACAAAAAACAAAACAACAAAACATTAACAAAAAAAGGAAAAAACTGACAGAGCTGGATAACAATACTATCACAAAAGCGTGATTTTATTGATAAAAAGGAGAGGCTTCTGCTAAAGCATTTAACAGATTTTTAGTTTATTTTGCATGGGATTGCGTTCAAAATCAACACAATTAAGATTTCTCTTTTTTCAAAGTTAAACACTTCAGCAATACATGCAGAAGCTTACCTTGTATTCCCCCTTTTTTTAATGTTCACACTCAAATATTCATATTCTTAATTTGTCCAATCAACAACCATTGTCTGTTTCAGACATTCAGTTAAATTAATTTAGTAATATATTTCTGCATGTCCCTATAGAACTCCCTCTTTCGTCTGATTATACACCGAAAAATTGGATTCACAAGTTTGAATGAATACTGGACATGCCGGATGTTGAACGTATTTTAACTTTATTTTATTTTAAGTTAAAAACTAATATTTGTATATCTGTCTGTACCGGCAACATGCGCGTTACGTAATCACATGTAAACCTTTTCAGTATATGCAAAGAAGAATATTCGTTACTCCAATATTGTTCCCCCTTTGTTTTTGATTTGTAGAATAGGTTATTTCAATCTTTAATCGAAACTATCTTCATCACATCTTCGTTTTGAATTACACCATTCTATTTCGTGTACACGGGTGCTCACACGCCTTTCATTGGCGATTTGATATTTCAGTTCTCGATTATCATGATTATGTCTATACTCTGTCGACGACAATGTCCTTTTTGTAGGTATTTGTGCAAGGCCCTCTTTTAAGCCAATTGTTTTTAACCACTTACGAAACCATCCTAGTTAAATGATTGTTTATTCATTTTCCTTATGAAATACCTCCGCAGTGACAGAAAAATAAGATGTTTACCCACAAAGAAGAAGGATGAGAACATATTCGCAGTTAGTCAACTTTGCATGAAAGATTACGTCCATAATAATTTCAGGCAGCATTAGTCCACTTTGCATGAAATTCTAAATTTCATTGACGTTATCTTTGAATATGATTAAGTGCTAATCAAATGTGAAAATCAGTATGTTTATGTCAAAGCAGACGCTTTTAGGAAAGTGCTTGCTAATGCATGAAATTAATTTCGTGACTGAAGGAATTTCTCGCTCGATTTCACTATGATTTCGAAAGCCGTGATTATCATGCCCGCAAAGGTTGTTAGATAAATCTTTCATTATATATTGACTCATGACGTAAAATAGTTGATTCCTGTTTCACTTATATAGTTATCAGTGTCACTATAGGCAAACATCTTAAGGTTTCAAGTATTGGCTAAAACAAATCGAAAGAAAACTGCTAGAAGCCTTTGTAATACATTGTGGCCAATCTTATTTTCTCTACTCAAATTTTCGCCGGCTTCCTCTGCCTTTGTCAGGAGTTATTCGTTATTCGTTATTCCTTCTTCGTCAGGAGTATCACTATACTACTATATATTCTTTAAAAAATCAATTCGAATCAATGTCATTGATATAAAAGCAAAGCATCAGACTTTTATCAAAATCACCCAATTAATATTTTGTCAATATTTCGAGTTAGATTAAATTTTCTTTTTCAAGTCCTGGCCACAATAAGAATTAAATTTGTTAATTTCATCAACAATTTCTAATTGAGTAAAATATGAAGGTGGTATCAAACAGACAATTCTTAATTTAAAGGGATGTGTGCCATTTACATGTTCAGTCATTATTTATGGCTTTACTCACTGAAAATAACTTCGAATGCAAATGGGTATCGAAAAATAAGTTCGTTTATGTTTCCAAGTAAAATTTTGTTTAACAGCGCAAAAAAAAAAAAAAAAAAAAATAATAGAACATTAAAACTCCTAATGCTTCCTATAAATTACTATTGAGACGATGGCAGTGATTAGCACTGAAATTTAATAATAAGAAGATCACTACTCACCACAAGTTTTACTGTACTGGAACCCATCCAGCCGTTCAAAAAATAAAATGGAAAATACTTCCTTGTTGAAAATTATAAATCGATTGTACAAAACCAGATTTCCCGAAAAAGGGCATGGATCGCTGTCTTCTTCCAAGCACTCACTGATAGGTAGTTAAAACCCAAGTTTGACAACGTGATAAAATCTTAGAATTAGAAATAAAAGCGATGCAATTGTTGTTGAGTTGTCGTGGCGTCTGAAGCCTCACGTAATCTCGCCAGACGACGCCGTAAGCACGGTCAACCAATTTCTGATTGCTTGTTTCGCGCTATACGCCAGCGCGCTTCAACGTTCAAGTAGACTTATTACTTTCTGTCTCTCTTTCGCTGCTTTCGCTCTGCAGGCATCTCGATATAAGCTGCACTTTCTTCCAATCGCGAAGGATGATGACGGCATTACCATAACAACGCATCAACACCATAGAATAAATTACCAGTAGGATTTTTCGCTTGTGTATCGCTATTGAAAAATGTTCTCTTCTGATTTACACTTTCCATTTCACGCTGGTGAATGCAGTCATCTTTCCGGTGTCGGTAAAAATGATTCCGCCAGACGACTTCATGAATAATGGTCTTACTAAGTAGCACACTTTAAATCCGACTATGCCTGTCTGTTTGCAGAATGAAGATCTAAATCGTTGCACAATGGGTGAAGTTCATGGTCAGTATATTTTTGAGCCTTTTTTTTTTGAAGGAGAGGAATACATTAAAGGTTGTGTTTGGATAGGCTAGCATGGGTAGTGGACGTAATTTAAAATTTAAAAATTTTACAAGGGAAGAACTGAAAATTGTTATTTGGGAAAGGTTATTCATGATTCTGCTCAAGCATTAAACAGTTGAAAAAAAGGATAACATTTTTTTTTTCTTAAATTCTACAAAAGTGGATTTAATTGAACACAGAAGTATTTTGTTTGTTTGTTGTGTTCCTACACCAAAAAGATTAAAACCAGCACCAGTACTACAACGTTTCTATACGGTACTGGTGTGTCCCAGTGCAGTGCTCTTCTCTGGTACCAGAAATATATATGAAGGAATAAAATCTATTTTTATAACTCATACCATTATTTCCCTCTCTCTCTCTCCCTCCCTCCCTCTTTCTTTCTCTCTTTCTATCTCTCTTTCTCTGACCCTTCATCTGTACTTCCCTTGGTTCAATGCTCGATTTCCGATTGTTTAAGCACCATCGGAGCCCATAACTAGCTTTCCACTTATAGGTCAGAGAGAACAGAGAAGAAGGAAGGGGGGGGGGCATGAATGCAGAAAGATGGAGGGATGGTATGTCCGTTCCGATGGAATGAATATGGCAACTTGGCAAGGATTTATATGTGGAAGAATGATGCAGTATATTTTCACGTTGATTAATATCAAACCATATAATGAGGTAACTACATAGACTGCTTCCATATCAGTGTTAAAAGTTTGATGCAGCTTAACTAGTGATGGTCCTTAGATATTCATTTTTAACTCAAGCCTCGTAAACAACGGTCATACATGTATTTAGAGGTTGAACTAAGAGGCAAATAATTACCCAGCCATCACACTTCGCGAACATTATACAAGCATCATGACATCACAATGATTATTGCAGGTTGCATATACGCATAACCCCCCCCCCCCCCCTCCCCCAACCACCCATACTCCCCGCAAACGCGCGTCTCTTTTATGACATCATAAGCAATGCGCAATGAACGAGCTAACTCGTTACCATGCAAATACGCCAGGCTCCAAAATACACAAAATATTTAACACGGTCCAAATCTATACATCAAGTCTGCCTGAAGTCCCATTACAGCGGAAACACCATCGATCCATTTACAAGAAGGGCTAAATCAGCCGAAGAAACGTCTTAAATATAATGAGAAGAAATAATATTCATTCACGACTCGAGTGATGGGATTTCTGTCATTTTTAATTGACTTAATGACTAGCTCGTGTGAAGCCGGTAAGTGTGAGAAACGATAGAAATACACATCGCAGCCTGGTCGAAAGGCAGTGATATGTGAAATACACGGGGCATGACTGATGTGTTTGTCGCATGCTCGTAATTTCGACTTTTTCGGATGTAATGGAGCAGAACAAAATTAAACTGCAAATCCAATCGATGTAATGTATTTGACCCACAATTTGCCGAAGGTCATCTTATATCATTGTCAAGATTGCTTGAGAAAAGATATCGGTCTTGCGCAAGGTGGTGGGGTGACAGCAAATAAATCTTCCCTTATTTAAAACAGACTCGATCGGTTGTAGAATACTTTTGAAAAGAAAATACCACATTGTGTCACATTAACTTCCTTTAAAACGTATCTTTAAAACAAAGATATCCCGTTATCCGGCTAATGATTTTACTGATGTATTAATGACCCCTGTATTTCTCCCCTTTTTCCCACCTCCCAACCCCCTTCCCCTCCCCCGTCGATACACATTTTCATTTTCACTCTATAGCTGTACGTAGGTTTTTCTCTGTATTTGTAATTTATTTTTAACGTGTATTATCGTTGTTCTTTCTATCTGCTATGCATGTTTTGTTCTGTTTTTGGTTTTTTTTAAACTTTTTTTTGTTTCTCATGTTATAATAATTTCTTTGCTTCCTACTGTATATTATGTATTCCTTTATTCATGTAAATGTTTATATTGTTTTTGTTTTTGTTATGTTATTGTTTTTTTAATTTGAGAATGGACCCCTACGAAAAACAGCATTCTTGCTGATGAGGGTTTTCCATCCCAAAAATAAATAAATAATAAATAAACAAAAACTGATGAACGAACTATTTGTTGGGTACTGGCTTGTTTGAGCTGAGCAAGGGGTAATTTGCCCCGTGACAAATTTCCAGCCAAGAAGGATAAATAAAAAGTGAATTATTTCAGTTAGGTGAGAGTAATATTACAAATTCCCCCCCCCCCCCCCATTTTCAGGACCCCTCAATTATTGAAGGAACCGCACTACGCCACTACTCGAATAGGCCAACATGACATTTTATTGCATGATTCATTACTGGTACTTATACACACTTACATCCTTTATACCGCTAAATAATCAAATGCTTTGGGGTTACAATTCTGATTTTTTTTTCTCGTTTGATAGTGCAATATTACGTGGGTCGGAAGCGGTTTAACTTGTAATGACATTAAACAATATAATATTTATAAAGGGTTTTCTTCCATTATTTTTTCGAATTATGTTCTCGTCAACTTTGACTTTATCAAACTCTATGTTTCTTTTCCTTCTGATATATCGACCCCTCCGCCTTCCAACCCCTCTTTCCCCTGAATTCCTCTTTTATCTTATCCCAATTTTATATATGTTTATATTTCATCTGTTTCATGAAGAAATATACCAGAAAATAATAAATAATATAGTAACGCAGTACATCTAATCACGCTTGAAATCAAGCCAATAAGGTGTGTGTGTGTGTGGGGGGGGGGGGGGGGCTGGTGTACCTTTTTTTGGGGTGGAACTTTAGGGTGGATCGAATGATTGTCAGAGAACAAGGCCACCGAATGAGGGAAGGATATTTCCACTTCCCCTTTCACTGTATTCGTTCATTCTCTCTCTCTCTCTCTCTCTTCCATTCTCTCCTCCTCTTTCTTTTTTTGTTTGTTGTTGTTTTTCCGCTCCTTTTTTTTTTCACCTTTCGATTGGGTTACCCATATATGACTGTCATGTTTTGGTATGCTTCCTTCTTGCTTTTAAATTGGTAGTCGCCCTCTTACGTCCTCAGCTCATATCCAAACCTCAGCATACTGTTTGGTCGCAACGCTGAGAGATTCCTTTTTCGTTATATATATATATATATATATATATATATATATATATATATAATGTGAGAAATCAATTGAATTGAATGAGAGAAATAATTTGCGTAGCTAAATTCATTGTTCCTCCTTACTATCTTCCTTTTTGTGGAAATAACTGCAGGGTGTGCAAAAACTGTCTCCGCCGGGAGTCGAACCTGGGTCTTTGGCACTGTACGCCAAACGCCTTAACCACTATAGACCACGGAGGCGGGTTGAGTGGTATTTGGCTACACCAGGTACAAACACCGACAGGCAGCCCTTGCAACCCTTCGCAGTTAATTTATTCCTTTTCTTTGAGGGACAGGGGAGTACTGAACAATGAAAAGCCGCATGCCTAGCTAGATCCATGGCGGATTCATGTATTAGAATTAATTATTTACAATGTGTGAAAAAATTTGTTCTAATACTATAGCATTGGCAACTCTCGTGGGTAAATTTGCATAATGTGAGAAATCAATTGAATTGAATGAGAGAAATAATTTGCGTAGCTAAATTCATTGTTCCTCCTTACTATCTTCCTTTTTGTGGAAATAACTGCAGGGTGTGCAAAAACTGTCTCCGCCGGGAGTCGAACCCGGGTCTTTGGCACTGTACGCCAAACGCCTTAACCACTATAGACCACGGAGGCGGGTTGAGTGGTATTTGGCTACACCAGGTACAAACACCGACAGGCAGCCCTTGCCACAAAAAGGAAGATAGTAAGGAGGAACAATGAATTTAGCTACGCAAATTATTTCTCTCATTCAATTCAATTGATTTCTCACATTATGCAAATTTACCCACGAGAGTTGCCAATGCTATAGTATTAGAACAAATTTCTCACACATTATATATATATATATATATATATTTTTATTTATTTATTTATTTTTTTTTTAGTAAATCACGAAAATCATGTTTAGATTTATATTTTGCTGTATATCGATCATTTCAGCACAGGGCTGGATTGCAGATTGGACATTGGGGGCGCCCTGGCCGGATTCATATGGAAAGAGAACGCGATGTGAAGAAATGAATCTAGCAAAGTCAAGTAGGTTCTTTCGACGTCATGATCTTCGGAAAACGTTTTGATTATTAATAAGACTACTAATTAGTCAGTATTGATATTTAATTTATTGTTGTTGTAATATAATGCTGACAATCTGGTCGAAAAGATGCTGGGATGTAGAGTTTTTTGTATGTAGAGTTTTTTGTATGGTTGTACGGGTATCGGGGGGGGGGGGGGGGCAATCCAGGCCCATGCCCTCCCCCCTTTGAAAGAAAACAGTGCATTGTGCCCCCTCTTTTTGTGATTGTGCACCCCTCCCTCTTAGAACGGAAAACCATTTTTTGTTGTTGCTTGTCAGAGAATTATGCGGAAACTGGATCCCATACGCCCCCCCCCCCCCCCCCCCCCTCCTGAGCGACTTTTGGAGGGCTGGCGAAATTTTTTTCTTCCTTGTTTAGGGTATCAAAACTACTCTTACCCGACTCCTACTGCAATCCCTGTTTAGGATGCTTTTGGGAAAGTGATTTACGCGGATGGTGCACAGGTCTCAATGAGACATCCCCCCCCCCCCCCCCGGGTACGAATAGCGTAAAAAGATATACAGTTTGACTTTTATAGGGTCATTCACTGCGGTACAAATAGGATTCTAATCATTCTTATTGGAAATTGTTGACTTTTTTTCCTTACAAAACATTACCTTTTACATAAAACTTTTACACTGTGTTAGAACGTTGATTAAAAATTTTAATCTTGTTGGTTAAAATTTTAATCAGCCGAAGATTACCAGGTGAACCACACATTTGTAGGTTAAAACTTTAATCAACGGCCTGTTGATTAAAGTTTAACCTGTGGTTGATTAAAAGTTTTAATCATTTGTTGGTTAATCGTATTTTTCTCAACGTTGTTTAATTCGGTGTTGATTAAACTAAAACATATTGTTATGGTTAAATGTTTAACCATTTGTTGGTTAGTTTTATTTTGTTGGTTAAATGTTTAACCATTTGTTGGTTAATCATATTTTGCTCAACATTGGTTAAATTGGTGTTGATTAAACTTAAACAAATTGTTGGTTAAAATGTTTAACCATTTGTTGGTTAGTTTTATTTGGTGAGAAACTCCCCGGAGAAACTCTTCATATCTGTGATTGTTGTCTAGCTAGTCTTATAAAGAAATAGATCTACTCAGCGATCTTGCTTTCTAAGTTAAGCGGTTTGGGAAGTTTGACCTGCTCAGACCTGGACTAGACCTGACTAAGCCAGGCCCACCGGTAGACTACGCCTACGCCTAGATTGTTGCTATATTTTTTTTTTTTTTCTTCAAAAACTGTTCTAGTTTCAGTTTTTGTCATATTGCCCTGTCCGCGAAATATGGACATCCGCGAAGTTGAACACACCGCCATACCGCCGGCGCACAGTGGGCCAGAATGGCTCCAAAGTGCGCCAAAATTCATATTCACTGAGTTTTACCTAAAATTCGAATTTAAATGATGGGTCAAAGGGTTTTCAGACCCGTAGAATCCAATGAAAATATTTTCAAATACCTATGAGGTCATTAAAGTACCGATTTCTGATTGGCTACCAAAATCCAATGGACAATAACACATATCTCGTATTAGAATGATTTTCCTACTTCAGAAAATTGATAATGCGATCTCTACGCTTGTATATCAAAAAGTGAAAAAGGTGTTAACTTAAAGTCAGGCAATATGGTACATAAGAGAGACTTAAAGGGGCGCCCTACTGGAAAATATTTGAAATAATGAGAAATTTGCAATGTATTGCAATGTATGATGTCAATACTTGAAAGTAAACATTGATAATGCATATACTAATAAAATAATAATATTTAGCTAACTAAAAAATGAGTTATTAAATTTAGTTATTGGTTATTAGTTATTAAAGTTTTTTTTAATGAAAGAGCGCCCTCTGTAGCATTGATAACTTTGCGAAAGAGAAACGTACCTGTATCACTAAAAAGTCATTCTGTAGGTACTAACGAGTTATCAAAATCATAAACTGACTTTTAAAGTCCATGCATATTCTTTTGCCCTATTGTTTATACTGTGAGAAGAGTGAATTATTTTGAAAAGCCTTCGCCTTGAAATATTCACTGAAGCCCTTGTGAATTACTCAGAATGTTGGGTCTGACAAAAAAAAAAAAAAAAAAAAAGATAGAGAACATTTTGAGAGCTTGGTTTTGGTGTTGGACATATTATGATACAAATTATACTTTCTCCAAAGGTTTCAAAATTCTATAAATTATAAACAACCGGTAGGAATTTTAAACTACATGACAGTCATTAATCGCGCCCTCTCAACAATGGGTCTATATGTCCTAACTAAACGGTTCCAAAGCCTTAAAGAAGAAAAAAATCGAATAGTAGAGGGAAAATGTACATGTAGGTCTATACACTAATTAAAAAGAAATTACAAATAAGAAACATGCTTATATATATATATATTTTTTAAAATAAAGATATGCAAATAGAGGAATAGGTAGATAGATAAATAGACAGATAGATAGAGGGGTGCGTGTATGAATAGATAAATGGATAGGTCTATGGATAGATAGATGGGTGGGATACGTGTAGATAGATAAAAAAATAATGAATGCACTCAAAATGCGAGCGTAATCTTGCCTTTGGACTTTATTCACTGAAGGAAAAAAAATTGTACAGACCAGCGCATTTTTCGAAGAAGAGAAACTTCACATTGTTTGACAAGTGTAGGTCCTTAAAAGAATTCTGGCTTGGAAGCAAGCAATATTGTTTATTTATACAAGATAGGAGCATTTTATACGGACAGTGGAACTTAATATCAGATCTTCACCTTACCCTACATTATAACAGAAGCCTATTCTATTCATATAGCAATTGCACGAACATGAACTACATCTACTCAAAGGATATTGATAATAACAGGATAAGTTTCACCTTAAACGAAGAATATAACACATTAAAACAATTTTCTCGGGATATAAAAAGTGCAAAAAGTTGAGTACCCCTTAGAATACTGAACACCACTGAACATCTTTGGCATCAAAATGTAACTGCGATGTTTGAAAGTAGAAACCAGATCAATTTAGGCAGTAGTGGTAGTCATTTCACCCGCTTGATGTAAACATTTAAATCCTATCCACAGATTGTGATGAACATGACGCTCCAGTCGCCCCTTCTCTTCTCATTCTCTCTCTCTCTTTCTTTCTTTCTTTTTTTTTTCTCTCTTTCACTCCTTCTCCATCTTTCTCTGTATCTTATTTTTCTATCTCAGTTTTCGTTTTCTCCTATGATTCCTTCCACTTTTTTGTTTCCGAACTTCATTGAGGAAACTTGGGCATCTCTTCTTGACCGACGAGTGTTCTACCACTGAAGACTGGACTAAAGATTAAAATGCAATCCATATGTTGGAATATTAGTTGTTTTCTGACATGTCCCATCATCTAAAACGGGCCAGAAGACTATTATTAAAAGCTTCTTTCGGTACTAATGTCAAAAGCATATTGAACTTTTATTCTTTGTTGTGTGTGCTTTGCCTGCGCATTTTCACGAACACAGTGCGCGCTTCTATCGCATGGAAGATTTAGGCGAAAAAAGAGGCGAACATGCGGTGGAAAATGGGTTCTTACTCAAAAAGTTGCAAAAAGTAGCAGGCAAATTTGGTAGCAGTGTAAAGCATGAACAATAAGAAAGGCGATCATGATATTTTCAGCGCGGAAATCGACGGAAATGTTAACCATCTTTGCGCTTGAAAAAAAAGAAGCTATTTTCCGCCCAATATTTGGTGTTTCATCCAAAATTACTTTCGAGAGGAATAAGAGTTTGCCTGTAAACTCTATCATTATTTGAAATAACTATTCTGGAATAAGCATATTCAATTTGAAATGCATTAAACAACCCGTTTGGCAAAAACCTTTAATAAAACGCAGTATTGCATTTTACACAATGCATAACAAATAATCCAAATTTCGGGTCTTTTTGAATAAAAATGACCCACTTAAAATTAATTCCAAGAAGAAATACTGCTCAGAGGTGTTCTACACGTTGTAATCTTTGCTTAGAACGTGAAAAAAATTAATTTTGTTTCATTGACCAAATCCCTATTTTGGCGCAATTTTGCTGACACCTGGCCCACTGTGCGCCGTCGCCTCCTCGCTACCGTAGGCGTAGTCAGTAGATCTACCGGTGGACCTGGCTTAGCCAGATCTAGTCCAAACACGCCGACAAGCTCTTTAAAAATCCCCAATCATTCAGCGACTTGAATGACAACGCCTTCCATTTTTATCGCAAACAATTTCTGTGATAGATTTGTGCGCAGCAAATTTGTCTCAAATCCATATGCGCATGCGCTGTTCGGTCACGCAATTGGTATTTTAATCAACTTTGATCAAACTTTAACCAACAAAAAGATAAAGTGTCTCGACAGTTAGCACTATCATTTTGGCGGGAAAGCCGAGAACACTGTTTTTAATCAATGTTGATTACAAAGTAACAAGATTGAAATTAATAATTTTAATCAACAATGCTTTTAACCCACGCAAGATTAAAAGTCATTTTTAACCAACTCTCATTTTATAACCAATGTTGAGCGATTTTTAATCAACATTTTTTTAATCCGTAGTTTTTTTATACATGTTTTAACAGTGTTGGGCTATTTTTCTTGCGTGCCATATAGCAAAATGGCAATATGAACATGTTTTATTTTCAATGAAAATGGAAAAATCTTATTCGTTGTGTTTGTTGTGGTCCATCTTTCTCGACAGAATTCCTCGACGATGAATGGACCAGGTATGATTACATCGACTTTGGCGCCATTGTGCTTGCCGTAGTCTCACTTGTCCTCGCGTCCCTCATCCTAATGTGCAAGGTCTTCCCGCCGAGACTACTCGCGTGGGCATCGAGACATGGAGTCGACTCAAAGCACGCGATGAAGCTAAAATATAGGAGGCCATCTGACGACCAAGTATGGAGGCAGTGTAACAGTTGCCATCGGCTGGTTCGGATTCAGAGGAGAAAGAAAGTGGGAAAAAGTTAAAATGGGATTGTAATGGGGAGAAAATTCATCATTTTAACCCTTTCAGGACAGGAATTATTTAAGGGCTAAATTGATCACATTTTGTTCTTCAAATTGACAACAATAATATTTTTCTTTTAGTGCTACATGGTTCTAATAAGGTGTAATGTCTTTGAAAACAATATACATGGTCACAAATTTTGTTGAAAAGTTTTAAAAATTGCCAATTTTGTTTAAAAACAATGATTTTGAACTTCTCGATGTGTTGCCAATTTAAGGATTTTAAAGCTTAATCTCATTTTTTAAATTCCTGGCATCAAACGCAATCTGATCATGCAACAAAAATGGACATAGAGTGTGCAGAAAAATTTGCTCTTTCTACTCATGTATCTGGTATATTTTTTAGAGCTCTGAATCAAAAGTTATTGAGCCAAACCACAAAATGTGGTCAATTGTCTTGAAAGGGTTAAAAGAAGATAAATTTGGGCTAGAGAGCGATTGTACCTCGCTACGGAAACAGACAAAGAGAAAGGTCTCCAAGTATAAAGCTACAAGATTTTTTAGAAAAGTACGGGATCTTTTGAAATCAATATTTGATCACGAATTCTATTCTTTTCCTATTATTGACTTTTTACCAATCTAGAGATACACGGATAGAAAAGGGATAAACAAAGCAACATGTTTATATTCATCCATTAAAACACGATTTTGATTGAACAAAATAGAGCACTTTATATTGATGTCACTGGATGGGTTTTGTGCTATCACGGTTATGTATATCGTGAGAATGCGTAATATTATGCAGGTATTTGGAGTACTTTTTTATTTTTTATTCAAGAGGTTTTTTTTTTTTTGGTTTTTTTACTAAATGTCGAGCCGTGGTGGTAGTCATTAATCAGATTTTATAATGACTATCACATTTGCATGCTGACTGCATGAAAGAGAATATTCCATTTATCTTGCTCTCCAAATCTGGTTAGATGAAACGTATTAATGGTGAAGAAATTGTCGCGTTTCCAAATGGATACCAACTTGCGCAGCTAAGTGCGCAATCTCCATGTACAAAGCAAGCTTTTTTTAAACAGATAATTTTCGGATTTACCATGGTGAAAGAACCCTTCAAATATTTCATATTGAGTGACTCAATTTTCCGATTCCAAAACCAAATCCATGTTCATTGTCATAAATTTTTCTAGAATTTGATATAGCTGATAAAGTGAGTTATAGCTCGGTTTTGGTTCTGTATTCCATCAAACTTGCATAATAAAAGTGTCCGGTATTAAAACCACATGTTTCTGGAAAACAAATTTACAAGGGTCTAATATTCTGACGATTCTGTAAAAAAAACTTTGAGGATACAATGCAAAAACTTAGTTTTCCTCTGTTATCATGTAATTTTCAAGACGTTTCCTTCACAAAGCTTCCTGTATTAGGAAAGGATAGGTTAAGTGTCCGGTAATAAGTTAACGCACCATATAAAAACTGATAACTGTTTCACATCTTTCTGATGTAATTGCGCCATCAGAGTATTAGACAGCAGTTTGAGTGATTGACACAAAGAGAATAATCAAAATATTTGATGAGATCGTGTATTATTGAGGCATTTCCACTCGGTAAAATGATTGTCTAAAAAGTGAAATGCATCCATCGTCACGTGTACAGACAAAGCTGCAGTGCATTATAGCGTAACAAATATGGCGGTCGGGTGGGCAGTAGGCAATTGGCAATAATATTGACCTCCTCCTGCGTAATGTACTTTAAGAGATTCTGTTGGCACATTCTCTGCACATTCTGCACATTCCTGTCGGAAATTATGACCTCATATTTCCTGTTCACTTTGCCCTCATAAAGACGTGTGAGTTGATATGATCAGTTGATAGTCGACTATTACCACCTACCTCCTCCCCCCCCCCCCCTCCCCCCCCCCCCCCTCCCTGCTCTACAATGAAAAGGGCTGGGTACGCTATTACTGTCAGGATAACCAAGGAGCTTTGAAGAGCTGGAGTCACAAGTAACTCATTCCCTTTGAACCATGTTCGATGCCGCCAGGAAAAAATATGTCAGGCATGTGCTTAACTGGATCTTCCTTGCAGATAAGAAAACAAAAGATTCCTGCCTCGCTGCAACCTTACGGGCCATTTTCAAAGGTAAATATGCTTTTGTAATGATAATTACTTTTCGCTTTCACTAGTGTAATATGAGCAGTTCACAGTGTCTACCTTTACTGAGGCAAGCGAAAAGAAATGGTGCAAAATTTCCTGAAATATGATTAAAATTACTCGACTTTGACATGTATTGACACTATTCTGACATATAACATCATAAATAACTGTACTTGAACAATTACATTTTTGATTTTCGTTTGTCGGAAGTAATCGGAAGAGTGTCAAATTGCGAATATTAGGATTGTCAAATTTGTCCCTTTTTCAAAAATTGCAACTGCTATCATACAATATAGCCAAATTTTTGGACACAACTGGGCTTTTGTATTCATATTTTATCATCTACTCGATTTTCACTTTGTTTATTGAAATAAAAAGTGCAAAATTCCCGATATTTAATTTGTGACAAAATTCACTACTCAGCTTTCCCATGAAGTTGGCGGCATCGAACATCGGGCATCAAAGGCAACAGCCCATCTGTAAATTCTTTTGTGCATCCTTAGAAAGGGGCAGCTGCTTGAATTAATTTGTTGCCAGTTGTGACTCCAGCTCTTCAAAGCTCCTTGGGATAACTTCATTCCAAAATTTATTTACAGAAAATGAAACCGAGATGGACAATCTAGCTTCTGAAATTTTAGAAGCCATTTCGATGGCCTCGTAGGCAGGATCTCATTAATTTGTTATGTTCGTTATGGTTATTTTGTTTCATGCATCCACACTAAGCCTGTTATAATTTTACGTGGCTTTGATGATTTAAAAAAAACACCACACAGTTTACTTCTGTGCCAAGAACTGTCCTCTAGATGGAAAACATATGAAGATTGATACAGTGCAAAATTTGTGATTATACTCATTTTTAAGCTTCTTTATCCAGTCATGAAAAATGAATAGTGATTTTCCACCATTAGCAAAAGTATTGTTTTGTCGGCATAACTTTATCGCTGTCGACAAGATGCATATAATAATGAACCACGTGCGAGCAACCACGTGCTTTGGCAGTAGGAATGGCATTTCTTCACGGAAAAATATTGTGTCTTCCCCCGAGATTATTTCAATACTTCACACATTGTGTGGTAAATATAAAAAATAAAAGTAAACTAGCGTTAGTATCATAATGACCTCGCATGAAAATTACTTACACAGAAAAACAAATGCTTTGGATTGAATGTAATCTTTCCCATTGGCACAACACTTGATTAATATACGAGCTACCTTTTGACATTGTTTATTCAATAGTGAAAAACCGCTATTTTTTAAAGATGAGAATGGAAAATCACTACTGGTCCAGACCGTTATCATTGGACCTACCAATCTTTCTTTTGTACTGACAATGTAAATTCATGTGCGTTAGCTACCACCCCCACGATACCTTCACCCTTTTTTAAAATTTGAGGTATTTGAACAAATAGCGTGTAGGTCATAGTGTGGGATGTGGGTGTATGAGGGAAAATGAGTGTGTGTGGGTGTGTGTGTTTGTGTGTGTTAATGCTTTAATTTCAGGCAGATATGTGTCCATCGAATTTGATATTTTTGGGGATACCGACACTGAACCCCAGCGTCTGGACAAATGCTACTCATTTTCTGTCCCTCACTGAAGATTTCTAGGTGAACACAGAGTTTTGACTACGAGACTAACCCTCATCATCTCCCGACATGCATACTAGGTAAAACCGGAAGGAAGCCGGGGACATGAACTTTCAAAGGCGCCAATAAGCGCCATTCTTTGCAGGTAAAGCTGTTACTCCATCTTTTGTTTCTTCTCTTATCATACGGGAGGTAGCCTTGAACGGTCAGGATGCGCTTCACCTGTCCCAAATATAAAGCGCGTTCACACTGTACTATTTATTATTCACTGTTCACTTTTTTTTTTTTTTTTTTTTTTTTTGTATTGCCCCAGACATTTTAATAATCCGAAAGATATTTATCGCACGTTTTGATATTAAATGTTATTAAATGATCATTTAGTGATTAAAAAACACAGCCACTACTATTAAAGTATTATGTCAAAGTTAACACATGCAGGAAAGGAAAATTATGGTATACACTGTCTTATACAATATAATTACAGTATCCTAACAGTTGATCAACCGACAGAATCAGGATTTCCCGAGTGCCTTTTATATACCGAGGCCGCAGGCCGATATGAAAAGTGATTGCACGAGAAAAATTATTAACCCATTGCCTAAGGGTGATCCATGTATTGAGTCTATATGACAATGAGAGAACTCAGTAGCCAGTGGGCTAATTCGGAGGTCTATGTAAATCATATTTATTTTTATTATCTCTGAATCGTTTCGTCCTACTTCAAGATTATAAAGTTTGATACTGATCTTTTATGTTAAGACGCACTCCCTTTTCATGATAACTCGATCCGTAACATTTTCGTTCCTTTCAGTCATTTGTTTCAGTTCAAACGGATTTAATCTTACATTATCTGACTTTTGAAAAACAGTTATAAAACACAGTTTTTAAATGCTGATTTACGGTTACCTATTTGTAGCTCTTTTCTCCAGGCAAATTAGAGCTCTGCCGCGGGATATGGAGCAATAAAAGTGCCCTCAATTTTACAGATCCTTAGAATTTTCACTTAAACTTACCATCTCGTCTCAACTTAAAATATTAATTGATATCTTCTCCATTAATGAATTGCTTTTCATAAATAAACACAAGATCTTTTCACGATTCACATGATCTTTCTCGATTTCTTTCTCCTTGAACTAGCCCAGCTCTAAATGATTTCGTTTACAACAACAGACTGCTTTTAGAGTAGAGCACATGTTCGAGAATAGTGCAATAATCTCATTTGAAATAGGGGCTATCGATAATTCCAAGCTGGCAGGATTAAAAAGTGTAATATGAAGTCATGTCATACATATTTTAATAATCATTAGCACTGTTTTGTATGATCCATGTGAACTGAATTGTTGTGACTGTAAGATAATCATGGTCTAATATGGCCACAGTTTGTTTAGTTCAATAATCCAAAGTTTAATTACACTGTTAAAACATGTATTAAAAAACTACGGATTAAAAAAATGTTGATTCAAAATCGCTCAACATTGGTTATAAAATGAGTGTTGGTTAAAAATAACTTTTAATCTTGCGTGGGTTAAAAATATTGTTGATTAAAATTATTTTTTTAAATCTTATTGGTTACTTTGTAACCAACATTGATTAAAAACAGTGTTCTTGGCTTTCCCGCCAAAATGATAGTGCTATTAAACTGTCGAGACACTTTATCTTTTTGTTGGTTAAAGTTTGATCAAAGTTGATTAAAATACCAATCGCGTGATCTGACCGAACAGCGCATATATATGCGCATATGGATTTGGAACAAATTTGCTGCGCGCACATATCACAGAAATTGTTTGCGATAAAATGGAAGGCGTTGTCATTCAAGTCGCTCAATGATTGGGGACTTTCTAAGAGCTTGGCGTGTTTGAAGGTGAGAAACTCTTTTTCATATCTGTGATTGTTGTCTAGCTTAATCTTGGGAAGAAATAGATCTACAGTGTGATCTTTCTTTCTAATTTAAACGGCTTGGGAGCTAGTTCGACGTGCTCGATCTGGACTAGACCTGGCTAAGCCAGGCCCACCTTAATCTACTGACTACGCCTACGGTAGCGAGGAGGCGACGCCGGCGGTATGGCGGTGTGTTCAACTTCGCGGATGTCCATATTTCGCGGACAGGGCAATATGACAAAAACTGAAACTAGAACAGATTTTGGAAAAAAAAGATATAGCATCAATGTAGGCGTAGGCTAGTCTACCGGTAGGCCTGGCTTAGTCAGGTCTAGTCCAGGTCTGAGCAGGTCGAACTTCCCAAACCGCTTAACTTAGAAAGCAAGATCACACAGTAGATCTATTTCTTTATAAGACTAGCTAGACAACAATCACAGATATGAAAAGAGTTTCTCCAGGGAGTTTCTCACCAAATAAAACTAACCAACAAATGGTTAAACATTTAACCAACAATTTGTTTAAGTTTAATCAACACCAATTTAACCAATGTTGAGCAAAATATGATTAACCAACAAATGGTTAAACATTTAACCAACAAAAAAAACTAACCAACAAATGGTTAAACATTTAACCAACAATATGTTTTAGTTTAATCAACACCGATTTAACCAACGTTGAGCAAAATACGATTAACCAACAAATGATTAAAACTTTTAATCAACCACAGGTTAAACTTTAATCAACAGGCCGTTGATTAAAGTTTTAACCTACAAATGTGTGGTTCACCTGGTAATCCTCGGTTGATTAAAATTTTAACCAACAAGATTAAAAATTTTAATCAACGTTCTAACAGTGTAGGTGGTTATAGATAATGGTCAATAGAACACTTATCTTGTGCAACCAAGATATGTTTTGTTTAATAACGCATCCATTTTCAAACAAAACAAGTTGTTGAAGCTTATTCTGTTTAAGCTTCTTTGACCTGGGACCCTGTTTCATAAAACTTGTTATCAATAACAGCTGCCACATTTATATGACAAATTTGCTCTCACTCACAGCAGTGTTGTATCCGAGGCCGGCTCAGCGGAGATCGAGACCAAGGCCGAGACATGGCTGCCCGAGACCGAGACCGAGACCGAGACAGAGACCGAGACCACTCAACACGTACATTTTTTTTTTTTTAACGTGTTGAATTTACTATGACCTTTTTGTGTCTTTTTTTAAGACCTTTTAATTGTTCAGTTAGTATTTGGGCATGCTTTTTTCTGTATTCTCCCCCTGAATTTTTTAGAAATATAAGCGTTGAAATATGGAAGTAAGAATTATTAATCAGCATTAATATGATCAAGAGTCAAGACATTTACAGACTTGTCAATGCACCTTTATTTCTCCTCCAACATCCTGATAAATACAATAAAAAAACAACAACAAAAAACAAAAAAAAACACAATGTATTGACTTTTGACTAACAGACTGTATGAGGCAAGAATATAAATGCTAAAGTCAACTTTAGATGTAAGGGTAACATGAAATGTTACATTTCCAAGTAAAAAAACTCTCAATATTTTCATATCAACAGGAAAATTAAGTAATCAAGATCATAACTCTTCTATTACACAGTATCTGCTAGCTCCAGAAACATGAAAACTTTCTTTATATAATAATGTATTTAAACCCCTCCATTATACTATAATTACTGTACGTACTGTAAAAGTTACCTAACTTCATTTAATAGTTAAATGACAATGAACACCAAGGAAACGCTGTCATAAAGCAACCCATACAGTACAGGTATGGCATAGAACAATCAAACAATGTGATATTATAAATCTGAATGAAAAGCAAAAATATTCACGGTACAGGACAGCATCCCTTTTACCGTATTGGTGTTCTCACAACACCAACACCAGCCTCCAACACCGTACTTGAAATCACCATTTTGACGATTCAACATCAATCTCATCCTTACACTATGCAAGTAACTGGTATCTAGCAGTAACATGCAGTGCTGTGCTTTGCGTTGCTTTCCACCACTCACGGGCTGAGTGTTCACTCTCATATTAGCTGATTAAAAAGTCATTTTCAACACTGAAAATGACCGTGTTTGTCGCTGCCTCGATCCGGCCTCGAGCCGAGACATCCGAGACATTAGCTTCCGAGGCCGAGGACGCAATATTCGGTCTCGAGACCGGCCTCGAGGACGAGGCCAGCCTCGAGGCATACAACACTGACCCGCAGTCAGTCAGATGGAACGATTTCAGTAGCTTGTATCAAATTATCGCAAGTTCTTATTGATAACAAGTTTTATGAAACAGGACCCTGATTGCAGAGAAACCAAGGCAATGCTTTTAGATTACGAGTCCTATCCAAGGGACTTGTTAGTTGAGGATTAATACCTTACCACAGGGCACATATTACAGAGAAAGAGGGAAATTATTAGATTTGAAAAAAGGGGCATCTAACAGAAGGGGGAAAGAGCACTTATTAGGACAATGACGCACCTATCCGAAGTAAAATTGCACTTATCAGAAGGAGAAAAGGGCACTTATTAGAGAGATAAAGAGACAAACTTTTGAAGATTTGAAAAGGGGCACTTATCAGAAGGAGAAAAAAGGGCACTTATCAGAAGGGGAAAGGGCACTTATTACAAACTTTAAGTGGCACTTTAGTAGTAAAAAGTGCACTTATCAGAGAGAAAAGGGGCATTTTTCATGAACAAAAAGGGCACCTTTGGGATACTTGAAATAGTGTGTGGGCACTGTGCCTCTGCTTCTGGGCCTGGATTCATAGTAACGCCAATTTAGAATAAAAATATGTTAATGATTTATTTCATCACGGAATTCCATAACGCTTTACGCTCCGTAAAAATCGCGTGGCTTTGAATGTCATTGCGATATCTGCAGCGGAGTGTTAACACACCCTCCAAATAGAGTTATTCGAAGCGTCCTAGTTTATGAACATTATTCCAGTATTGAAGTTACTAGCACAGCCGTCATGACCATCGCCAAAGCACTGGGATATGAAACATATAGATATTGAATCTCTTATAAGCGTGGTGGTGGTAATCGGTGATCACGTCACAACCAAGGAGGTCGAAATCCATCTCGTCGTCGTATGAGGTAGGTCATAATCATAGTAATGATTTTTTTTTTTTAACGGGGGGGGGGGGGGCAGTCTGCCCAATTTACATATTTTGATAAGTAGTTTGTTGGAATGTAGTGGAATCGTTTTCGTTCTGTTAATTAAGAAAATCAGATATAATTTCCATCAGTTTTCACCTCCACTTTTCTTATGGGTATATAAATCACTAATTTTGAGTAAAAACAATCGAAAATTTAATTTTCTCATAGGATTATGTCCCTCAATGAAGCCTATCAATCCATTGTAAACAATAATATTTTTGTTTGCTTGTGTATGGAAATATATAAATTGAATAAAACCTTCGACATCCCGGCCCCTTCCCTCTTATCTTCCCCCATCCTAATCATCCACACCTGCCAGACACTATCCTTCTTACCTAATTACCCAAACGTTGATCCTCTTCATTTTCTTGTTCCTTATTCAGTCATTGCTAATGCCTTACACACGCTTTATTCTTTTTTGCTTGTTTGAAAGGGGTACTAAGACATTCCATTGTAATGTATATATCAAATTCATATTCCATATCGAATGATATTGTTTTGAAATCTTCATCTATTAGAAAAGTGTTTTAATACAAGTTCTGTCCCTGATGAGTCGATATTGGGACCCTTTTTTTGTTTGTTTTATACTTTCATTGCTAATGAATCATCTAATTTCTCGAAATATTTTCACTTTAGTATATTCGATGACGATGATGAGAATACAAATTACATGACAAAGAATTGTCATTGGGCACACATTGGGAAAAGTACAAATGTGTTGCAGAAAGTTCAGTTGGCATGCAACAAAAGTTATATGTTTTACATAAAAGTGTAAAGAGATTTTTTTTAAAAATTCATATTTCAATCCTTCAGAAACGAATATGACTTTATTCTTTCAAAATTTTAACGCACCACTCCTTTATTCATTTATTCTTTTTTTGTGGGGGGGGGGGAGGGAGGAGGGGGGTCTTTATTTTCTTTCTAGAATGTCTAAAAAATACGGATATGTGTATTTTTAGGGTTTTATGTTACCATGTTTGATATTCCAAACATCCTAGCTAACGAAAGGGGGGGGGGGGGGGGGGAGAGAAGACGAATACAATGTAGCGAAACTCTTAAATTCAATTATTCTGATATGCATCGCTTTAAATGGAAGTACGATACAGAATATTGACATAACGTTGCGTTCAGAATAGTCAGTGATCGATGGTCATACATTTCCTTTCCAGCAAATGTAATCGGTAAAAAAATAAAAACGTGAGCTTAATATAATAGGTATCACAACTCGCAAATACTCGTTCTCGGATAGGGGGATTATTATAATCGGATACGAATGCAGAGTTATCAAAACTGAAAAATGACAATCATCCTTATATAAAGCGGTCGCAAAAGTACAATTAACGAGAGATAATTATTTTAGAGTTGGCATTTATACAGAACTACAGTAAAGGCATAATGGCACATATTTATGGCCTGTGTGGAGTAACAATTAACTCCAGAGCAGGAAACGTTTGGAATTTAAAATGAAATAAAGGCCTTGAGTGCAGGTTACTTTCATACATTTATCATCAGCGACTGAACAAATGAACCGATACCCATATTTTGAACCAGTAATGAAAGGGGGATATAATGGGTAAAGAATACAAAAGACAAACCCCTCCTCTACTCCCCCAAATCAATTAACTATTTAAATTACTCTATTTTTGGTGTGTTGTGGTCATCGAATGTACTATAGCGATACGAGTTTATTCAAAATGCTTATTCTTGGAATTCACGGGGTAAACAAATTTCCGGTGCAGCTACAAATAATTTTTAATGAAAACTATAACTGACAGCTTAAACAATATCTGATTTTCTTTGGTTGCTAAGCAGTTTCGTATATCCAGCTGTCTCTTTTACAGTCATCTCCTGGCCGTGGTAGTAATATCTTCTATCAATATTTTATTGAGTGCAAGGACATTAAATATACATGTATATATAGATGCCGATTCAACTGAAATATTATTCTGTGTCACGTTGGATCTTGCCCCATGAATAATTCAAAGGTACAAATGGTGCAATCGTGATATTCGTTAGGGCTATAGTTCCTGTCGTTATCTTGAAAGTGACCAGCGTTTGGACCTATCATAGTTTCAATGTTATTGATCGCACATGCTTTTAGATACAAATTCTTTAGGAGTTGGGTTGCGATACCTAGTAGCAAATTATAGCCCAAGCGCTTAAAACATCACGATTAGATTTGATTATGTATGGTGGTAGTGTTTTGTGCGCGTGTCGACTTCAACGAAACAATAAACTTAGTGTTGTATCTTTGCCGGACATCATTTGTTAATAAACCATTTACTTTCATTCTTTTATTTGTATCCATTTCATCCAGTGACTGCACCATTTTTGTGAACAAGTTAACCTGCGTGAACCGTATGAAGATTACTCTACCCCGTATCACTAGATACCTGTTGTCAAAGGAACGGTGATTCCTTCGAACGATCGAGACATTACTCTTTCGAATCCAAAAATTATTGTGAAACCACAAAGGTGATGTCTTCAATTACAGTCCTTGAGGTCCGCTGACATATTGAAACATTCACGCTTTCATGCTGAGCAGATATCCAAAGATGTCTTCAACGGGTAATGATTCAATGGTCGCCTTTGAAACAAGTGTCCAAGGTATTATTGCCGGCTGGATCTTTGCTACGACTTCTTTATTGGGGATCCCTGGAAACATTCTGGTAATTATGGCCGTCGCTCTGTCCCAACAACTGCAGACGTCAACAAACATTTTCGTAGTCGCTCTCGCCGCCATTGACCTCCTCAATTGCCTTCTCTTACCAGTTCAAGTGATGTCTCTCCTCGGTATTCAACGGTCAGTGGCCTTTGACTGGGTTTGTTGTATCGCTGCAGTGTGTATGTATGTCTTCTTAGGGATCAGTGTCTCTACGCTGACCCTGATTGCCTACAACCGTTACTACATGATTACAAAATCAGGAATAGCTTACACTCGATTATTCACAACGAGGAACATGGCAGCCATGCTTCTTGGAGTAGGTGGCGCAATATCCATCGTTACTGTAGTCTTTGCGGCAACAGGAATCGCCACTTTCGGACATTACGAAGGCATATGCGCTCACGTAAAAGGGAACTCATACACTCACTTATCTGGCGTGTGGCTCTTGGTTTCTCTAATTGTCATTGTGGTGTGCTACGTAAAAATATACAAGCACGTGAAGCGCCATCTGCTTAACGTTGCGTCAATAAAGGAGAAAGCAGTTGCTGCAAATGTCCCTACTGACGCACCGACTACTACATTGCCACGGGCCACAGGACCACATGAGAAACCAAAGTTGCTTAATGCAGGATTTTTGCAGCGCCAGCGGGAACTTGAATCCAAGATTACTACCAATATGTTGATCATCATCATCCTCTTCTTTCTCTGCGTTTCTCCGTCCATCCTGACATTGATCCTACCAGGTGACCAGCAGGCCAGCGCCATCATCGTGGCCATTATCACCCTTAACAGCTGCCTTAATCCACTCGTCCATGCTTGGAAGCACCCGGTGTTCAGACACGTCTTTAGATGCATCCTTGGTAGAAAGATAGCCGATATCAAAGAACCCACGCAGTGGGCTCGTTCTCTCCGCAGGACGGCACACGTAAACAGAGCAATAAATGCTGAATTAGACTCTGCCGCTCTTGAATGAAATAAACGTCGACTAGTGAATGTGCATGCCATATGTAACTGTAATAATTTTGTTATCTGAACTGAAATAACAATCGGTATGCCACCTTGTAACAATGACATTAGTCAGTTTTTTTCCGAAGGTTCGTAATTCCGAAACACAAATTTCCCATAGCAGGGGGTTTATAATTCCGAACATTTGATGCATTACTCCGAAGGTTCGTTGTTCCGAAGGTTCGTAATTCCGAAAATGAAATAGGGTTTGCAATTCCGAAAATGAAAAAGGGTTCATAATTCCGAAGTTTCGTAACTCCGACAATGCAATAGAGCCCTACGTAACTTTCGGAATTACGAACCTTCGGAAATATGAACCCTTTTTCATTTTCGGAATTATGAACCCTATTTCATTTTCGGAATTATGAACCTTCGGAAAACGACATGTAACCCCCTGAACATGCTGAAGCTGTTGTAATCACTGTAGTCCCGACTGTCATCTGTGTTCTACCATGTCTATAGTATGAACTGATTATTTACCAAAAAAAAGAACTATTATTATTACGTGCTTTGCATCGGCATGTATGCCATCGGTTTCTATATTCTTATCTTTAGGTTATCTTACCTTTAATATAATTTTATAAATATATGATATTGGACGTTATGAGTCTTTCTTTTGTACAATTACAATTTCAGTGTAATTAACATACCATGCACCATTCATCATTATTCAAGGTTTTCTCCAAAAGCTCAGAGAAATCAAGTCGACATAATACCTAGTTCACACCATGCGAAATCGGAAATATGGCCACAACCCATTACATCGTTCAAACGTTTGAAGTGTACATCTTTGCCTATGTGAAAGTTTTTTTTTTATGTAAAGACTTTGTTGTGATAAAACATGTCATTCAGATTTATTGCGAACATACATAGGTTCTTTATTCATATTTGTTTTGATTTGATGCGATTTGATTTACATGTATTTCCCAACAATTAATAGGCCTATATTTTCATACAATGATATTTACCTATAAATGAACAATCAATCAATGGTTTCTCTGTTATTTACACACCCATACGACATAATCATCTTTAAAAAAAGTTAAAGTCGTACTTGTTTCGGCAGGTAATTAAACGTTGAGAAAATAAGTATGACCTAATGACTTTTTAATCATGTTACCACTGCAGAATTGGTTACGCTGATCCTTAGTAAAAGTAAAACCAGTGTTAACCGTTCTCAAGGGCAATTAAATAAAACAAATAATTAGTGGACCCTTTCATATAGAATATTGACTTTTAGATAACAATTTTTCGTGTCTCCTAAAACGCTCCAAGAAAACAAGGAAAACGAGATATAAATGTCTCTTTTAACAATTTAAAACGCACATTCATTTAAAAAAAACTATTTTAGGATAGATTTATGCACAGTTCAAACGGTTTCAATTTACACTTTAACGTGTAAAATTATGTAGGCCTAAGCAACGCTTTGAAGCATTTTCCTTGATTGTACTCCTTTTTCATTAAAACATATATTTAATTTAATGGAGTCATCATTCTAACAAAGAGGCGGCGTTATTCCCCCATTCAATTTGCCAAACATGACAGAAACATTTTGGCTCCTTTTCATTGCTTGTCA
Source organism: Heliocidaris tuberculata (assembly GCA_025618425.1). Classification (NCBI taxonomy): domain Eukaryota; kingdom Metazoa; phylum Echinodermata; class Echinoidea; order Camarodonta; family Echinometridae; genus Heliocidaris; species Heliocidaris tuberculata. Next base: position 23,711,539 of record CM046844.1, on the reverse strand, counting down.
GATATTTTTGGGATATGTGCCTCTAATAAAATACCTTTTCCACCGCCCCTGTGTGAACATAGTCGCAGTGGTCGTGTATGATTTGTTTGTTGTTGCGTTCAGTGACGAAAAAATATGTTGAAGTGAAATAAATATTTTATTATCTCTATTCTTTTGCTATTCAAAAAGACTAATGGATTCAGTACGCTGTTAATTTGAAGACATGTTCTTGTAAAGGTCATATTGGATGTATACGTCAGCTCATATTTTTTTTGTAATATCCTTCGTCGCCATTTAGTGCATTTTGAGATTTTAGCAGTACGTCTGTACGGGGAAAAGTGGAATATTATTCATCAAATAATCAAGTTGTAAGGCTCATAATTCCAATTGTTGAACAAACGTGGCTTTTCTCGCAAGAAAATAAGTAACTGTCTCTGTGTTTTTGACATATCGATCAGCCATTAACGATGTATACTTAGCATCATGCACACGTACTTGGAGGGAATGCTATCGCAGTACTCTTGAAGATATTACATGGAGCGGTGATTTCTTAAAAACACTCTTGTTGCTACGACGCGGTAATTTTTCATCTGATGGATTTGATATTTACTCCATTAAATTAGGGCTGCTTACTTCAAGATACATTACGTAAAAGTGGAAAGCAGCTGTAATGTCCATTTTTTTTTAAATCTCAACTTAAAAGAAAAAAAAAGGTGGTGTCTTTGTGCTACAGTCGTTCGTGACGTCTTGAAAATATTGTAACTTTTCCGCTGACCATACGTTCATATCTACCAAAGATGATATCTTCAACAGGTAACAGTTCTGCTGATGCATCCGATATTAGTGTCCAGAGAATCATTGCAGCATGGCTCTTTGCTATGACGTCGCTCCTAGGGATCGTTGGAAACATTCTGGTAATCATGGCCGTCGCTCTGTCCCAGCAACTGCAAACGTCAACAAACATATTCGTGGTCGCTCTCGCGGTAATTGACCTCCTCAATTGCCTTCTCTTACCTGTTCAAGTGATGTCTCTCCTTGGTATTGGAAGGTCAGTCGCTTTTGATAAGGTTTGTAGTACCGCTGCCGTCTGCATGAGTATTTTCTTAGGCGTTAGTGTCTCTACATTGGCTCTGATAGCCTACAACCGATTCTACATGATTACCAAGGAAAGAATAGACTACATTGGGTTGTACACGAAAAGGAATATAATGGTTATGTTCGTCTTTACTGCCGGTGCAGTCTCCATGTTCAACATAGTATTAGCCGCAACGGGACTTGCCACATTCGGATTAGACGAAGGAATATGCTCCCATGCTCAAGGCAACTCTTACTCTTACCCAGCTGGAGCGTGGCTACTGAGTTCCCTGTTTGTTATTGTGGTCTGCTACGTCAAAATATATAAACACGTCCAGCGCCATCTGCGAAGAATAGGGTCAGAGGAGGCATCTCCGCAAAAACGGGGCTCGGACGAGCAACCGAAAAGGGCCAATGCAGATTTTGGACAGCGCCAGCGGGGACTTGAATCCAAGATCACTACTAACATGCTGATCATCATTGTGCTGTTTTTCATGTGCGTCTCACCATCAACCGTCATCTTGTTCGTGCCCGAAGACCACGAAGCAAGCTCCATCACCGTGGCCATCATCTCCTTCAACAGCTGCCTGAACCCGATTGTCTATGCTTGGAAACACCCGGTGTTCAGGCATGTCTTCAAATGCATCCTAACACGACGGATTTCCGAAATTAAGGATCCTACGCAATGGGCTCGCTCTCTCATCGGAACACACACGTAAACAAACAAGAGGATAACATAATCATGCTAATATTTCCTTTGAAGGATATATGAACTTCTTGTCGTAGCAGTGATAGTAGTAACAGTAGTAGTAGCAGTCATAGGCGGATCTAGCATTTTGTAAAAGAGGGGAGGGGGCACATAAATGCAGGGCTGTCAACTTTGGGAACTGCTTGGAGGGAGATCCGTATTTTTTTCTGCTCGCCAGTCCTCCAAATGTCGCTCAGTTGGGGGAGCAGGGGGTATCAGATTTTATGGGGTCCAGTTTTCCTCAATAATTCTCTGACAAGCAAAAATTTGAAAAAGGTTATCAGTTCTTAAAGGGGAGGCACAATAAAAAAGGGGGCCAAAATGTATACTTTTCTTTCCAAAGGGGGGGGGGGGGAGGCACGAGCCGGGATTTCCCCCTCCCCCCTTCCCCCTAAATCCGCCACTGGTAGTAGTAGTAGTAGTGACACCTCCTTCTTGTGCAGAGCTCATGTTTGTCACGCTTGACAGTCCTTGCGCTCTAATATAAGTGACACAATATCATCAGGGGACCATATGCTTGACCAGCAGGACCTGTCAAAAATAAGTTTCCTTGCTTAAGTAAATATCGTCAGTTCGGATGTTTTGCCCCTTCTGACGATAAGGTTTTAATGCGCTATTGCAACTTTCCCCTTATTCAATTACCCCAGTTCTTTGTCTGATGGTAACTGCAGGAATTTTTAGAGATCCGTCAAAGTATATACTTTCACTTGGGACATTAAGATGAATAATCTCACAGTCTTCGTTTAATCAGTAGTGACATCACACTTCCCAGAAATATTGTGCTGAACATTATATAAAAGGCCAGAATAAGTTTCAATACGCCCCAAAGAAACATCAAACCATTGCAAATCCTTGGAATTGCACTTGTTATTGCCTACTACTGATTATCCATTAACAATTTTACTGTAATGTAAATCAAAGAGTGGATTAAATGCAAAACAAAACTTTTCGATGAAGTTTGTTTTAACAAAGGTATTGCATTTGTAATCATCTTGTCGGGTAGAATGTACTTTCCCGCTTTTTTTTTTTTTTTTTTTTTGTGTATAGAGAAGTATAGTTTCTGTTTCATATTATGTGAAATAAACAGGCGTCTAGAATTGAAACTGAGTGGAGTCATGCAATTTCTTCAATTCATATAAACATGTGACTTGGTGTAATAGTTTTTCTAATAGTTACTCTATATCTGTGAGTGATGACTGAATATGGGCGGAAATCAAAATACTATAAATGGTTCTATCTCCTGATATTCTATCCATTGTCAATAAGATTTTGTGAACACTTCAGTTGATTCCATTCTCCAATAAATGGACGGTGAGACCTTGAGGCAACTTTAGATTCAGATACTGATGTCATTCTTGATTATATTTCTATCCAAATAAGTCTATTGCCTCTGATGAAAGGCACGATAGTTCTAACAATAACAAAACCTTTGATTACTCTTTTAAAAGATGAAAGTTTTAAGTTACTCTCGTGACTCATAGTCGTTTGTTGCGTCATACCTACTCAACCTTGTAGGCCAACATTTTACACATCGTATGACGATGTTTTCTCCAACGGGTAATGACTCAATGGCCGCCTATGAAACCAGTGTCCAGGGTACTATTGCCGCTTGGATCTTTGCTGTGACATCGTTTCTCGGGATCCCTGGAAACATTCTGGTAATCATGGCCGTCTCTCTGTCTCAGCAGCTGCAGACGTCAACCAACATATTCGTGGTCGCTCTCGCCGTCACTGACTTCCTCAATTGCCTTCTCTTACCCGTTCAAGTGATGTCTCTCCTCACTTTTGGAAGATCAGTCGTCTTCGACTGGCTTTGCACTATTGCTGCGGTGTGTATGCACGTCTTCTTAGGCATCAGTGTCTCTATCCTAACCCTGATCGCCTACAACCGGTTCTACATGATTACGAAATCAGGAAGGGATTACACTCGACTATTCACAACGAGAAACATGGCAGCCATGCTTCTGGGAGTGGGCGGCGCAATATCCATCCTTATTGTAGTATTTGCGGCAACCAGAATGGCCACTTTTAGACATTACGAAGGCATATGCGTTCACGCAGAAGGAAATGCCTTTAGTTACGTATCTGGCGTGTGGCTTTTGATTTCCCTTATTATTATTGTTGTGTGCTACGCAAAAATATATCAACACGTCAAGCACCATCTACGTAACGTTGCATCACCGACGGAGAAAGCAATTGCTATAAACGTCCCAACTGGCAAATCAACCATTCAATTACAACGGGCCGTAGGACCGCTCGAGTTGGCGAATGCAAAATTTGGGAGGCGCCAGCGGGAACTCGAAGCCAAGATCACCAAGAACATGCTCCTCATCATCGTCCTATTCTTTCTCTGCGTTTCCCCGTCCATCATTATCTCATTCATACCCGAAGATATACAGGCCACTGCCATCATTGTGGCCATCATCGCCTTCAACAGCTGCCTTAACCCGCTGGTATACGCTTGGAAACATCCGGTGTTCCGGGATGTTTTCAAATGCATCCTGACACGGCGGATTTCCCAAATTAATGAACCTACAAAGTGGGCTCGCTCTCTCATAAGAAGGCGTATTTAAACAAAAGTACTTGAAATAGAGCAAAACTACATGTACATCGCCTTTGAATAAGATATGAACTAGAATAAAATATGCACTAGTAGTAGTTGAAGTAGTAGTTGTTATTGTAATAGAAATAATAATAACAAAACTAGTACTAGTACTACTAGTGGTAATGATATTAATAATAATAATAATAATAATAATAATAATAATAATAATAATAATAATAGTAATAATGATAATAATAATAATAATAATAATAATAATAATGATTAAAATAATGATAAAAAAGTGAGCAATTGCTAATCAATAGTCTGTCTCGCTTGACACTCCTTGTGCTTCAGTAGAGGTGACACAATGTAATCAGCTCAAAATTGTTTCTTCCCCAAATCAGGCTTTTGGCCTCCCTAACTGCACGGAAATAAAGACTCTTAAACATGGTTTCCTTGCTGCAGTAAATGGAGCAACTTAGGGTGATTGGTGTAATGTGTAAGGGGTTTTCGTTCTGATGTCTCCTTCCAGATGTCTCTTTCTCAGGAGACATTTTTTCTATGCTATTCTTCCAAACTGACATTAAAAAATAGAAAGCTCAGAAATTATTATTTTTTCACCATTAACACAACTCTACCTTTTCTTTAAACAAAAGTTATTATATTTGTAAACATTTTGTCGGGTGAAGTGTACTTTCCGCCTTTCTTGTGTATAGAGAAGTACTTTCTTTTTCATATGTGAAAAGAAAGAAAGAAAAAAAAAACCCCAATAAACAAGCCGTCTAGTATTGAAACTGTGTGAATGTCATGTAATTTCTGCAATAGACCTGTTCACAGAGTTACTCAAATTTATGGATGTTTCTTTCCTGGGGACCCAGTAACGAGGTATTCTATTTGATTTGATTTTGATTTGATTGATTTGATATTCATTTCATTTTCCATATATTTCATCATAAATTTACAATCTTTCAATATGTATGGTCTCATAAAATTGTATAAATAGAAAAGAGGGGTCGTCATAAGCAGAGCTTGAGTTGACGTCCTCATCACAAATAAAATGATCATACAGTGAATATACGTATGCCAACAATGCATAGTGGAAAGCAGCAGGCCAACCAATGAGGGGAAAAAGTAAAAGGGAAAGAGAGAGGGACAGAAAGAGAGAGAGAGAAAGAGGAGTGAGAAGAGATAGTTTCATTTAGATAGTATCAGGTGGAACATAAGATCTGTAAATACCAATCACTTTGAAGAAAAAAAAAAGGGTCCTGACAACTAACACCCTTATATTGCAACAGTTGTAAGTATATTTCTGTACATAAATACCAATGTAACAGGTACTGAAATGAATAATATGTAGATTGCCTTGTAATAAGAGAAGCTAAGGCTTAATAATATTGTATATTGCTTGAAAGGGTGTTAACCACACCTACCAGCAATACATGAGAGAAGGTAATCTTTTAAGCGTTTCTTAAAAATACACTTAGTTGGGCTTGAACGTAAGTCAACGGGTAATGAATTCCAAATATCGGGTCCAATGTGCCTTATAAATCTATGTGCCAGGGCTGTTTTGGGATTGTTCAAATGCACATCAGTGGAAGTTCGAGTAGGGTATTTATGTATGGACGAATTTAATTGAAACATACTATTAAAGGTCTCTGGAAGTTCTGAGGAGTGGAATTTATGCATGAATATGGCAATTTGGTACAGTGCAATTCAAAGATCCGAAGCGTATGTAATCTATGAAATAGGGGTTCTGTATTTGCTAAGTATGCTGCATTTGTACACAGACGAACTGCTTTGTTTTGGAGTAGTAAAACATGGTTGATTTTATATTTTTGGTTGGCCCATATGATATTACAATAAGAGATATGTGGCAAGATTATAGCGTTATACACAGTCAATAATGTATTTAGGGAAACATATGGTTTTAATTTATATAAAATTCCAATTCCACGTGATGCAGATGTAACTACATTATCAATGTTCAAGCACTGATCGATCGTAATACCCAAGAACTTTGCACTTTCTTTATTTTCTGTTGTAATTCCATCAATAGCTATGTGAAAATGTAAATTATTCATCAGTGCACGGTTGTTCCTAAAATGTAAAAAATTGGTTTTACTCAAATTCCATGCAGCTCCGTACCAACAGAAAGTACAAAAATGTTCATGCCAGGACCAAAAGGTACCAGAATAGCCCTATCCCATTTTTGACAACTTGCCTAAATGAATAAAATCAGATGGTTGTGTGAGAGGGGTGAATGGACATTAAGATATGCCTAGATTTATAAATGTTCTATAATTATATTATATTTTCTCTCCTACAGTCAGATCAGTATGCATTTCCTGAAATTTCTTGTATAATATATCAAAAAAGTATGACGGGTATTTTTCTTTAGTCACTCCAACCGAAGGATTAAACTTTCATTCACATTTTTTAAAAGGTCTCTTTTAAAGTAAATTCATAACAATAATACATTTTAAAGCTCCTTGTAACTGCGGAATTATTGTACAAATATACATATAATATACATATACATGTAGATAATATTCTGGAAATAGGTTTAAAAAAACTGTAAATACATGTAATTTGAATATTTCTTTAGATTAATTAATATAAAATACCCTATATGTAAAGGTTTCCTGTTTTTAAATTTACTGTATTATATAAATATTGTTGTTGAAATGTGATGTGTTGTTGTTTTTTTTTTTTTAATATTTGATTGTAAATTGTCATGCAATTCAGCTGAGGCTGCGAAATGATGATAATAAAATGAACTGAACTGAACTGAACTAAACCTTGTAGGCCTTCTTTTTACACATCTTCTGTCGATGATGTCTCCGACGGGTAACAACACAGCGACCGCCTTTGAAACCAGTGTCCGGAGTAATATTGCCGCCTGCATCTTTGATACGACATCCTTGGAAACATTTTAGTAATCATGGCCGTCACTGTGTCCCAGCAACTGCAGACCTCAACCAACATATTCACGATCGCCCTCGCCGTCATTGACCTCCTCAATCAGTCCCAACTTCGGAAAACCGAGCACAGGTATATACTCTGAAAACGGCGTATGAATATGGAGCCCTCATCGTTCAGTGCGAAGCAATGTGTACAAAAGGCATGGGGAAAATCTTGATAAGCCAACCTGCCAACGATATATATATATATATATATATATATATATATATATATATATTTGAAAATAATGCTGCGTGTCAATTATCTTCAAAATCCTTGAATGATTCTTCATATGAAGTTACTTCCAAATGAAAAACGTTTGAAATAAATATATCCGCAGCATTATTTTTGAAAAATATGTTATCAACAGCAGGTCGACATTGCACGGTTTTCCCCCATGTCTTTTTTACACACTGTCTCACACTGAACGATGAGGGCTCTATATTCATCTTGCTTCATACGCCGTTTTAGGAGTATGTACATGTGCTCGGTTTTCCTGAGTTGGGTCTGACTGTCAATTGCTTTCTCTTATACCCGTTCAAGTGATGTCTCCCATCGGTATTGGAAATTCAGTCGCTATTGACTGGATTTGTACTATCACTGCCGTGTGTATGTGTATCTTCCTAGGAATGAGTGTCTCTATCTTAACCTTCATCGCCTACAACCGATTCTACATGATTACCAAGACAAGAATAGATTATGTTCGGTTGTTCACAAGGAGGAATACTGCAGCAATGCTACTCGTTAACGGATTCCGAATTTCCCTTTTCAACGTAGCACTCGCGGCCACAGGAATCACAACGTTCGGATTTCACGAAGGCATATGCGTTCATGATGCAGGAATACAATACTCTTACCCAGCTGGAGTGTGGCTACTGATTTCACTTATCGTTATTGTAGTGTGCTACGTCAAAATATATAAACACGTCAAGGACCATGTACGTAGCGTACCGTCTTCTTATGAGATACCGGCTTCCGATAATAGAGGGTTTTCGAATGTTTCAACGTGAACGCCGTCCTAGATCCTCCCAGCTACAATGGACTGCTTTTTGTTAATTGCATACCGCGCTTTGTCCAAGAACGGCTAACCCATCCACTGCCTTCTCCCTCGTCCACTAGTCAGATCGAGAACGCGTCCAACATGGTATTGCCGTCTTCTGTAAAACGTGAACCTCGCTTCACCTACTTTGTATGCAGTTAACACAAGGCTGTCCATTGTAGCTGGGAGGATCTAGGACGGCGTTCACGTTGACACCTTCGACTGAAAACCCTCTATTACCACAAAGAATTCATCGACCATTGAATTGCCACAGGCTATAGGACCACGCGAGAAACCAAGGTTGGTGAATGCAGGAGTTGGGCAGCGCAAGCGAGAACTCGAATCCAAGATCACCAAGAGCGTGCTCATCATCATCGTCCATCGTCATCTTGTTCATATCTTGTTCATATCCGATAGTATGCAGGCCAGGGCCATCATCGTGGCAATCATCGCACTAAACAGCTGTCTCAACCCGTTCGTCTATGCCTGGAAACACCCGGTGTTCAGGCATGTCTTCAAATGCATCCTCACGCGTCGGATTTCCCAAATTAAGGAACCTACGCAGCGGATTCGGCGTCACCTGAGCCTAAGAGGGAAAATGCGAACTGACTCACTGTGACCCCCGCGTGTCACCGGTAAAACTGATTTGAATGTGCAGGTATTACAATACACCGGGATTTCCCACTACTCTTTTAACTCGCACAGGTGATGACTCTCTTTTAACTCGAAAAGAAGATGGTGACTCTCTTAAACACAGGACCTGTTCCTCTGTAACCTAGCCTGCCTCTATGATTCAGGGGAGGGGCACGTAAACATACAACAATGTGTGATGGATTCAAACCTATTTTTAGTATTAAGTGCAGGGGGCATGGTGGCAATTTTCCCCCTGACAAATTTTCAACCATAAAGTAAAATAACTAATACTTTCGATCATTATGAAGCAGTTTTTTTTTAAAAGTAAATTGAGGTTAAATGATAAGTGCATGGACAACATAAACAAAAGAGGAAAATGGAGAAGATGTGTAAAGAAGTAAAGAAGAAGAAGAAGAAGAAGAAGAAGAAGAAGAAGAAGAAGAAGAAGAAGAAGAAGAAGAGAGGGGGATGAGTACTCAGCAAAACGAGAAATAGTGAGAAAAAGAAGAGGGAGGGGATTAGAAATGGAAGTAAAGGGGAAGGGAATTGAGAAACGGAGAGACAGGATAATTATGACAAGTTTTCTCTTCAGTCCTACTGCTCTCTCAATCAACCTTTAAACATAAACTGAGGAAGAAAATAAAAGTTTCATCATAAATAGATTATTTGCATAAAATGATAATGGGAATTGTACTCGATAAGATTATACAAGTGTTTTGTTTATTAACTCTTTCATGACAAGAACTATCAACGGCTAAATTGATCACATTTTTTCTTCAAATTGGCAACAAAAACACTGAATCAGTCAATAAATTTGAAATTGATTTGTAACTTAACTTCATTTTCCTTCATATGTCAATGTGTCATCTTTTGAGTGTCAACAAAACCAAGCGCAACATTTTCTTCAAGTGGTGTAAAGACCAAAAGGCTGACTTGGTTTTTGCTCAAGAAACGTACTGGACACCAGATATTGAGCATGTTGAGCCAGTTACTAATAGTGAATGGAAAGGAGAAGTGTTTTACTCCCATGGAAGCAAACGCTCAAGAGATGTCGCAGTTTTAGCAAAGGAAAATATTGATATAACAGTGAATAGTAAATGTATAGACAACACTGGAAGAATGGTGTTGCTATGATTCACGAAAAACTCTGTCAATTATTGTTTGATTAATTTATATGTTCTAACGGGAAAAAAGAACAAGGAATCATTTTTTAAAGAGCTTCGAAAACAAATTGACTGTATTCAAAAGGAATGAAATGATTGTTATTTCATTCTCGGCGGAGATTGGAATTCTGTTTTAGATCCACGAAAAGATACGAAAGGGTCAAAAAGCTTCTTCTTTTTTTTTTTTTTTTTTTTTTACAAAATTCCATATATACTTAAAACTTTGTTGAAACAAAAGAGGTTTGTAGATGTCTGGAGGAAATTACATAAAGATGAGCAGCAATTTACTTGGAAAAAAAATTAAATATATGAATATAGCGTCGTGGTTAGATTATTGGATAATAAGTGAACATATCATTGGAAAAGTAGTGTCCACATATATTCGACCTATCATTGAGGGAGATCATATTAAAAATGCAATCTCTCTGAAATTAAGGATGAGAAAATTTAGCAAAGGTCCTGGGTATTGGAAGCTGAATACTTCACTTCTCAGTGACGACTATTTTAAGAGAGAAATCAGAATAGTATTAAAAATGTTTAAATAGTAATGAAAAATCAGATGTTATGAAATTGGAAATTTTAAAGATTAAAGGTAAAGAATTTGCTCAGAAATACTGCAAAGGAAAGTGTAAAGAGAAGAGAGAAAAGGAAAAATTACGGAGAAATTTGGTTTATTTTGAGCGTAATTTAGATAAACAAAATGACAGTTTAAGAGAAGAATATGTAAGGGTAAAAGAAAAGTTAGAAAGGCTATACAAAAATGAATGTATATAGGGGCTGAAATAAGGTCAAGAGTTAAATGGATGGAAGATGGAGAAAAGAACACAAATTATTTTTTTATCTCTGGAAAAGAAGAATGGGGAAAACAATCTGATCACCCAATTGAAAATCAGAGGCAAGCAAAAGGTGGTTACTGATCAACAACATATTTTAAGAGAGGTTAAACGATTCTATGAAGATCTGTACAAAGCAATTGTGTTGACCCAGTTAGTATTCATGGCTATGTGTTCTCACAAGAAGTGAAAGAGCTCAGTCATGAAGCAAAAGGAAAATGTGAAGGTTTAAAGGGTGACTAAATTAAAAAATTGATTGCCCATTTTTCGTAGGAAGGAGTCATCAGGAGCCAAAAAATATCTATCACACACTTTTTTATGCATTCAGTCGTATTTCATAATCATTTGAAAAGTACATTTTTGCTGATTTACACAGTCATAAGCCCCGCCCCTAAAAAAACCCCATCGAGCGACATCATGATCACGTGATCTGTGACGTACGAGAAGTAAGGGAAAATATTCCACCAACCTATATACCGTGAGCGCCCGCAGGCCCCGGCAGGCCCAGCCCGGTGCCGAGCATGACATTCACCGCATCGACCATTTGCATCGCATATTTTCGTGTGTTTAATTCCTCACAATAACTTTGATTTTGGGACACAATTTCATCAGTAATGCCAAATCGGTGTATAGTTGCGGGCTGTAGCAAGACCCCTAAAGATGATGTAAGCCTATACGTACATCATTTTCCTAAAGATGAAAATCTACGGAAATTGTGGGTCGCAACGGTATTCTCACGCGGGCACAGTGGCAAGGGCCAAGCGAGTGGAGTACAATTTGCAGTGATCACTTTTCTTCTCCAGCAGCTGCAGCAGCTTCACCCGCGACCCTTCCCCCGCGACCCCTTCACCATGCCCTGGCGCGTCTTCTGCGAGGGGTTCAAACATAATGGTCGAATTCCCCTTGCTACTGCACTTGAGCTTCTTCTCTTTCGGTATCGATAAATCATCTGATAAATCAGAGTTCGTATCTGGCTCAAAAAAGTCCTCCAAATCGGACTCGCGATCACTATCCATCTCTCTAAGTTACTCGAAGAATTCAGCCAAAAATCTAAGTCAGTACCACGTAGTACATGTAAAGCGAAGTAAAAAAAGGCGAGAGTGAAAACAAACCAAACAAAAGCGTTCACCAGTCGCTTAGTACGAGGGGGAACATAGTTGCCGTACTAAAGATGTGTAGTACATTGCACAGACGCATAAAACGGCTGTGTACGCGTTTAAGACCAATGCCAAACTATCGTTCGGCAAGCTCAGATGGATGAGAACATTGTTGAAAGAAAAGTTAAAAAAACAAAACAAGAGCTGTATATTTGGGCAAAAGTGTTCACTGATCTTAAAGAAAATATATTGATAATGATTATTCACTCCTTAAACTGTATTGATTAATTTCCCTTTTTCATAAATTGTCTGTTGAACAGAGGGGTCAAATACCGCATTGTGTGTACAATGTTACATTGCCGCAGCCTGTAAATCTTGTGCCTCTTACTCTTCATACGTCACTTGGGGGTGTGACGTCAATTAGCCAATCAGCTCACGAGTTTTAAGGAGCGGTCCCAAAACCTCTACTTTTCCCCCTTTTTCGCCAAAACGAGACATAATTTTGACAATCAATTGCCAGATTCGTGATTTGAATGCAAAAATACATGGAAACAGCACCCTTTTTCTCTCTAATTTAGTCACCCTTTAATGAATATATCAGAATGCAAGAAACATTTTCTTTCCATGAAACGAAACAAAGCACCTGGAATGGACGGCCTACCTATCGAATTCTATCAAGTTTTCTCGGATGAAATAGGCTAAATATTAGTTAGTGCATTCAATGATTTTTTAAAGAAAGGACAAATGTCGGATTCCCAACGAAAAGGACTTATCACTTTGATTTATAAAAGAGGGAACAGCGACGAATTAAAGAACTGGAGGCCGGTTACATTGCTTAATTGTGACTATAAAGTAGTTGCAACTGTTTTGGCTCTAAGAATACGAAAAGTTTTAGCAAGTGTTATCATGGAAACACAAATAGGTTATAATTATTCAAGGCCGATTAGGTGGGTTTAACGTGAGAATCGTTCAAGATATGATTGATTATATGAATGAGAAGATTCTCGAGGGAGCAATTATGTTGGTTGACTTCACCAAAGTTTTTGATGTAAATGATATATTTTTTATAATGAAATGTTTAGAAAAGTTAAATTTTGGGGAGGAATACCGGAATTGGGTTGCAGTGCTTTACAAACAAATAGTAAGTTCGGTTCTTGTAAATGGAGCAGTTTCAAATACAGAGAAGAATACATCAAGGCTGCTGTCTCTCATGTATCTCGGCCCTTCTGTTTGTGATTGCAGCTGAAGTTTTCGCTAACAAGATACGTAAAAATGATCATATCAAAGGTGTATGTTTCAATGAAACCTGTGGATATTGTGATTTAAAGGTACTACCATATTCTTTTGTTGGTGATTTCAGATCATTAGAAGTGATTTTAAATGAATTAAAAGAATTTGGAAGAGTGGCGGGTCCAAAAATAAATAAAGAAAAAAAAAAAACTGCACAGTTGTGGATTGGTAAGGAAGAAAAAAGATGGATATTGTCAAACGCTGATTTGACATGGATAGAAGGTCCAGTAAAATACCTTGGGTTTTCAATCTCAATTAATGAACAAGTGGCTTGTGAAGCAAATTGGGAAGATAAGTTGGAAAAAATGCAACAGCTTCTAGATAATTGGCGCAGGAGAAATTTAACACTGTTTGGTGGAGTGATGATTGTAAAAAGTTTGGCATCAAGCCAAGTAGTGCACTTGCTTACAAATGTTTAATGCAGCTCCATCAATAATTTTTTTTTTTAAGTTAAATAAAATGTGTGTGTGTGTTTTTTTTTTTCTTCTTCTTTCTTTGGAAATAGAGTAGAGTAAAAAGATGTGATGTTGTTAAAAAATATGCAAACGGTGGGCTAAAAATGGTTGATGTAGAAAAAAAATGGCCCAGTTTTAGGTTAAGATAGTTAGGGAAGTTGGTTAGCGACACGAATGATGTGTGGAAACAACTTGGTAATTATTGGTTTAATCGATTTGAAAGTTTAAATTTGATACTGAATAGCGACTTTCAAGTGCATAATGTACAGTCTATCTTCCATAGAAATATACCTCTGTTTTATGTCGAAATAATTCGTGCTTGGTCTTTGGTTGATAAAAGGATATTACGGAAGAAACTCCCAGTGGAAAAGAATATGTTATTTTTTGTTTTTAATAAAAGACCTTTGTTCTATAAAGAATGGTTTCATAGCGGAGTCGTCCGTTTAGAGGGCATTTTGACTGAGAACGGGGGATTTAAAAGTGTGGAAGAAATAATATCCTTATTGAAATTTAGAAATAGCAAAGATCTGCAATTTTTGATTATGTAAAACTACGTCAAGCCATAAGATTGTGCAGAAATTTTTGTTCTTTCTACTCATGCATCTGGTATATTTTTTAGGGTTCTGAATCAAAAGTTATTGAAACAAACCACAAAATGTGGTCAATTGTCTTGAACGGGTTAACATCTTCACTTGTTTATTATTCAATGAAGGGGATTCGGAATTGAGCACTCAAAAGTGCAAAGTCATGAGAGGTTATAACGATCAATAAAAAGTACCATAATTATAAACATTACATTGTAATAACGGAAAGGCTGTGTTTAACTGTATAATGTTTATTAGGTCGATGCCTGTTCTTGAACAATGGGGTTATATAAATGATTATGATAGATGTATTATACATTGCTTTCTTTGCATCATTGAAATGAAGACAGTGTCTTCATTTGAAATCATCAACAACAACAAAATGTCTAAAGTCAAACATGCCATCGGAGGGGGTTTTGCTTTGTTTTGCTTTGTTTTGTGCGTGTGTGTGTGTGTGTGTTTTTTTTTTTTTATAGGCAACAAAAAATGTAGAAGGGAAATAAGCGGCTTGCTTCAGTTTGGAATAATGGAGCCTAAAGTGAAAGCTGAACTTGTTCGTTATTGATCCTGAAAGGTAAAATATTACATTTACGTGTAATGGCAACGAACATAGCAAAGCATGTACATGAATTACAAATTACAGCTGTCTTTCATTATTTGTTGTATCTCACTATCTTATCCTATTTCATTTATGTAAAGTCAAATGGACTGGAAAAGAAGATCTTCAAGTTATAATTATTTAGTTAATCCTTTTCTTTTCTCGGCATCCGTGTATTTGTTTCATGAATGTAAAGATAGAAGCATTGACTTAACTGACTTTTCCCCCCTCTAATATTATGCTTTTAAAAAGACGGATTTAATTCTCTGTGTGTGTGTGTGTGTGTGTGTGTGCGGGCGCGTGCGCGCGTGTGCGTGTGCGTGTGTGTGTGTGGTTATAAGATGATTAGTGAAGAATTTGCTGTAATTATAATATTTCTGTATTTCATAAATTAGATAGATTTCGTAAGCACCATGAGCACCGTGTCCTTAGTATGATTAACAAATTGATTCATCAATACTATAGATACTATAAAGGTAATCTAACCTGCCCACAGCTCATTCTACACACATATTTCAGATATAATAATATTCTTTGCTTCAAGCCTTTCTGTATTTTTTCCAAGTTATTATGGCCACTCGAGCGGATGCAGACCTGAGGTTCGATGCCCCGCCGCTCAACTTGAGCGCCAAACCGGAAATGACCCAGCCTACGGCTGGACCATCCTTCACAAAAGTCCGGGGTGTCCCCATATTCGGTGGCCGAGAGTCCAAGATCTAAGTCGAGGATGGGGAGATGCATCCCCCGCCTTTTGAAGTAGGGGGGGGGGATTATGTGTACAATCACCCCTCCCCCACAGCTTTCAGTGGGAAACATAAGGAAAAATTATATTCATGTAAATTCTGTTGTCGTTTTCATATTAATGAATACATTTTCTTTGGTATATAGAACTTATTAACTCTTCACCCTGTGAATTATGAAACCCATGGCTGCTGGATTATTTCAAAGTGCTATATCTTTTGTACGTGATTTCTGTCGACGATCGTCGACAGAAGCGAAAACCCGGAAGTGACAGTGGTCAACAATAGCGGGCTATGAGTTAATATAATTACTATAATTACTATAATAAATATAATTAATATAATTATTATAATTAATTGATATAATTAATAATATATATATATATATATATATGTGTGTGTGTGTGTGTGTGTGTGTATGCACGTACTCACCCACACACACACACGCGCGCGCGCACGCACGCACACACCCAAATAAAATAAAATAAAATATATCCAAAAATATATATCCTTTGGGACAATCCCCCCCCCCCCCCCCGGTGAAGTAGCTGTCCACTCATTTTGGACAATTGGGTTTCTGACAATGCCAGCTAGGACTGAAATCGGTCATAAATGATTTTAGGGTGTCCCATGAAAGAAGAGAAAAACTTCGGTTTCCTTTATTAAGGGGCACCCTGTATAAGTTCAGATTTTATAGATCAATCAACGTCATGCTATTTTAAAAGATTCGAACCGTCAACCTTCCTTTTAACAGTGAGGTAAATGAGCCATAATATCCCCAAATAATCTATTAAGCCCACTACGGGGTCCATTTATACCTGGCATATCATTCATTGATCTATCCCCATCTTTGAACATAATTTCTTCGTTAATATATGGACTAGATTGAAAATGACTCGAAAGGTCATTTTCTATTCTTCCATGAGACACACAAAACATGATCAATGAATCATGCACGACCGAATTCAAAGACATTGTCAAAGGCATTGTCAGAAACCCACTTGTCGAAAATGAGTGGGTGACTACTCAATTCGTTCGACTCAAGTTTTGAACTGACGAAAAGATGATTAAGAATCATTTTTCCTCAAAACACGTCATTGAAAAGCTCATGTTGTTTTATTTTATGTGATACCAAAACCTTAATGGAAACATAAAATTACTGCTGTGACCGAAATGGAATTTGTTAAAGTACGGAACAAATGATTTACTAGTATAATGCAATGTGCTTAAAGGGCAATCCAACCTTGGTAATAAGATGATTTGTGTGAAAGCAGAAAAATAAGAAAAACAGGATGGTGAAAGTTTGAAAGAAATCGGACAAGGACTAAGAAAGTTATGGATGTTTGCAAAATGAGATCACTACATCTATGCGAATCTCAAATTGGCAATTTGGTGAGTCAATTGTGACATTTTTGTGGACAACTCTCCCATTTGTCGTACACAAAAATATCATTAATTTGCGGTTTTCTTCAAGGTGCTTTTACCCTCGGGGCAGTACTCAAAATATATTGGAGATAGCATATTGTTATAGGTCCTCATGAATGAAAATATCCTACTGAGTAATGCATTTTGAAAAAAGGTGACATTTTAGTCATTTTGTGTGTTAGAGCGAATGGGGGAGTTGTCCACAGCTACATCACAGTGACATTACCTATTCGGCCAATTTAAAATTCCCATATGCATAGTGATTACAACTTTCAAAAATTCATAACTTTCTTTTTGATTGTCCGATTTCGTTCAAACTTTCACCAGTCTGCTTCTCTGATTTTTCTTTTTTCTTTCAGAGCAACTTGCTATTAAGGTTGGATTTCCCTTTAACTGCCCCATTTGCCTTGAACAGATGTAAATGTGCCATATCAGTCACAAATTGTTCCTGCTCACTCATCATTGGAGATCCTTCCATCATGATTATGGTGTCAAATGAAAGAAGTGAATATGACATTTTCAACGTCCTATCCAAGTAGAGAAAAAAAACCATTTCCACCTCCTCCGAACTCGCACCGTTTTTTGCAAACAGAACAATCACCTTTACCATGTTTATTGGACCCAAATTCTAGAACAACCTGAATAACGAACTGGTTGATAGCGCAGCCTCTCCAACAATTCTTTGTTACGGAAGCGAAGGTGTTACCTTTTAAGTAAGTACATGTATGTATGAATATTCATATCATGCTGGATCGTACAGGTGGTCACATAGACTTTGCTCGTGTAACACTGTCCTGCCTTTACAATTTTTCTTCTCTTTCTTCTTCTTCTTCGTCTTCTTCTTCTTCTTTTTCTTCTTCTTCTTCTTCTTCCTTTTCTTCTGCTTTCTATCTTCTTCTTCTTCTTCTTCTCCTTTTTTCCCTTTTCTTTTCTTTTTTTTCTTTCTTCTTCTTCTCCTTCGTCTTTTTCGTTTCTTTACTCCAGATTCTGAGCTTTGCTCTCCTTCTACGTGTTGTAAAACTGATACTGCTAATCCGTCTCACTTTTTATTGTATCCCGATCAGAATTACTTACTCTCTACGGGAGCCTAATCATTTACAAGCAATGCTTTTTATTAAAGCCTCGGTCACAAATACCATTAAGAACTGCTACGAACGCCGTACGAACGATTTTTAGACCAGTTCGTAAGATCTTCTCAAGAAGGCCGTACGAAACCAGCGTTCGTAGACCATTCGTAGACCGTTCGTAAGTTCGCAGCCTGGTCGATGGTTTTGTCCAAGATTTTTTTCAACGTCATACGAAACCCTTCCTTGTAAGGCGACCGTACGAACGTCTTAAGAACATCGTAAGAACCACGCAAGATTTTGTAGGGTCAAGAGACAATTCTAGAAGCCTAAAATTCTTACGATGATCGTAAGAACGCCTTAAGTTGTTCAAAGAGGGCTCTTACGGCGTTTATAAGAACGCCTTACGAACGGAGATTCGTACGGCACTCTTACGAACGACTCTTGGCGTTTGTAAGGCGTCCGTAATGTGCTCGTAAGGCGTAGGTACACAATTTGTTCAGTTGTTGAGTTTTAGGGGGGTATAAAGCCAAACGCGCGAAGATAAGGTATCCATGGTCGCACGCACCATCGTCACCTTCTTCTCTCTAGCTCCTTCTGTCTCTTCTGAAATAAAGCAGCTGCTACAAAATAATAATGATAATAATCATTGGATTTATATAGCGCCTTTTCCAGAGGATACAAGGCGCTGTCACTTAAAGTCTATTCAAGTAAATTAAGAATTGTATAAGTAAGTTTTTAGATGTTTCTTGAAGATGTCAAGTGATGTGCTATTACGGAGAGATGCGGGGAGTCTGTTCCAAAGTTGTGGAGCAAGTGACTGAAAGGACTTGAAGCCAGCCTGTTTTCGGGATTTTGGAATGACATAGGAAGGAGCAGAGGTAGAACGAAGAGAATATGATGTTCTCTGTTGCTGAAAGAGTGAGGAGATGTATTGAGGAAGTGTGGTTGACAGTGATTTGTAAGTCTGAACCAGTATACGGTATTGTATTCTCTTAGAAACGGGAAGCCAGTGAAGTTCATTGAGTAGTGGAGTGACGTGGGACCATTTTGGTTTTTGACATATTAGACGAGCACACTTTATTCTGAAGACGTTGAAGTCTGCCCAGGTCCTGTTTACTGATGCCCTCAAGCAAACATCCACCATAGTCAAGCCTGGATAGCACAAGTGCTCTAACAACATTATGACAAGTGTCTTTATTTAAGTACCCCCTGATGCGATTGAGGTTGTAAATTTGCCAATTGAGGGTACGACACAAGTTTGTTACATGGTCAGACATTTTCATTTCCTTATCAAAGACAACACCCAGATCCTTGATTGTTGAAGACATTGGGATGTCTAGATCATCAATAGAAAATGAAAGGTCATTGAACCGATTCAAGTCGGTGGATGATGCAGCAATGAAGAACTCAGTTTTACCGGAATTCAACTTCAATTTATTACTGACAAGCCATGATTGTATGTCTTCTAAGCACTTCGAGATACGGTAGTATGAGCAAGCTGCATCTCCAGTCTTGGTAGGATCAAAAATGGTAAACATCTGGATGTCATCAGCATACACATGGTATTGAACTGAATGCTGGCTGATGATGTTACCAATACACCTAATGTAATATGTAAATAACTGTGGCCCAACAATTGACCCTTGCGGTATCCCAAATTCCAACCTTTTGTCACTGGAGAATGATCCATTGACAAGACCTGTTGCTAAGGTACGATTTGAACCAGGAAAGGACATTATCTCGTAGACCGAAGTCATCGGCCAGCCTATGAGAGAGAATTGTGTGGTCCACCGTATCAAAGGCGGATGAGAGGTCCAGCATTAATAAGAAAACAGCTTGCCTGTTGTCGATTGCACAAAGTACGTCATTCTGTAGTCGAATGAGTGCAGTCTCAGTACTATGTGCCACGCGATATGCAGACTGCATAGGATCAAGCAAATCATTACGGTTGACAAAGTCGGACACCTGTTTAGAAACAGCCTTTTCGATTAATTTGCCTAAAAATGGTATGTTAGAAACAGGTCTGTAACTACCTAAATCATCTTTGTCCAGAGAGGACTTCTTCAATACTGGTGTAATGATAGACGATCTAAGTCTCTCTGGGAAAAACACCGGTAGACAGTGATAGATTCACGATACGTAACAGTACTGGAAGTAGAACTGGCAAATGTTTCTTAAGCAGCCATTTTGGCATGGGATCCAAAGTACAAGATTTGGAAGGACATTTAGAAATCATACACTGCAAGACATTTTCACTCACAAAATCAAACTGAGAAAAAGTTGAGTCAGGTTCACATGTGTTTGAGGATACAGTAGGAACATTACGTTTTGTTGGAACAGTGCTCTCTATATCGCCCCTAATTTTAGATACCTTACCCGACAAAGTAATTTGAAAAATCTTGAGCAAGATCAGAAGAGTTTGTACGTACAGGAAGAACATTACTACTGACATTTAGCAATTCATTGACAGTCTTATACATGTCCTTGGTATTACATGAAGAAAGTCTGTCACGATAATAGTCTTTCTTGGCAGAGACAACCACATCACATACAGTCCGCTGAGCTTCAATATACAGTCTGCGATCAGTATTTGACTTTGTCTTGCGCCAGCGTCTCTCTGCACGCCGTCGGGCACGTCGAGCTTCCATCACTTTATCGGTGTACCAGCTAGGCTTTACTCGAACTGACAGTGTCCTTGTAGTTGCGGGGGCGTGAGCGTCAAGAACTTCACGACAAGCTTCGTTGTACCGAAGCACAAGATCATCGATGTTACTACTGTCACAATCCATAATTGAGTTCATTCTGTTGGATAGATCCTGAGAGAACTGCTCGTGATCTATTGACTTAAACTTCCGGAGAACACGAATGTCACTAGAAGGAGCTGGATTCAGATCAAGATCAAACTTTATCATGGAGTGATCAGAGTGCAGAATCTGATCTACGAAGCATGTCGTAATGAGAGTGTCACTGTCCTTAACGATGATGAGGTCAAGGGTATGTCCAAGACGATGTGTAGGCCCTTGAACAAGCTGCTTGTAGCCAAGCGAGGTCAGCAACGAGTTCATATTTCTCACCTCCGGCTTACTAGGACAGTCCATATGGAAGTTAAAATCCCCCATGACCACCAGTCTGTTCGGCAGCAAATCGGCACAGCTGAGGACCTCCTCGAATTCCTCAAAAAACGTAGAAGATGGCACTGAGCCAGAAGGAGGTCTGTAGATAACCAGGAAGTTCACGTTGGGGTTTCTAAATAAAGCAAATTCAAATGAGCTAGCTTCCGGGAGAGTATCGGAACAGTCCTTCAGCTTTAGACTGCTGTCATATACTGCAGCGATCCCTCCACCCCTACGTGAAGTTTTTCGCGGAAGACTGAGAGCGGAGAAACCAGGTGGACAAATCTCACCAAGGATGACCCGGTCATCCTCCTTGAGCCAAGTCTCCGTTATGAAGGTGATGTCATAGTTGTTATCGATAATTGAATCACACAGTAAGTCGCTCTTGTTGCGGATTGACTGACTATTCCAAAGACATGCTTTCAGGGTCGTCTGTCCATGTGAATCGCTTCGAGGACTGCCAGTAGGTGTAGAAAGTCCATCACTCTTCTTGCTCTTCCTCCTACCACCTCTTGTTCCACGCCGTGTAGCAGGCTTCCTGTAGATGCCCAATTCCTTGATGTGTGTCCATACATCATGAGGCAGCTTCAAATCACAGTTCAATTCAAGAAGCTCTGATCTTGTCAGACCCATTATATTGGTGTCCACTGAGAACAATGGATGAATGGGTTCACTTGGCCATGAATAACATTGAAATAGGATTATCAGTGCTAGACACAATAAAAGTGCTCTGGTATAAGTCCAAAGCTTCTCAATAGTGTAGTTGTACATAGAATACATGGAAGCCATGGGCAGAGCAAACCAAGCAAGACTGAACTGACAAGTACCAAAAAATTAATCATATAACTACAACAAAACTAGAGCATAACACCTTACCAAAATTGTCTTGCAAGGTCAGTATGTTATGATACACAAGATGTCACAAAAGATAAACAGTAATGATCTCCTAAACACTCTAATTAAACAGATACCAGGAGAGCAAGTAAAAGTGCTGCCTGTGAGGCGCTCAAGCTCAAGCAAAAAAAAAAAACCAAAAAAAACCGCTCGGCCTTCTTCCTCCTCCTCTTCTACTTGCAGATGCAGCTGCAGCTGAAGTTGTAGTCTCCTTGGCATTACTACCATCTTGAAAGTATCAAACTTTCAACAGTCACAGAATTTTCGACAGTACACGGCAGGGCCTTTTTGCAACCCGACAAAATAAATAAAAATTCGTAAGATCTTCTTACGAATGACTTGTGAGTGCCGTGAGTTGCACGTCCGACCATCTTGCGACAACAAAAATCGTAAGATGCCCGTAAACCTGACGAAAGAATAACTCATGGCATTCTTACGAAAAACGTACCAACTCTAAGGCCATTGTATAACCGAAAATCATCTCATTTCTCAAGAAGGTCGTAAGGTGTTCTTGCGAATTAAACGGTGTTCGTACGAACTTCGTAAGAAGGCCGTAAGAATCCATGCCCCATATACGAATCTCTATGAACTCTTGAATTCGTACGAACAGTGGGATTCGTACGAACGCATCGTTCGTACGAACCTTTGTCACCGGCTCCCCACATTTTACATATTTTCTTCTTTTTGCCAGTCGTTCATATATCTCTCAAACTTTCTATTTACTGTACATTGATTCTAGTTCTTTACCCCTATGTTCTGAAATTGACAAATATGCTTGTAAAATCGTTTTTGTAAAAATTGTTTTGATGTAAAAGTGGAAAAAATAAGCTTCAAACTTCAAACTTCAAACTTCAGTGATGTGCTTTTAGTGAAAAATAACTCAAAATTACTTCTTGCCTTTCCAAAACGTTAAATAACCGAATGAAGCAGACACTCCACTAATTTTGGACAAATAGCTTCTTGACACTTTCAGTTATTAAAGACTGTAATCGGTCTTGAATGATTCACTCATTATGTTTTGGGGTGTCCCATAAATTATAAAAGAAGAGAAAATGAATTTTCAAGTGATATGCACATGAACTAAAATTAACATGATTAATTTGGTATTATTGAGTAATTTACCCATAAACTTCGGTTTCCTTTATTTTAGGGGCACCCTGTATAAGTTCAGATTTTATAGATCAATCAACGTCATGTTATTTAAATCAATTCGAACCGTCAACCTTCCTGTTAACAGTGGGGTAAATGAGCCACAATAACCCTAAATAGTCTATTGTGCCCACCACAGGGTCCATTTATACCTGGCATATCATTCATTGATCTATCCCCATCTGTGAACATAATTGCTTCGTTAATATATGGACTATAAGGAAACTGAATGAATTACAATACCAAATAGCTGGAATCAAAATACATATCTTGTATGAATTTTAAGAAATATGTGGTTGAACATGGATTTTCTTTTTTTTTTCTGATTCACACTTCAAGACCTACTGTTGACACCATAGACATGCTCGAGCTCAGATCGGCGAATCAAACATGACCGATTTCATACTGTGCTAAAGTGGTACCGGCAGAAACCCAGTTGTCCTAAATAACTGGATGGCTACTACATTTGGTTTTTACTGGCTTTGAAAAGACAAGAAATGTTTCGGATTTTATCTATAAAAAAAAAGGAAAAAAAAAGATAGGAATGCTCATTATGTTTTCCTTTTTCACATGCTATCACAATCACGATGGAAGGATCACACGTTGTATAACTTGACTGTGTCCTACTTTCTTATGGTGAAATGTGCAAAAACTGCTACTCTTGTCTTGAACCAATAAATTTGCCATACCAATAAGCCAGTTCGTAGATACAATCTGAGCATGAGCAGATAAAGGTCATCTGTACCAAATTCTAAAACCCACTGACACGAATACTTGATATGTGCTCATGAATGTCATGTAATCATTATTCAATTATTCACCAATGGTGCATTCCATGATACCCAGGTGGAAGTATGCTTTTCAAAAGGCGAAACAAAAGCTATTCATGAGGCACATCTATCACTTTGAGAGTGATTATTCTAAAGTGCACAAAGTTGGACATCTCCATTTTTAAAATATCTGTGGATATTTGGGGTCATTTGTACCATGTGCTAACTACGAACTGGTCTATTTCATAATATTTGATACGTCCAGCGGGCTTATGGTGTCGTATAAACCCCTCAAAAAAAGTTCTGCAATTCCAGTTTGAAAGATGGTATCTTAAGTATTACCAGATTATAGATCTCTGAAAAAAGAAACTGGTATTATTGAAAAAATTGATTAGTCCTCTTTACAATGTGCCATTTGCCATGATTACATAATCATTGAATGTGTAGGACTCGTGAATATAGGGCAAAGTCAAACATGAAATGTTGCAAAATTTATTGTTTTCAACACCGGAGTATCCATTTCTTTGGAAGATGCAATGTGTTTTGAATAGTGCCAATGTGACAATGCATCTCTGTATGAATGTCAGTGATGTAATATTCTTTTCTTAAAATGATGAAATGTGTTTGAATGATGTTTAGTTGGTCATTGATAAAGTCCAAAGACATGAATGCTGTTATCCATTTTTTTGTTTGGAAGATGAAACTTGCCTTGAATAACATTTGTGTCATTGTGTGAGGTAAAGCTTAAGTTTACTAAGTGGTCTTTTGTAAGACGTAAAGATGCGAAGCTTATCGAATCTTTTAGAGGCCCAAGCAACTGGACAACTCCAACCTCCACCCGGTATAGGGTGAGCACGAGTGTAGTACCGCTACTGACTTACTGAGATGTAACCATTTCTCTATTTAAAGAGAGAGAGAGAGATTTTTTGAGTCTTCATTGTTTTGTCAATAGTTTGGATGGAATGGTTTGTGTCGTGGTTATGTTCTGTTGCAGAAAAAGTGTGTTTACACTGTTTGTATGCGTGGTTGAGCGTTTGTTTGAGGTGAAACCTGGAAAAGTTGGAGATCTCGAATGAAAGTAAACTCAAAAT
Source organism: Heliocidaris tuberculata (assembly GCA_025618425.1). Lineage (NCBI taxonomy): Eukaryota > Metazoa > Echinodermata > Echinoidea > Camarodonta > Echinometridae > Heliocidaris > Heliocidaris tuberculata. The sequence goes on along the minus strand of CM046844.1, from coordinate 23,686,291 downwards.
GAATAATTAATCCAAAATTAGTGGATGAAGACACATTTCAGTTTTCATGAATTTATCGAGAAATAAAACCAATATCTTTTTAACTCTTTCAGTGCCGATGTCACGTATATATGACAGATAGACTTGTCATTTTCATTCACGAATTGCTCGACCACAGGAAAGGTATATGGTGCTCAATGTATATCAAAATTTTGAGCATAATTTAAGCATTCTTAATATATGAATATAATTATATGCTACCATAGACATTTTCAGAGAAAATTGCAAATTTGAAAAAAGATATTACCTTATTTCAACATTAACATCTTAAACTTTTTAAAATGACCAAGCTCAACATTATTCCAAAACAGCTTTCATCCACGTATGCAGAGGAAATATACACCACATGTGGACGCATCACCGCATCATCATTCACACTCAATCCATTCTCAAAACAAATGGGAATTCACTATTGAAATTCAGAGAGACTGCACTTTCCATGATTGCATAAGCACAAATGACACATCATTGTAAACCAGAATAATCAACCTTTCTAATGATACCACATTCTTGTATAATGATGAAGCAACAAGATACCCCTTAAACTTGAATTGCAGAACTTTTCGGGGGGGGGGGTTAGGATAAAATAATATGAGCTTTCCAATGATTTGCTACTTTTTTAAGAAGAGGATTCCGAATCAATGTATTTCTGTCTTTTCAAAATCATATTATGAACCAAATGTAATAGCCATTTACTTATTTTGGACAGTCGGGTGCATGACAGGTGCCATTTTAGACTCTCTGAAATGCATGATGCACGATTCACTCATCGATATAGGATTTAATTTGAAAGAAGACGAGTTTTTAAATGTTCTGTATATTCACAGAGAAATCATGTTGCATTTATCCACAAACATGGGTACCCTTTTTTCAGGGACACTCTGTATTTCAAGGTAAACATACATTTGCATTTAGAAAATGGTTAATGTACAGATACAAAGTTTTCCTACTATTTTTTTTTTCTTGCCTAGCGTTAATTCAGTATTGATTCCATTTACCGAATGTATAGTTAACATGGTTAAAGGCACAGGCAAATAAGCAGTCATGGGGAAATGGAATCATTCATAACTTTCATATTAGTTGTCTGATTTTCCTCAAACTATTTAGTTCTGTTTGTCTCATGATTTTTCTACTTCTGTTGAAAGCACTTTTCTTTGTCATCCAAAAACGCCCACATGGGCTCAATTGTCATGCCACAATTCTCCATTTAACCTGGAAAGTTTGATAATAAATACAATCGTCAGGAATGACATCAAGAAGAAAAAACAAATTTGCCAAACCTAGTGCTTCCTTTGTATGGACTACATTGTTACTCCTCACGGTGTTATGACAGTATACAAAGATGCACACTCATGTGCAAAATGTGGGATGGGTTGACAAATATCCAAAGTCCTTTTACTACGGAACCGAATGAAACCTTGAACTCACTAAGGCCCTGTTGAATAAAACTCTGAGTTATCAGTCACGCGCATACTCACACGTACACACAAAGCAGTGTGTACCTTTAATTGAAAATCTTGTTATCGTTATCGTTATCGGACGAATGTGACCAACCCTTTACACTCCCTTTTTTCGAGTAAACAGACGAAAGATTGGGTCCGTCAAAATTCGATTTTAAAATTTCAATCATGCGTATCTCCCATAGACAGTGGTGTTTTTATGACGCTTTTAGGGCGATCTCATGCACTTTAGAGCCCCGCCCGAAATGTAATCTTAACACAAACATAACGTTCTTTTCGGAAAATGAAAGGGGAGAATTTTCCCAGGCGACTGACGTTAACAGACCTGTTTACTAATGTATTTCAATCCATGCATGTTACTCTCCAGAACCCTTAGTTACCAACTTTTTAGTGCACCTGCTATGCATAATGGAATCTCTATGGATGGAATACATTTTGCATACATTAATTACTGCTATGTCGGGCAAGATTCTGACACGCTTTTGAGTCGTCAAGAGAAACTTTTGTTCAAGAAGTATGCATGAAATTAGTAAACAGGTCTATTACATTACGATTGGAAAAATTAAGCATCTTAGTTATTGCAAAAAAACACTCTTCTCGCCATAGATTCGCACGCCGCTCGTGCAACACAGAAGTTACACCAGGGAGGTGGAAGAGGGTTTCTCTTCCCCCTCCCTGGTTATACTGAGCGAACAGTGCGCTCGGCCTTGGCAAAGCTGCCAAGTTCGTTTGAAGATCACATAAGCGCATGTGAGGATGTTTTTACTTTGACTGTGAATGATTTAGTAAAAAGAGGAAATTATCTAATTTTGTTTAAAATGACACCTTGCAAAAGATATATATTTTTGTACTAACATTAGAATGGAAAAATGAATCGGAGGATATTCACAACAATAACTTCAAACGTTCAATGGAGAATCAGTTTTGTTTTGTGAAAATTGCCTCTATTTGGGAGAAATTAAAAAACAAAATTTATATTAGTTTTGATCAAATTTTTTATGTTTGGTGTACACACTGGAGGTAGATACGATTATTTTGTTGTTGTTGTTGTTGTTTTGTTTTTGTGCCTGAAATATTATATCTATACCTGTAAGTTTCAAGAAAAGGAACCCAATTTCGAAGCATTTACATCTTTGATTAAGTTTAAACAGAAGTTAGAATATAAAATAGCCCAGAAGAAGGGAAAACGCTTCAAAACAGACCGGTTCTGTAATGTATACAAATTTATACACATTTCCTCTCTGAGCACCTAGTGGCGAGCTATTCCATTAACCTGCTTTTTATAAATGAGCCTTAATGCTTGGAATCCGGTTGCATACATTACTTGTTGCTATGTCCGGCAAGCCTCGGACAAGCATTCAGGTTGTCCAACCTTTGTTTGAAAGGTATGTATAAAATTTGAATATATTACCGAACCGGTATATTCTGTATCCTTATGAATACGTGTGTAGGACCTCCGGGGGGGGGGGGGGGGCGTTTCATCAAGTGTCTTGTCAGTGATTTTTACCGACAAATTTGTTCTCAGCCAATCAGATGCAAGGATTTCAGTAGCTTATAACAGTTATTGCAACTTGTCATTGATGACAAGTTTTATGAAACAGGGTCGTGAAGCGCGCAGCTCCTCCCCAAGCCATTTATGTACAGATTAAAGAAACCACCACGGTTTCCCGCGTCATGTGTGGACGAGCCTTAAAGGAAACCTCACCCCAATAAATAAAAGTAGTTATTCTGAGAGATTTAGTGTATTCTTGCATGTAAACTTACAAGATTCCCCATCAAAGTGTACGAGAGAGGTATAAATTAAGATATTATGAACGTAATGTAAGGTTCCTCAGCACGACATGGGCATTTCCATTTTCTTTATAACTGACGTACTAAGCGAAGTCGATTAACTTATTCAGATTTATGGATGCTTCCTCCCCAAGTGTCTTGCTGAAGTATTTCATTCACCTGCTATTATCTTTTGTACCATAATTGCCAGATCGCAAACTGCATAAATATACGTTGTGGCTCTTGCCGGGTGAAGGTTTTGCATACGTAGAAATGATTTGTCAACTTCTATATCATTGTTTTTAATGTGCAGGAATGCATACAACTAATATTCTGTTATTCAAACATCTAGATATTTTTCATAGATTTTCACGGGCGTAGACACGCATAATTATCCATTGTTAGTTGGGGGTGATCTATTCATCACCCCCCCCCCCCAACAATAGAAAGTGTGTTCGTATCTACGCCAATGTAGATTTTTAAATTTATATATATATATATATATTTTTTTTTTTTTCATCCTCCTAAGCTCCACCCTAAGAAAAGCTCCAGATCTCATTCCAGCAATGACAACATCTGTCAATCATCAGTCAGCTACGCTGACATTTTCCAATAGACATTGGAATGTAACTTCCCCAGCTCAGCACATGCTCACAATAGAATTGCATGTTTTCAAACAATACCTCCTCATTACCATTCTTTTCCTGCTGATGCTACAGCATGTCTGACATAGCAACTCCTATGTAGGCATTGTATGGTATATTAGAACAGATGGTCATCTCTGGAAAAGCTACATACCACTGTCTCTCCTTAGCTCACTAATGATTGACTGATGATGTCATTGCAGGAATGAGTTTAGGCTGGAGCTTAGCGTGTTTGAGAAAAATGATTTTTAAAAATATTTAGAAATCTATGAAACATATTTAGATGTTTGAATAACAAAATATGAGTTGTATGCATCCCTGCACATCAACAGAAATCAATTTGCATTTGGGTTGCAGGGGACCTTTAATACACATCATGTATTATGATATTTGGATTGCCATGACAGCCCTCCATTACTTGGTGTACATGTATTATACACATTAAGAGTCATTATACAGATGTAACTGTAAGATTTGAAATTAAAAACTATGGCCCGTATTCTCGAAAGGCGCCTAACTTAAGCCCCGGCTAAGTGTGTAGATTTAGACCACCGAATTATGGAGAGCCAAATGTCACCCTCTTTTACTCCTACAAACTCACCATAGTTCTGGGACTAAATACAAACACAAAAACTGACACGATAGAATTGGTTTCTGATGCTCATTTCATGCCAACAAATAATTTTGTTTCTTTATCTTGTTACATAAATATAGTAATTTACACGGGACTTAGGGGTTGGCGAATGGCCTTCCATAAATCAGTGGCCTAAGTTAAGCCAGGCTTATCTTAGGCCACTTTCGAGAATATGGGCCTACATTCTTTTAAATTGATTTTGTTGTTGTTTCCAACTGCAGTGTCGCCATGCATACAGTTTTACCAAGGAGCTTCAAGAGCTGGAGTTCCAACTGGCAACAAATTATCTCAAGCAGCTGCTCCTTTCTAAGGATGCACAAAAGAATCTACAGGTGCGCTGTAGCCTTTGATGTCCGATGTTCCAAGCCGCCAACTTCATGGGAAAGCTTGAGCAGTGATTTTTGTCACAAATGACATATCGAGAATATTTCACTTTTTATTTGAATAAACAAAGTGAAATTTTCACATAATTATGATAAAATTGAATACAAAAGCCTACTTGTGTCCAGAAATTTGGCTATATTGGATGATAGTAGTTTCAATTTGTGGAAAAAGGGTAAAATTTTACAATCATAAAATCCCAAATTTAACACTCTTCCGATTACTCCCTGCAAACGAAAATAAAAATCGCAATTGTTCAAGTACAATTAATTATGATGTTATATGTCAGATTAGTGCCCACACATGCCCAGTCAGGGAATTTTGTACAATTTCTTTTCGCTTGCCCCCAGTAAAGGTAAGCACTGTGAACTGCTCATATCATCAGACTAGTGATAGCGAAAAGTAATCATTACAAAAGCATATTTTCCTTTGAAAATGACCCGTAAGTTTGCAGCCAGGCAGGAATCTTTTTGTCTTCTTATCTGCAAGGAAGATCCAGTTAAGCACATGCCTGACATATTTTTCCTTAGCGGCTTCGAACATGGTTCAAAGGGAATGAGCTACATGTGACTCCAGCTCTTGAAGCTCCTTGGTTTTACTAATCGATGCATTACTAAGCAGATGACAAAAATGGTAGGCCTACTCCTGTCAGACTTCATAGAGATAACAATTACTCAGAAAAGTTAAACGGTGTATTAGAAGGACACTTAAGAATGTTAATTGTGACAAATAGTAGTCATGCACTACATTTTCCTCTAGAATTTAAAAAAAAAATCCATAAATGTGGTCCTGTACTGGCATTTTCATGTACATGACTTTGTATTGCTCTTGCTAGCTAGCTCTGTATGTGAACAAGTCCGGATAAAAAAAAGAAAGGTTATCAGGAATCCCGCGAGACCAACATTGACGGTCTAGTGGGCTGTTGGTCTCGTATATAGGCTGCAGCCGATGTCGACTTTCTAATTTCTTTTCCAAATGGAAAAATGGAGGGAAAAATTATTTTTCCAACGCGTGAAAATTTGAACCACACGGTGGACCTCTAACGAATATTGTCTCAGCAGTGGTCTAAACAATAATCAAAAGTTATCAACAAGCAAAAACAACTTTACCAACGCTAATGCTTCCTTTGTATTTGACTACATTATTATTCATCACGGCTTTATGGCAGTATACAAAGATGCATATTTATCAGTGTTCATGTGCAGAAAATAAAACCTTGAACTCCCTTAAAAGAAACAAAAGAAACAAAAAACAAACAAAAAAAGAGCACGTGTGTTGACAAACCACGGAGGTATGTCGTGTTGACATAGCTGTTTTCGTGCTGCTTTTGGCACCTCTTTTTTGATGAATTGTCAATGACAAAGCACAGAAGCCTAGCACGATTACAGAGTGTTGTTATGGGTTTCACTGGAATGCGGCGAACTACAGTACGTATAAGAAAAAGAACACACTTTGAAAATATCCTCCAAAATCATAATTTCACATTATCGATATGGGGTTTTTTTCTCGTACAATTATGGGTGAGTGTCTGTTCCATTAGAGACTCATAATATTTTACGCCTAAGTGAGTACTGGCTGCATTTGTAAAACTCGTTTTACAAAGGTTTGCACAAAATGCCTCAATCTTGCGAGGGGGGAGGGAACAAATGAGGTTGCCCCCTATCCCTTTATAGAAATCCCCTGCCCCACACGTCCGCGGTCTTAATGCAGACTGGCTTCCTACAATACCATGTTGATAAACACTGCATTACTGAAATGCGAAGGAGCGTAGCGACCGAGTGGGGAAATTAAATTATTCAATGTTAAAACTACGTATTTTAGAGCTTTCCATTGTTAAACTGCAAAATGACTGATGTCATATAACATTTTCATTGTCTTGTGAGGAGGACCATGAAAACGACTTTTATCTGTACATGCGCAAATGATAATTACGAACTGGTTTACTGAGGGCTAATAAGCCCGTTCTTAATTAGCTCAGCTCACGGTAAACTGACCCTGAAATGACCCCAATTTTTCAGTGCACTCGCATTTATTTTGGTGGACGCGCCACTTGTTTAGCATGTAAAATCCTGTAAAATCATACTGGTACGTACGCGCATCGTGGTGCGTGCAAAATGACAGCGTATTAAGGTCAATTGTACTCGGTACAAATGAACTTGATCTGCACATGCGCAAGTCGTCATCGGGAACTGGATTATTGAGCGCTAAGTGAGCTTTCAGAATACTGCCCACAGATTTTTTTTTTTTTTTTTTTTTTTTAAATTTCTCAATGACAACTGAACTTTTGAGGATGTTGAGTGCATGGTGCTGTCTGCATATGTAACTAATGACATCAAAACGAATTTGATTTTAAACAAAATCCTTATAGCATGATTTTGAATATTTTGAGCAGGGCTACTAGAAAGGGTGATTATGCCTGCCGACAGCATGGGATTATCGATATGCAGACACCTTCTACAGCTGTACAGCACTCTCTCTATATCTTTCTTTCTCTTCTTTCTCTGTTTCTACCCCTCTATTGTGTCTAGTGGTTAACTCTTACTGTGCCAAGGGGTTTAGCTCTCTTCAAAATTGTACCAACAACGTGATCAATGCTTATTATTCAAATGTCTGCACTTCATTAACCATCCATTATTTCACAAAATATTGAGTACAAAACTTGTAGGAAATTCATTACTTTTTCTTATGATACCAAACATTATTACTTTACCCAACTTTATGCATAAGAATTATTGAAAATTTCATTTGAGTTTCTTTTTTCCATTATTTTTTAGTTTCTCATTTGTCTACTATTGTTTAATGTTGAAATTGGGTAATATCTTTTTCAAAAATTTCTCTGAAAATTTCTATGGTAGCATATGATTATAATCATATATATATATATATATATATTTATATATAATGCTTGATTTATGCTCAAAAATTTTGATATACATTGACCACCATACACCTTTCCTGTGGTCGAACAATTGGTGAATGAAAATGGCAAGTCTATCTGTTACATATATGTGACATCGGCACTGAGAGAGTTAAGGCACTGGTGTTCTAAGCCAGTGACCCGGGTTCGATCGATCCCCAGCGGAGACATTTTCTCAACCTTTACAAAGTGTTAAAAAGCGAGGACAGCAATGGGGAACTTCAGTCAAACCGCAGGTCCCCCAAAAGTGCTCTAATTTATATCCAACTCTTCTTGACTTTGTCAGTTTCTGAATACATAATAAGTAGGAACCCCCATGCAAGAACATCTCATTTCCAAATGAATTAATGGACTAGTTAACGTTTACCGATTATCTTGATTTATACATCAAATACAAAAGGAGGAATTGGAGATTTATGACAAACTTTACTTGTCTATGAAAACTGTGACAACATTGGTGAAAAATAGTGTTATTTTATGACCAAAATATTAGAAATGAAAGTGAATCTGTAAAATACTCACATAGTTTTTACAGGTGAAATTTGACATGAGTGTAATGGGCAATATATGTACTTTACAAATATCAAAATAATATGAATGTACACTAATGATAGGGTCAGGATCCAGCAATGTAACCAAAGTACATATTATTGCCTTCAAACAGTTGATTCCAGCACTCTGATTGGTTACTTCACAGACCCTTCCCCCCAAATAGATCAACATGTTTTCCAAATAGATCAACATGAATAATGGTTGAGTAGCTTAAATCAAAGTTCCCCAGAGTTGTCCTCCGCGGTCTAGTGGTTAAGGCATTGGCAATCTATGCCAACGACCCGGGTTCGATTCCCGGCGGAGACATTTTTTCAACCTTTGTAAAAAATTTAAAAAGGGATGACAGCTCTGGGGAACTTTGATTTAAGCTACGCAACCATTATTCTCTCATTTTCATTTCATATATATATATATATATATATATATATATATATATGTATCAACCCAGTCTCCTGTTTAATCAGACCAATAGGGTCTAATACAGATACGCCTAAAATGACAGCTATTGGCATTTGAACGGTATATATATTTATATACTAAATTACCTCGAATCAAATATGACAGCTAAAATGACAGCTATTTCCATTTTAAGGGGTAGTGGTGTAGGGTTAGCATTAGGGTTAGGGTTAGGGTTAGACTTAACCCTAACCCTATATATATATATATATATATAAATACACTCAACCAAAAAAGTAAGTCCCCCTAGCATTTTTTTCATATATCTCAAAAATTATTTTGCCGATTTTGATCTCGCAAACGGTAATGGATGGGCAATATTCTTACGCACAATGTGAATGGTAAATGGTTGCCATAGAATTACATTTTCATCATCGCAAAATGTATTTTCTGATACAAAGTGCAAAAAGTGAAACAATAGGCTTTTCAATATGAAACTGTTGGCAGGCCCGGGGGAACTTCAGGCTTGGAAAATGGAAGTGGGGGACAAAAGTCCCCCCCCCCCCCTTCAATTGTCGGAGCCCGACTTTCCGCCGCGCCTGCCAACAGTTTCATATTGAAAGGCCTATTGTTTCAGAAAAATGCATGCTTTTGAAAAATGGTTTTACTAAGAACAATGCAGCAGTAGTACTGTTATTTCATTTCATTATAATGTGGGCCTACCTCTGAAGAAGGACTATGGGAATTTTAAGTGAAAGTGGGAGAAGCAAGAGTGAGAGAGAGGGAGAGAGAACGCGATGTGGAGTAATTATCGAGTAAAAGATAAAGAGGGAGGGGCGGGGGAAGGGCCGGACGCTTTTAATAGCCAAAACAAAGACAGAAACATTAAAATCAAGAATAGGCTGTCGTGACTTTGGGTCAACATGAAGGTGGAGAGATATTTAGTCTCTTTATTTATCTACATTGATTCCGTTGGGTGTTAGGGTTTTTAGTTTGAATATATAGATACGACAGGTAAAAACAAAATTATGGACATCCTAAATAAAAAGCATACCGGTAGCTGGTAAAATGAACTTGTTTTTTATGTCACAGATTTTGTTTTTTAAATTGTTCCAGTAGCATTAGTGTGTGCGGGGGAAATATCAAAGAGAAGGACGAGAAACTATGCCCAGTTACAGTTGTATTATACTGAAACTTCAATATCAAAAGTAATTTGTTGTTGAACAGTTGCGTTTATCATATGCTACTTAAATATCCCTTACCACTTGAGCTACGTACCAATATCCTCTCCTTTTCACTTCTTACAATTGTGTATTTATTTCCAAAAGATCCACCATTTGTTTTTTGTTTGTTTGTTGTTGCTTTTTTGTATGAGTCAAATTTCTTTGAAAAAATAATCTTCAGTACAGTGATGAATAGTCGAATGTTTGCCCATACAATCTTTCAATTGAAATATGTTCAAGGGTTATTATTGTTGAGTAGATGGTTGTCAGGTGTGCATTTGAGCGGAATCAAGCTGAAAAGATCGGTAGTCATGAGTGGTACGGTGGATACACTTCACTGTGGTTAATGAGAGAGTTAGGTTTTAAAAACACAATCTAGAGTTGATGAGCCCCACTTTGAGTTTGTTCGTTATTGGAACTGGATATATCTCAGCTTGTTCTTTCCACTCTATAGTTTTGGAAATCATTAAGCATTTCAAGAACTGTCTTTTCTTCACTTCATAAAGCAAGGTGGGAAGATTTTATTTAAAAATCATGTGTGTTATTTTTGTTTTTTGTTATTTTCAGAGAAAACTGTGTTCAAAATTCTTCTTAATTTTCTTACTAAATTTGTCGCATCGTTATGATACTTGCGCTTGTGTTGGACATGTTAGGGTACATTGTGATTGTACAAAAACAAAAAAACAACCATGAACTACTCCTAATTATGGAGAAATATCCATTAATTCATTAAAAAAGAAATTCATTAAAATGTATATTACTTATTCACATACTGTATTCATAAAACTAATAAAATGTCTAACTATATTTGCTTCATAACCTTCTTTCTTACATTTAGCTATAATTGCAAAGTTGTTCTGAAATGTGCTATATTAAGTTTAATTTGTTTTTAGTCGTTAGTTTATACGAAAAATTTCTGGTTGATATAATTAAAAGTCAGTCCCTTTATTGTCCGTGAATTTAGGCCCCCAAACAGTTTGACCATGAATGAAAGGGGGGGGGGGGGCTGACGCCTTTTGCCTGAATATCAACTTCCCAATTAAGTTAGATACTGACAAATTGCGTGATTTGGAAAATGTGTGTATCCCTAATATAAGCAAAAGAGTGATCAAGTTTGCTCAATTGAACACTCATAGCTTGATATATAAAATTGATGAGCTAAAAATCTTACGTGCATTCATGCCGCAGAGCTTTAATGACTATTTCATTACATCCGTTAGTAATATAACAAATGGGATCACAAAGTATTCTGAAGTAATCTTAGACCACAATGAATTAACTAATACTGAATGTGAATTTGATTTACTGTCAGTAACGACTGCCTTTCTTTTAAAAGTAACTGAAATATGAGTAATGACTAGGTAACATGAGATGATGGAGTAAGTTGTCGCCTTTTTAATAAAAATGGCAAGATATATCATTTTTGGCTCTTTGACTTGTCTTGTCAATATATCCATTACCAGAGGACATATAGCAAGAGGCTGGAAAAAGCCAGGGTGATTCCAGTATACAAGACTGGTGATATGTCCACTCCAAGTAATTATAGACCAATATCGGTATTGTCAATTGTGAGTAAAATCTTAGAAAAAGCATTGCACCAACAATTTTCTGACTTTTTTTTTCGCGAAAATGATATATTAAGTCCTAACCATTCTGAATTTCGTCCTTTGCACTCTACTGGAACAGCTCTAATGAAACTTGTAGATCAGAAATCTTCCAACACTGATAACAATAAGTTAACAGTTTTGCTTTTATTGATCTTCGCAAAGCATTTGATAGAGTCGATCATGATAATTATTCTGTTATGTAAATTAAAGGTGTGTTAAAGAGTGTTTATTGTTACTTAATATCTTTGTTATCAGACAGGGCCTCATGGAAGACCACCACTATTGGTGAAAATGTGCTACCCTGTATAAATATCAGAAAGAAAATAAATGAATAAATAAATATGCATTTTTTGTAGTGGCAATGTGCAGAAATTACATATTTGGGCACATCTATGCACAAATATATGGATATTCGGCACCTCGCTGCCCAAATACGAGGTGGGGGTTAACCGAATATCGGCACTTTAAAAAACATGGAGTTGGGGGGGGGGGGCTGGAGCCCCCTGCCTCGTACGCCCATGTTGGGTAGCCTTTGATTGATTCTAATCTGCAGAATCTATGCGCAAAATTTGGTCCGACATCAAATTTCAACATCATAATATTTCTGGAACTGTATGTTGACTGATTTTATAATTTCACCAAATTATAGTCTAGAATATTATCTTTCTTTCGATGTAAATTTGATTGAACAATGTCTAACAGAACATGGGTTATCATAGATGAAATTATGACGTTTCTAAAAAAAAATCAAATCTTGATTTGGTCACAGATGTTAGATAAAGCGATAATGGAATTAGTACGTTAACGAATATCAAATCAGAAAAAAATGCTTATAGGACAGCCGGTATTCATATAATTTCTTCATCCTTTTATGGTTATAAGCTTTAACCTGAACTTACACAATATTTAGAAGATAGTATAGCGAAAAAGGTAGGATACAATAATATAATTATACAAGAACATAGTATATCCGATGTAGCTATAAAGGAACCTTGGTACGTGTATTTCATTTATTTGATTTGATGATTTAGATAGGCATTTAAATAGTTAAGTAAATTAGTAATATTCGAGTTATGTAGATCAAATGTATATGTATATGTTTTCTACATGCACCAATATACTTATTCTGTTTTTATTTAATCCGTAAAGCATTGTAAATACTCGCAGCAACTTAATCTGCATGTATTATTGAATAACTCATACTCTGTTGATTTGATGTTCATTTATTTCCATATATCATCATAGATTTACAATGTTTTAACATTTATGGTCATATAAAATCATATATAGAATCAATCAACTGTTCAACAAATTGTCACGACTTAGCCAATGAAGAGAAAAGAGAAGATATTTTGTTATATTTGAAATCGAAACCCTAAGATGTGTCTCTCATCGTAGACACCTATTTTACTCTCCAAATAGAAACAGAAATACTTAGGGAATGGGGAGGCTTTTTTTTTTCTCTCTCTCTCTCTCTCTCTAACAAATGTAGAACAGACAATGTGGAAAATGGCAATTTTAAACCTGACACTGTGCGATTATGATATAACATTCACATCTTTATCCGTCAAAACACAGATAATCCAGCATTATTATTATTTCTATTTTTTTTTTTTTTTTTTTTTTGCTGATCTACAACAGAAACGATTCATGATAGAATTCGAAAATTCACATGTTGTGATCTGTGGGGACAGGAATTTAGTTCAGGATCCAAACCGCTGATGCTCGTAATTACTGACTTGTAAATTATCCTAGACCGAGACAGGGGGTAAACATTATGAAGAGTAACCTAGATATATGGGGGGGGGGGGGGGGGGGGTCATATCCCAATAGACCGACAGCCTACGAGATCGCCAAAACAAAAACAAAAACAAAATACAATAGGGAAGATAGGGAAATGTCGATCTTGTTTGTTGTCGGTCTTGTGCACCCTGGTAAACATTATCAGACATGTGTCAGAAGGCCCAGAAGTCCGGCATTTTAGACCGACATTGTCGCTCTTATAAAAGCCAGATCGCAACCCATGGAGCATAATATATACACAATTCTTATCTCTATCTCTCCTGCCTTTTATACCTCTCAATAAGACACACCATGTGTAATCCTGTGCTATCTCATACAATAATATTAAAATATTATTGAATCTTGCCTTAATCAGTATTCCTATTTTTTTTTCTCTCTCTCTAAGTTTTAGTTTTTAATTCTCAATTTGTTTTACTCATGTAATCCTGTGTTATCTTATGTGATTTTATGTTGGTTTGATCTAATTTATGTATATGAGGATTTACGTGTATTTCTTTTGTTATTTTTCTATATGTGATATTCCTCATGTGTTATACTTTGTGTGTCTTTTTATGTATGCACGGAATTGCAGAAGAACAGCCATTGGCTGAAGCAAGTGTTGCCGTGTTGAAATAAAATGATATGAAATGAAAATGAAATGAATACAATGAAAAGGTACTGTCAATTGCTGCAGCCGAATTCTTTTAAACAAGGTAGATTAGACTTTTTTTTAATATCCTCAGAAGTCAGAACTGCTTTCTTTAGTTCATGATTCTCATATTCTCTTTGGTCTAGGAGGATTATTCATTAGTTCGTAATAACGTGAATGTAAATCAAATCAAATGCATGGGATCCTTGAATCTGGAAATTTGATAATTCTCTATATATATAAAGAATTAACTTTTTATTCAAATCAGAACCTTTAAAGATATAATTATATTTTACCCAAATGACGACATACGTTTTCTCAGTATGATGATATAATTGGGAAATGTGAATGTTTCTGTCAATGACCGGTTGTTCTTTTTTTAACTTCAGTGAAAATATTACATGGAGAATCTATATCATATGGCTCTTTTATCAAGAAAAAATGTTCATGGGGAAAAGGATCTAGAAAGAAATAGGAGAGAACCGGAACAATAACTAGTCGTATCGAATGAGAAGACCACTTTATTAAAAGAAATACATGACCAAAAAAAGAAATTCACCCAAAAGCAAATGGTAGACTTGCTAGAAGATGTGATAAAAATGGATGGAGCTAGGAGAAAAGCCATCAAAATTAACTTTTAACCTAGAAAAACAGAATAAAGTGAAGTGAGAAAAACTGTCAACAGAGAAATGAGATGCTATTAGCTAAAAAGATTGAATGTTAAAAGAAATCTTTGCTGAGGAGGTACATTTATATCGTTATTAAATCATTCAGACATTCCTTAATTAACAACATAAATCTCCACAAAATTATTTGAATGTTCTTTAAAGGAGAATGAAACCCTGGGGAAATATCCATTTTAATGAAAAGAGAGGATAGAGAGAAGCAATTTTTAAAAAGTTCCATCAAATTCGGTTACGAAATGAAAAAAGTTATGAAAGTTTGAAAAGTCTCAATTTACTTTCTATGGCGATCCTCAAATTGGCAATGTAGCTTCAAAATGACAGCTTTATATTATAGTACAACTCTCAATATGTCTTGTACACAAAAATTCATATTTTCTCAATTATCTCTAAAGATGCTGCTTGTCTTTTTGTGAACTCAACATAATATGTTGTGTCAAATACATTTTCCCATGGTATATCTTGAGCTATGAAGGAGACAAGCTGCACCTTGAGAGATAATGGGGAAAATATGAAATTTTGTGTACAAAACATATGGGGAGTTGTACTACTAAACCCGTTACTTTGAAGCAACATTGGCAATTTGAGGATCGCCATAGAAAATAAATTGAGACTTTTCAAACTTTCATAACTTCTCATTTCGTAACCGATTTTGATGGAACTTTTTTAAATTGCATCTCTCTATCCTCTCTTTTCATTAAAATAGATTTTTCCCCAGGGTTTCATTCTCCTTTAAGTAAAGATGAGGTTCATAATTACAAAGCTAAAAAGTAAGATGAACTACATATCCCAAAGGCAAGACGGCATCACTTTTAAATTTTATCTTTCTTTTAAAAATATTGAAGAACTTCCTAAGTAGATCTTTGAATTGCGCTTAATTTACAGGAGGACTTTTGTGACTGTCGCAGTCACAAAAGTAGGAATAGACATCGACATTTATTGGAAAAATTGGATTCCTGTATTACTGTTACATGTTCTATACAAAAGAGCATGCGAATGTATTGCAAATCGACTGAAGATTATGTTGCCCAATATCACACATAAAAAAAAAAATAAGGATAAAACATTCGTTTACCTTATGATACTTGAGGTGTTATTCTTCTAATACCACCATAACACCCACTGGCTGTTCAATTCAAAATAATTTGTGCCACAGTAAACACTGAACAATAGGCCCCTACAGATAATGACGGCTGAGTTGTCGCACAAATGTTCTGTATGCACTCACTCACTGGTCCTTGTAGATTGTTACACCAATGAGCCGTCGAAAGTCGATTTTCGGACAAAATAATCAGAAAACTTGCGCTAAGCTCTCTCACCCTGCTTCAAGGGAATGCATCTGTGGTAGATTTACTCCTCGTGTTCAACAGGCCTTACAGGCAATTCATTCTTTCGACATAAGGACAATGGGGAATATATTGCTACCCCTTAATACTCCAAAAAGCAAGATGGGTTATGGTATTTTCTCCCAAACCTAAAATGCTAGGTATACATGTATTCATCCCCATATATTTTTAGAGAAGGGTGTTTCGGATGAACTTCCATCTTGTTTTGAAATAAATTATGTGAGATATCTATTAATTTTTTGTATGATATCAAAATGCAAAGTGTCCAATCATCCCTTATTATTGCTTTTCAGCTATATCTCTTTCCGGCCAAAAGGAAGGGAGGAGGCATGGAGACTAAGACTTTTCTAGTCACGCTTCTCGTTCTATTAGGCCTGTGCTTCACGAAAATACAAGGTTAGAAAATAATTGTAATGGCATAGGATTTATTTTGATGCACTTTACTCCGAGAATAATAGCCAATTTAAATAAGTTATTTCTGAAAAGGGAGTTTGTTTTTGGTAAATCAAGGGTGCTAATACCTTCACAATAAAATAATGTACTTTTTGAATGAATAAATATTTCAATAACGAATTATGTCATTTCGTAACGCAATAATGTTACATAATGACACCACACTGAATTATGCACAGGTTATTTCAACAATAAATCTATTTATTACATCAGCTTAATATATCGCATAACTATGGACTAAAGCAGAGAAGATGGTCTCACTTTCTCAGGTTCAATATTAAATCTAATTTGATAAATAAATTGGGACTTTTGGGGGTTTATGTACAAAACAAATGGAGAAAAATTATGTTTTTTGTGTAAATTCTCCATCAAAAATTTTTTTTATTTAGTTTAGATATGAATATTAATCTAGATGATAGCATCAGTATTAGATTAAACTTGCAACCAATAAAAATTAATACACAAGACATTTTCTATTCACCTACTGCCTTTAATATCTGTTGTACGCAAGCAATTTCATCGTCATCATTCTAGCTTTCATTTTGTTTAATCGTCTCCCCCCCCCCCCAATCCACTACTCTCTCTCTCTCTCTCTCTCTCTCTTTATCTCTCTCTTATATTTTCATTATGACAACGGTTATCATCTTTATGATCAAATCTAAGTATTTTTCGGCTTCAGTGCAATCGGTTGTTAAAAGTAAAATTTAGAAACACAGAGAGAAAAAATATATAAATAAAATCACGCCAGAACAAAACAAAAGCATTGTCCAATAATTAGGTTTGATTTGATCGATTTATTTATTTGTTTCTCTTTATGATTATTTTTTCAATATACATTACAAACTGATTACAACATAATAAAGAAATATTGTAATTAATAAATTATTAAAGTAGGTAATTAGGCCTACACAGTAAATAGTTAAAGTAAATGAATAATAAAGAAGTATTGTCACATAAGCAGAGCATGATGGCGTGACAATCCTTTACAAAATATAGGAATTACGATTTACAAAAAAAGAATATTGAAATAAATACTTTTCGTTGTATTCAAAGTAACAGAAGTCAGTAAAGGCAAGGAACTTTGAAGAGCTGGAGTCACAAGTAACTCATTCCCTTTGAACCATGTTCGATGCCGCCAGGAAAAAATATGTCAGGCATGTGCTTAACTGGATCTTCCTTGCAGATAAGAAGACAAAAGATTCCTGCCTGGCTGCAACCTTACGGGCCATTTTCAAAGGGAAATATGCTTTTGTAATGATAATTACTTTTCGCTTTCACAAGTGTAATAATTATGAGCAGTTCACAGTGTCCAGGTGTCTACCTTTACTGGAGGCAAGCGAAAAGAAATGGTGCAAAATTTCCTGAAATATAAATCAAAATTACTCGACTTTGACATGTATTGACACTATTCTGACATATAACATCATAAATAACTGTACTTGAACAATTGCATTTTTGATTTTCGTTTGTCGGAAGTAATCGGAAGAGCGTCAAATTGCGAATATTAGGATTGTCAAATTTGTCCCTTTTTCAAAAACTGCAACTGCTATCATACAATATAGCCAAATTTCTGGACACAACTGGGCTTTTGTATTCATATTTTATCATCTGCTCACTTTTCACTTTGTTTATTGAAATAAAAAGTGCAAAATTCGCGATATTTAATTTGTGACAAAAATCACTACTCAGCTTTCCCATGAAGTTGGCGGCATTGAACATTGGACATCAAAGGCAACAGCTCATCTGTAGATTCTTTTGTGCATCCTTAGAAAGGGGTAGCTGCTTGAATAAATTTATTGCCAGTTGTGACTCCAGCTCTTCAAAGCTCCTTGGTAAAGGATGGGGTGGAATGAGATGTATAAAAAATAATTAAACATGAGAAGATAGTGAGTAACGAGTAAGAAATTTAATTTATGCTTGTTAGCGCCAGCAGAGCCTTTCATTTTGCAAACTCGATTTCAGTTGGGCAAAACATGGCGTATATACGTTTTTTTTTGCATCCTTGCCTAACAAAGCAACATGCGCCATATTGTGACCTACTGCAGCCGAGTTGGCCAAACTCTTTGTGTACATGGCTCTGAGCGCCAGTGGTTTACATGTTTACAGTGGTTTACTTTTTTGAGTAGACACGTTTCATAACAAAAAGAAAGGTTCAAAAATTGTCTTTAATGAGCGAAATCAAATCAGCCCCCCCCCCCTCAATTAAAAAAAAAGCGCTCTGCGGCCCCTGGTTTATACCCCCTACTCTGTATTTTCTGAAATAGTGAAGTTTCTTCTATCCACAATTTTGAAAGCTATTGCACTGATACTTAAACAAAATAACGAACAGGATGTGCCTAATTTGTGCCTAGTTTTTATAGGACAATCTGATAATCCCTGTATGCAATTTTTCTAAGATTTCTAAGTTTAAACCCTATTTTGTCCCTTTGCATAATCCCTAGCAATTGAGAATTGCTTCAATAGACTCCAAACCTAAGGAAAAGAAACATCACCAAAAGATTCGCCTAATTTTAAAAGTGATCACTCAGCTATAATTCTCGGTAATCGCAGTACGGTGCGCCACCATTCGGATGCCACAGATAGGCCACTTTCCAACCCCTGGGGTTGACATCAAATGTACGCTACTGCGGCAGGGTTGTTGCGTTGCCATTTCACCCTCTGTATGTCTTTCATCCACGGGTATTTCCCAATAATTCTGAGTTTGGAAGTGTGAGAATAGCATTCTGATGCCTCACAGATAAAAAACCATGGCAAAAAACAAAATATTGTCTAAATGTAGCAAGAAATTATGCGGCATGTATTACTTTACATTATTGCATAGGAGCTGGGCACGCGAAACCCTGGGATTTCCAACTTCCGGCCTCGAGATGTCGACTATTTTCCATGAGGATTTCGGCCTGTCTGTTGCACCCGATAGGTTGCGCACCGAATTGCGAATACCGAGAATTAAAGGGGAAGTCCATCCTGCTGTTTTGTTGATTTGAATAAAAGCAGAAAAGGAGAGAAACAGATTAGTGAAAGTTTGAGCAAAATCCGTTCAGAAATAAGAAAGTTGTAATTTTTTATTTGTAATCAATCTAACACAAACTGGAACTCCGTAACGAGAAATTTCATAGATTTTAATTTTTTCAGTTATTGATAAAGGAATAGATTTGTTTCATATGCATGTGGGTTTTAAGTAGAAACATACTTGCAACGATTATATCTACGGTGCATTTATGATTAAAGATTTAATATTTTCTTCAGACATATTGGAAATTTATGATTTTTTTAGTACGGGGCAAATTGGAGAGGAGCTCGCAAGATACGTCAAGGAGTTGCCAATTTGTGTTTGATTGATTATAACTTTAAAAAATCATAACTTTCTTAATTCTTATCGAATTTTGGTCAAACTTTCATTGATCTATTTCTTCAATTTTTTCTGTTTCTTTTAAAACCAATTTGATATCAAGGTTGACTTTCCCTTTAAGTTTATAATTTCTTCCTTTCATTGATCGACACTCGAAGTCGCGGGTTCTGGGAAATTAATATGGGCTTATCACTCTTGCAAGATGAGTATAGTCAGCATATTGTAAAGACTAAAAAAGACTATGTGAGGATTTTTTTTTTTTTTTTTTAAATCTGAATTACGTTCAGTTACAGAAAACATTCGAATCGAGAAAGGCGGAGAGGTCGTTAAGTAAAGGAATAGCTTTTTTTTTTAAATATTGAATACTGTAGGCCTACATGCGATTACATTGTGAAAGAAATTGTCTAGGAGCGATTGGGAAAGGTTTATTATGTAGAACATCAGATATCATGTAAACTGTGAGGTTTGGGATCATCACAATAGTAAGAAATGAAATTTTGTTGAAAATCGCATGCACTGCACAAAGAAAGTGGTACATGGGTATAAAAACGCATTTGGTATGAAAGTTTCCCATAATATTTCGAATATTTGTGTTTATATGTATTGCACCTTAACGCCCTTGGACCACATTGAATAAGGAAAGCGTACAGCTGTACATTACAAAGATATAATAGATGACAAAGTCACAAAATTTTCATTGGGCAGGGGGTCTCATACCCAGTGAAAAAATACACCAAAGTGCCATTTGACAAAACTTTGCCCTCCCCCTTCCCCATGCCCAGGATATCAAGAAAAAGAAACCATTCATTACCTTCCGATTTAAGTCATTTAAATGTGTTTTATTCCAATCACTTCAAATTTACATATTGAAATTTTGAGTATTGTCATTTTTCAAAGTGCAATTTGGTGGCAAATAATCATTTTATTAATGAGCTGTTATAACCAGTATAGTCCGTTGTCAAATGATCAAATATGGGAATGTTTGAGGATTTTTGGAAACATACACTTTTAGAAAGATAAAGTCATGACTAAAACTATAAGCGTTGTTTCCAAATTTTAAAATGGGTTTAAAGTTACTTTTCAGGTATTTTTAGAATGCTGATTTTTGTCAAATTTATGATATTTGAATTATTGTTTTAGAAATACTCTTAATCGAATGATATTGGAGATGGCTTTCGTGAAAAATAATGCAGAAAAATATATAATCGTAGCAAGTATAAGCTTTTATTTTTATTTCATTGTATATGCCCTCTATGATAATTATGAAACATTGTCTTTTCCGACAGTAAAGCCATCGAGATCGATGAGTGTAGCCTACTTACATAATATTGCATATCGATCAGTGGTATGATATTAATTATATTATATATGATATGATATAATATAATATAATATTCATCAATTCGTTTTGAAAATGGCATTTTGCTTGAATTCAAAGAAAGAATAGAAAGGTTAAGAGAAAGAAACGAGAAGATGAAGAGAAATATAAGAATAAGGAGAAGAAGAAAAAAGAACAAGAATAAGAAAGGAAAAGAGAGGGAGAGATAGATCGTTTAGTAAGATGGGAAGGGGGAATTATTATAATAATTCAACATTATGATATCTCAGTTTGCTTTACTTCTAAATTGGCACACTTGAATACAATCACTTGCTTAGGAATGGTTAATTTCACAGCTTTATGAGATTCAAAATAAATTATCTACCTAAATTTTAATATGAGATGCAATAATGGAGGAGCTGATGTTATATAAGTTCATTTTACGATTTACCTTGATTTTTAGCTTAAAGTATGAGAAACTGATCTTTTTGAATGAATGGAATTTATGTTTTTGTTGTCGCATGCCGAAGGGTGGACATTTCAGGTTCATGTGGAAAGGGCAGGCTTTCATGCATATAACGCCATGGAATTGAATGACAGGTAACAATGTGATGAATCATAATTTTGGAAACAATTCACGTGGAGAAAGAATACCGAGAAAAGGGGGAGACAATAATATTAAAAGAGAGGCAACTATCAAGACGAGAATTGTTTGTTGTACAATCAGTGTTGGTCGTGTTGCATATCACTAATCTAATTTTGTTGATACCCTTTTTTTTATACCGCTGTTGATTTTGACTGTCACTCCATGTCCCAACACATTTTCAAAGTGTGTGATATAATGAATTATGCCATTGATCGTCATCAGAGCAGAAGACAATGTTTCATAATTATCGTAGAGGGTGTATAAATTTAGATATGAATAAAAGCCTATTACTTGCTATATTCTGCATTATTTTTTAATGAAAATCATCCGCATAATCATTATACACAAACATTTTGGATTTCCTATCAATATTGCAGTTAAGAGTATTTTCCAAAAAATGATTTATTAAATCATAAAGTTGACCAAAATCAGTATTCTAAAAGTACCTGAAAATTAACTTTAGACCCATTTTAAAATTTGGAAACAACTATTATGGTTTTAGTCATGATATTATTTCTCTAAAAATGTATGTTTCAAAAAATCCTCACTAAATTTCATTATCATAATGTAACGTTTGAGGCAAAATTTCAACATTATGTTCAGAACATGTGTGTATCTCACTCAGATCTTTACACACAAATCAAAATCAGTCAATTAAATGAAGGAGAATTTTTTCTTTTTTTTAGTGAAGTATCAGCGATACTTTTCATGGTGGAGAAATTGAATTGTAGGTTTAGTTTTTCAGGTTACACCATGTAATCTTTCAAGGAATAAGAGCCCTGAAAAGGGCTGGTGAGCTCCGCTAAGAGCTCTGTGGTTCTCAACGTTTCGATTAGTATGCCCTGATCGTCATCTGGAGGATGACTAGAACAACACTGCCCAGTGGAGGCTATTTATTGCCAACGGAGGGATCCGATTCACAGCCTGCTTGGCGCCAATCGGAAATGCCCGCGAATTTGATTCACGGCTGCATTCTCATTCTGGTCATTGGTGGCGCTATGACAAGAATGAGATTGCAGCCGTGAATCAAAGGGGAGCAATCATTCAGCGAAAAATCTGGCCCTAGCTCTTCATTCAGAGAAAAACAATAGCACCGCCTTGTGCTTTCTCTGTTTAGAGGAATTATAGCGCCACCAATGACCAGAATGAGAATGCAGCCGTGAATCAAATTCGCGGGCATTTCCGACTGGCGCCAACCAGGCTGTGAATCGGATCCCTCCGTAGGCAATAATTAGCCTCCACTTGGCAGTCTTTTCTATGTTTCAGGCTTGTCTTGAAAACGTTTTGGTGCGTTGAGTAGTTTTTATTTCTATTAATATCTTATTAACATTAACAGCACCAATTTTACTAAAAGCCCATATTTTGTTTGCTTATGTTTTTCTGTAAATTATGTAAAAGTAAAGATCAGTGCACTTGCTATAAATATTTGTTATTAAATTCCTTTTGATAGAAATGCGAGATTGCGCAAAACCAATTTCCTCAGAAAAGAACCTTCTTTGATTTCCTTGATTTTGTTATTATTTTCCTTTCGAGTTTCAAGATATTGAGGTATCCCAAAGGGAGCCACCTGTCTGCACCCGAGAGACATAGGAAACTTGTTTCCAAGAAACCTTCGTACAAAACACGAGCAGGTTTGTCAGGACGATGCCAATTTTAAAAAAAATCTGCGGGATCCGAGTGATCAGCTGGGCCAGCAGGTTTTTCTTTATTTGATGTTATTCTTGTGATGGACGTTGTTGTTGTTTTTTTTTCCTGCTGATTGTACAGGTTTGTGTACGGAGGATGCGGAATGCTCTAACGGAGGAACTTGTCATAATTCCAATTGCACGTGTGCACCTGGATATAATGGAGATAACTGTGAAAATGGTAAGATGCTGAGATATTACATATACAATGCGTCCCAAAAGAAAACGAAACCCTAAAACAGAGGGTCATTGTGACCACACTATGTAGTCTATGATAATAATTATCTATTTTTCTGTAACTAGAAGAATTATACCTTTAAATGATAATTTGATAGCATCCATCCGTAAATGCTTTACCGAGCAGCAGCAGTTTGAAAATGAAATGTAAAAACTCAGTTGTGCCAGATTTGGGCAAAACCGTGAAAACATTGGTATCACATGCGAAAATGAATAAAGGGAAATACCAGCTTTTAGAGATACGGTACGTGAAATTCCCTTGTGTGATGGCATGTATTCAATCAGAAATTCATAAAACACGGATCAATACCAATTTTAAGTGGTGGCAGGGCCATACGCCCCCCAAATTTCCAAAATCAATAAATTTCCCTCAAAAGATAAAAAGGCCCTTCGTGTGATGAAAAAGGTGCTTCTCCTGAGGTGGGAAATTTCCATAATCTTTATATTTTTTTCTGCCTTATGAGCCCTTTCTACCTTTTATGTATATTGAAAATCATCATCTTTTTGTCTGCTTTGTTCTTAAAAAAAACTTCAGTTCGGAAAAATAAAAAAAAATGCTTTTCATTTCGAATGCAAGTACAATTTCAATACAAAACATGCCCTTTTTAATCTATACCCTAGCATCGACAATACATTGACCATCCTTTATTTTACGATGAGGGCATTATCATTGCCCTCATTATTGAGAGAAACAGATGAAAGCAGTCTTAACATAGTCATGTTACATTTGGGTCATGTTCGGATGTGATCCTAAAGTTTTCACGGTTTTACCTAAATCCGTACTTGCTTTACCTAAAATGCTGCTGCTCGGTAGAGCAAGTACGGATGGATGCCATCGTTGTATCATTTAAAAGTTTAATACTTCTAGTTTATGGAATATATAATTTTGGTTATAGAGCATATAGTGTGATCACAACAACCCTTTGTTTTAGGGTTTCGTTTTTTCTGGGACGCACTGTACAATCTTCACATGAAATAAAATATAGGATATGCAGAAATAAAGTAAAGCTCCGACATGCTCAGAAATTTTTCAATGCTAATAAATTAACAAGAATGCAAAATAACATTAAATGAACCTAGTCTGCAATGTAAAAACCTGTTAGGTAAGTCCAAAAGAAGTCTTCCCAATATTTTATACGTGATAACATACAAATTGATGATCCACAACAGATTGCGGATGAGTTCAATACATATTTCATAAGCACTTGTTACCAAGCTATTACTTCCCTTCAACAGGATGATAGTCATTTTTTGAATAAAACTATGTCAAGTTCTCTATTTGTTCCTATAATTTGGAATTCTATACAAAGCAATATATCAAATTGCCATAGATCACTAAAACAATAGTTCTTATCCAGGTACTCAGAAATCTAACTCTATTTGTTTGCAGCTCCCTTATTGCTGTGTGTATGTGTGTGTGCGTGTGTGTGTGTGTGTATATATATATATATATATATATATATATATAATATATACTTACTGCTCCGCTCTCTGACATGTTTTTGTTGTTTAATTCTTTGATCATTTTTCTTGTCTTACACATATTCTTGATTAATGAAAATTGAATTTCAAACGGAAATGACAAAAAGTTAAACTACTACAACAGCTTTTTCTTAGAGTACTAACTAGACAAGACCTTTAGCTTTTCCAAAAAAATTCTCCTTTTTCTCACATGATTTTTTACTTTAATTATCTTGGTTTTAAATGCATCATGTCAAATTTGTTTTCTCATTGTAATTCCAAGATTTTGTGGAAGAACATGATGTCTTTATTTTTATGTTATGTATTGCATTTTTTTATGGAAATGGAAATGAACGAACGAACGAAAGAACATGTATTATTAACTCTTTACATGGGACAAGGAATAAAAACGATAACTATTTTATTTCCTAGCCTCATAACAATCGAACCCATAGTGCACTGCCGTATGAACGAGACGGTATCCCGCCCTCCTTCATCGCTTGGAATTTTGGCTATTAACGAACATACTGTACTCAAATAAATCATTTCAACGCAGCCCTCTGGCCTGAGACAAAATTATCTTGATTTATATCTATCAATAAACTCTGCCCAACGGAAAAAAACGGAGGGACAACTGAAGGTTATATTGGCCACCCTAGGACGCAAACAAAGTATAAGCTGGTGTAAACATTAAAAAATTGCGTTGCATATAGCCATCTTTGCCTCATAGACGATTCATAAAAATTATAGCATTTATTAAGTGAATTAATAGTATGCACCTCTCAAATCAAAACTTTCTAAAACATAATTGTCTAAGCCATGCCAGCATGAACGTAGCTTCCACATAAAGAACACAATGTGGAATTCAACTTCATTTAAAGCAATCCCATACGTAGAATTTATTGTGAAACATGCAGGATGTCTCCAAAAAAAAAAAAATACAACGAGACTTTGATATTTTTAAAAAAAATTTTGTTTGCTTTTTAATAGGAAATTGGACAGCGACCGTTTTGGCGAGCATGTCGCATGCAGAAGCCTTGAAAAAGGCGGCTTGTCGTAAAAGTTTGAATTATGTCGCACTTTATTATGAATGCGCTTGCAAAGCCTTAAACAGACTAGAGGTACAATCGGTCGCTTAAAAGCTTTGAAAGTAAACTCCCTATATCAGAAACCTTCAAATCATAGGAGATAGAGGAGTCATTGGCGTGTAGAATATAACTTCTAAACCATTTAGGTTTGAGGACCTTGGAATTATATAATATAAAGGTAATGGCTTTTTAAAAAATTCTTTTACCTGCAGAATTTGTATTTTGTTTGTTACAAGTATGGAGTTATAAGTATAGAATTATAATTGTAAAGGAAAAGCACAAGGCTTGAAAAGTAAACTTCCAGAAACTTTAATCATAGAAGATAGAGGTATTTGTGACATTTTAATTTAAAAATTTTTTTTTTTGCCTCTCCCTGGAATTATTCCAGGGTTTTGTCCCCCCCCCCCCAAAAAAAAAGAGAGATTAAGTAATACCCAATTTTTCGTGTAAATGGTGATTTAAGGCTTTGATTTGCCTGTGTGATCGAAAATGATGCAAAAAGCTGCTCCAAACTGCAAAATGGTCTTCCTCGGTCGATACACGTCCTCGCCAAACTGCACAGATTTTATACTTCAAATTCCAAAATCTTCCCTCTTGTTTCCTTTTCTTTTTTTTTTTTTTTTGGGGGGGGGGGGCAGAATGAAACATCACAGACCCCCCCCCCCCCTCATCGCTTAGTCGTTCCCCCCCCCCCCCAGCCGTGACAATAAATCGCTGCCCCTGGTCAAAAAAGACTATATTAACCTGTGTGAATTTGACTTGACCGTTTTGTAGGTACGTTACTAACACCATTTGTATAAAATCTACATGTACCCACTTGTAGTCCTTTGAAGAGGTTGGTTGCAGATTATATGATGAGATTAATAAAAAGCAATTACTATTTACCGACTTTATACTTAAAGGGGTTAACCGGACATGGATCCTCCAAAATGTCAAAAGTTTCCAATTATTGCACGTTCCCATTCTAATATATTATAATTATTTACATAGATATCACCACAGAAATGACCACAAAACTACTTGGCTAGCACAAGAGAGATTTTGGATTGTTCTCTGAGTGAATTGCAGAGATGATGAAATTTCTCCGGGAGAAATGACGGAGTATATAATGCGAAGTAGTGAATTGTAGAAATTGCTCCAAATGAAGTGCAGGAAACAAATTCAGAAATGTAGAGGTGGTGTCCTCATATTATCTTGTTAACTCGATGAGAAAACTTAGAGAAGTCTAGCAAAGATGAAGATGAAATGTGTTTGTTCTCTTCCATTGGTAGTAAAAAGAGAGGGAGTATTGTTGCAATTCCTTGAATTGAGGGTGAGCCACTAATGTGCGGTGGCATGGCTATGCAGCCAACCACTTGTTGATAAATGAATGTGATAATATAGAAGTGGTAGTGACTTCGTGTATGAAGGCTAAAGTCCTCACAAAATACCTTGTATAATCGTGAGTGGAAATGAGAAATTAAAGGAAAAAGATGAGGATGAGGAAAATTTACACCTTTATTGTAAAGAACTATTTTGTGCATACCATTACATTTTTTTCTACAATCAAATTTAATTACCATTATCAATCCACTTTAGTCATTTTACATTGACCTTTTTTCTTGAATACATTTTACTTTATCTTTAATTATAGATATCGATGACTGCGACCCCAATCCCTGCAAGAATGGTGGAAATTGCACAGATGGGGTTGACTCTTTTACCTGTATCTGTGCTGCTGGTTTTACTGGCTCATCGTGCAAAAGAAGTATAAATCTTCTTCCTCTAATTTCATGTTGCTTTCATTTTCCTGTATAAATATACATATATATATATATATATATATATATATATATATATATATATATAAACACTTTTTTACCCATTGACTACTGAATTCTCATATTCCCCATAGGTTTTATACAGGGACCAGCCGGTTCCAGTAGGCAACGGCTTAAATATAGCAGCCGTTCTTTGCACGTTTCATTTTATCTAGCAAAAAATATTATAATTTTGATGACATTGTTTCAGAGATTTTTTAATAATATTTTTTTGGTCATCAGTCTGGAATTATAGCTCAAATTTTTTTTAAAAGTCTTGAAAGCTTACCCAAATAAAATATCTATTCAAGAAGACTTTGAATCACATTAGACAGAGCTAGCGTTCAGATTTTCTTTTTTTTTTTGAAATTCTTTTACCTATAGAAATTGCATTTTGTGCCGAATAACATCGGTTTGTACAAATTATTTCTTCTTTGAAAAAATAAATGATTACCATAGCACTGGAAACCTTATATTTTTTAATGGTCAAATGGCAATACAAATGCCAAAAAGCGAATCCAGCATGGCAAAGAAATTCATGAACATTAACCAGAAGAAAAAAAAAGAGTTGTTCGGAGAGGTCTATGTTTACAATAAAATGAGAACAAATATAAATAACATCAAACCGGTGGCCATACGCCATTCGATTGAAAATATATCCAAGCCGAATCATTTTTATTTTTTAATTTTTTTTTATTTTTATTTTTTGTCGATTCAAAGTGACCAAACCGACAATGGGGTGAGGGTATCATCGACAAGGCCACATTTTCTGGAACTTCACCTTGTCAATTTGGTCAAAGTTGCCGTAATGGCCGAATTGGTCAAAACCGCTAAAAACCCGAAATTCATAAAGTGACTCTGTGTGAGACCACAGGATACATTCTGTTACAAGATAGTCAAAAGAAAGAATATGAACAGGTGTAAATTTTACTCGACCGTTTTGTAGGTATGTTACACCATTTGTATAAAATCTACAAGTATCCACGTGTATTCCTTCATTTTAAAGAACTATTTTTGCATACTATTTCCAATTTTGTCAATATTTTTTAATTCTTTTCAACAAAGTTATCCTTGATTGGTATATCTATTTCATTTAATTGTACATTGTTATCTGTATAAAAGATATGGATTATAAACCTGTTTTGTTTGTATTGAACGGTACAAGGAAGTAAATCAAATCAAATCGGAATCAAATTTGACTTGACAATTTAACACAATTTGTTGTCGGCCTTTATTATAAAGAACTTTTTTTTTTTTGTGAATACCGTTAAGTTTTTCTAGAATTTATTGTTATTACCTTCGTTAAACCACTTTTGGTCATTTATTACATTGACCTTTTTTCTTTAATACATTTTACTTTATCTTTAATTCTAGATATCGATAAATGCAACCCCAATCCCTGCATGAATGGTGGAAATTGCACTGATTTGGATGACTCTTTTACCTGTACCTGTGCTGCTGGTTTTGCTGGTTCAAAGTGCCAAAGAAGTACACATTTTCTTCCTCTAATTTAATGTTATTTTCATTTTCCTGTATATATATCACATTACATAAATGTAGGCCTGTCTATATGTTAAACACCATTTTTTTAAATAGAGCAGCCGTTCTTTTGCACTTATTATTTTATCTAGCATAAGATACTATAATTTTGATGACATTTTTTCAGTGATTTTTTTTGTTAAACATTTCTTTTATCATCAGTCTGGAATTACAGCTCACCTTAAAAAAAAAAAAAACAAGTCTTGAAAGCTTGCAAAAATATCATTTCTATTCAAGAAAAGTTTGAATTATATTAGATAGAGCTTGTTGTCAGATTTTCTTCTTTTTTTCCAAATTCTTTTACCTGTAGAAATTGCATTTTGTACCATTTGTACAATTTTTTGTTCTTTGGAAAAAAAATAAATGATTACCATAGCATTAAAAACGTTATTCATATTTTTTAGTGGTCAAATGGTAATGAAAAAGGCAAAAAGTGAGTCCAGCATGGCGAAGAAATTCATGAACATTAACCAGAAGGAAAAAAATTTGACTTGTTCTGAAAGGCCTATGTTTACAATAAAATTAGAAGGAAAAAAAAAGCTATGAATAAATATCATACCGGTAACCATACGCCATTCGAGGGAATATATATCCAAGCAATCATTTTTTTTTTTTTTTTTTTTTTTTTTTTTGTCGATTCAAAGTGACCAAACTGACAATGGGGGTTAGGGTATCATCGACAAGGCCGCATCTTTTGGAACTTTCACATTTTAAATTCGGTAAAATTTGCCGTAATGGCCAAATTGGTCAAAACCGCTTAAATTCATAAAGTGACTCTGTGTGGGACCACAGGATACATTCTGTTACAAGATAGTCAGAAGAAAGAATATCAACCCTTGTAAAGTTTACTGACAGTTGTGTAGGTATGTTACACCATTTGTATAAAAATCAACATGCATCTACTTGTACTCCTTTATTTTTTTACCAATTTTTGTCATTACTTTTTAATATTCTTAACAAAGTTATCCTTTATTGTTATATCTATTGTATTATATTGTACAGCGTTATCTGTATGAAAGATATGGATTATATACATGTTTCGTTTGTATTGAACGGTACAATGAAATAAATGAAATAAAATCAAAATCAAATTTGACTTGACCATTTTGTATGTATTTAACACCATTTTTATCTATGTGTGTAGTTCTTTATTATAAAGAAGTTTTTTGTGAATACTGTTAGGTATTTCTAAAATTAATTTTTATTACCTTCGTTAATCCACTTTTAGTCATTTATTACATTGACTTTTTTCCACACAATTTCCAACATATATTACTTTATCTTTCATTATAGATATCGATATATGCAGCCCCAATCCCTGCATGAATGGTGGAAATTGCACAGATGAGGTTGACTCTTTCACCTGTACCTGTGCTGCTGGTTATGCTGGCGTACGTTGCAGAAGAAGTATAAATTTTCTTCCTCTGATTTCAAGATAATTACCGATATCATTATTGTGTTTCATTGTCCATACAAGGAAATTCGTCTTGTTTGCATGCATCACAAATGGAAATCTATATATGTAATATAATTCGAAAGGAAATGAGAGAACAATGGATGCGTAGGTTAAATTCCGTGAATTCCGTGCACATATAAAAGCTTTTCTATAATTGTAATATTAAGATATCTGACTTGTACTTATACAATCTTGGAATATCTATGTATGAACTCTCGAAAGGTAATTTATGAGATGATTTCGTCCCCATCTTTCAACGCAATAATACTATATATTCCTATCCAATTAGCATGACTAGACAGACAAACCATTTCCACCTTCCCCGAACTCGCACCGTTATTGCAAACAAAACAATCACTTTTACTGGACCCAAATTATGGAGCAGCCTAAGTAACAAACTGGTAGATAATCTCTTTTAAGCGAGGCTAAGGTGTTACCTTTTGTAAGTAACTATGTATGAATATTCATGTCATGCTGGACCGTACAGGTGGTCATTTGTTCGTGTTTCACTGTACTACCTTCATCATTTTTTTGTCTTTTCCTTCTTCTTCTCTTTCGTCTTCTTCTTTTCTTTACTCCTTACTCTGAGGTTTGCTCTCCTTGTACGTTTAGTGAATCCGTTACTTCTATTCCGTTTCAGACTTACTTATAATGTTACCCTATGCGGAAGCCTTGTCATTAACAATCTATGCTCTTTTGTAGGCTCCCCACACTTTACATTTATTTTATTTGCCTGTCGTTATACCTACATGAGCCTAATCGGTTAGGTGTAAGCATTTTGTCCGTCCGTGCCATTTACCTTTTTTAAATTCTAATTTTCGTATGTAACCATAACAACCAAATTATATTATACATGTATTCCAAATTCTTTTGTGATATCCTTCAAAAGGAAACATAAGACATCTCGCTACAAATCTTAACATATTTTAGAATAACGATTCTGAAAAATATGTTAGCTATAAACATATTTTACACGCTAACATAGTTTTCAGAATACGGCCCCTGTTTTCTTTAAAATAGAAAGAAAATTGGGGGAAATAGGGAAAAATTATATTTTCACTCGTTGAAAAACTACAAGGGTATATAACTTTGTATTTTTAGCATAGATCCTTGTGAAATTCTTAAGGAATTTAGATGATACTACTTTCGTAATTTCATTGAGAGGACTTTTAAGTATTTCTTTCAAGATATTGCCTATAAAATTCTCAGTGCATTTTTAATACACCCCGTAAAAATACATTTGATCTGATTTTCCAATGCTGCACAAATCAATATCAAGTGCTATTCGTGATAAATCCATTCATGGTCCCCATGGAAGACCAGTTGCACTATATAAGTGTAGCTGAAAATGGGCTGTCCAGCCGTCTCTTTCTTGCCTTTCCTTGTTTACACTGTATTTTTCATTCTTCAATCATTCTTTATTGTGCTGTTAAATTTAATGCCATACTATCGAACAGTTTGGCTTGTGTTATATATGTATATGAATTTTGTTATTTGCTTTATATTTATGTGATTGTATATTCTTTTTATATGACGGAAAATAAAACAAACAAACAAACAAACAATGTAAAATATATAAGGTTGGTGTCCATATCGTAAAAATAGTTTTCTACGGACTTTTTAAACAAGAAATCCTAATTCTATAGTGCATACAAAATCTTCTAATCAGTATTGTATTTTTTTGAATTCTTATTTATGTTTCTACATTTATATTATCCATATCTTAATAACAATTTTTTTTCAATAAAGATATTGATGAGTGTGCCAGTAATCCATGCGACAATGGTGGGACTTGTAGAGATGACGTTAATTCCTATATCTGTGATTGTGTTGCTGGCTTCACCGACAGTATTTGCTCTACAGGTAATATTCGACAACGCCATCTCGTTCTCATCGTAGACAGAAGAAAATTTGATGCATTTATCAGTCCATCAGTCCATCAATGCATCATATACTTCTCAGTGCATCAAATATTTTCCTCCACAGTTATGTGTCTTTTTATCCGTTCATTTATACTGATCATATTGAAATATTGATGCCACTGGTATATATTCAGGACTGAATCGTTTCTATTCATTCCTATTTATTTTTTTTAATTCATTCAATGTAATACCAAAATTTTGCCGTCAATTTTCATCTTTTTTCGCTGATTCTGAAAGCTATGTTAGCCTGAAAAGTATGTTAGCTAACATAATCGGTATTCTGAAAACTCTGTTACAGTTTTGTAATCTTTTTGATTTTGAGTGTTATTTTCATAATTATGCAACTAGAATTGAGGGAGACATCCGTATTCCTAGACATATAACAGTTACGTATCAACAAAATATTTGTGATTTCTGGTCCCAAACTCTGGAACAGCTTTAATAACTCCATAAAAACATCACATCACATCACCTCACTCTATACGTTTACTCGTACTGTAAAAATTATATAATTTGTACTATATCGTCAGTAGTACATTTTATCCTTTCTCTATAGAGCAATTTAGGAAGTAAAAATGTAGCTGTTGCTTCCACATTTTAAATATATGTACTTTCAAAATGCTGTTGTATTTTTTTTTTTAATTTTGATCATAATTAATTTTTTGAATCAGAAACCATTCATTCCACATTCCTAATTAATAGTGTCTGCCCTGAATTTTCGTATTTCCGCTCAGCTACACACGGGACATTACGCTTTTCAGAAAGGGATGAATTCATAATTTTGACTTTTAACTTTCAGGTGATCAAGCACGATCATAAGTAATACATGTAATAACTTTGTTAAAAATTGTACGAATAATTGCATAAATATATTACATAATGTGTTTCGTATTTTGATATTTGTAACATCATTAGACTATTCCTTTCTGTAAATAAAGCTCTTGCTTCCATATTTTTTTAATTTATGTACTTTCAAAGCATGAGAATCATTTCAAATTGTTGTCCTTAAAAAAGAGCAAATGATAAAAACAGCAACTGCTACTTACAAATTTTGTAAAAATGAATATTTAATTACTTAATGTTCACAGTTATTGGGGCACCTACTCTGACTTGCCCAAATGTCACTTCTCCTACGGACACGGGACTAAATTCTTCATCCAGCGTTGTGTTCGCCCCAACTGCAACTGACAACGTGGATGATCCAGACCTAAACGTGATTTGTTCTCATACATCTAATGATACATTCCTGTTAGGTTACACCGATGTAAACTGTTCGTCTACAGATACTGCAGGAAACACTGGCACCTGTCAGTTTGTTGTTACGATTACAGGTAATAACACAATATTGTTGCAGTTGGTATGATTATTACTTATGAAAGAAGACAATGTGTTACATAATGACTCTATCTAAATGTGCCCTTTTTACGGTACTCTAGTTATCATTTCATTTTCCCAAAGGTTATCATATATTTTTCCTTTGAATTTTTAGATGATGAAGCACCTACCCTGAATTGCCCGAATACAACTTTTAGTACGGATACGGGACTAAATTCTTCATCCAGCGTTGTGTTCGCCCCAACTGTAACTGATAACGTGGATGATTCAGACCCAAACGTGATTTGTTCTCATACATCTAATGATTCATTCCTCTTAGGTAACACCGATGTAAACTGTTTGTCTACAGATACTGCAGGAAACACTGGCACCTGTCATTTTGTTGTTACGATTACAGGTAATAACACAATAATGTTGCAGTTGGTATGATTATTACTTCCTAAAGAAGACAATATGTTACATAATGTGTCCAAAGTCTAATAAAAATCAAAAATTTAAAAACAGAAACTACTGCTTCCCACAAAAGAAAATAAGTGTATGATATATGAAATTGCTTTGTTGTTTAAGAAAATAATATCATTCATATTAAAGCTAGTCTATCTAATTGTGCCCCTTTTAACGATACTCAAAGGGTCACTGCATCTTCCCAAAGGTTATGGAATCATATTTTTCTTTTGAATTTTTAGATGATGAAGCACCTACCCTGAATTGCCCGAATACAACTTTTAGTACGGATACGGGACTAAATTCTTCATCCAGCGTTGTGTTCGTCCCAACTGCAACTGATAACGTGGATAATCCAGACCCAAACGTGATTTGTTCTCATACATCTAATGATACATTCCTGTTAGGTAACACCGATGTAAACTGTTT
The DNA here is from genome assembly GCA_025618425.1 of Heliocidaris tuberculata. Lineage (NCBI taxonomy): Eukaryota > Metazoa > Echinodermata > Echinoidea > Camarodonta > Echinometridae > Heliocidaris > Heliocidaris tuberculata. The sequence continues at coordinate 23,651,047 of CM046844.1, read as the reverse complement.
GTGTACAGATACTGCAGGAAACACTGGCACCTGTCAGTTTGTTGTTACGATTACAGGTAATAACACAATAATGTTGCAGTAGCTATCATTATTACTTACTAAATAGTAACATAACGTGTCCAAAGTCTAATAAAAATCAAAAATTTAAAAACAGAAACTACTGCTTTCCACAAAAGAAAATAAGTGTATGATATATGACATCATTTTTTTTTTCGAAAATAATATCATTCATATTAAAGCAAGTCTATCTAAATGTGCCCTTTCTAGGGAACTCTAATTATCATTGCATCTTCCCAAATGTTATCATATATTTTTCCTTTGAATTTTTAGATGATGAAGCACCTACCCTGAATTGCTCGAATACAACTTTTAGTACGGATACGGGACTAAATTCTTCATCCAGCGTTGTGTTCGCCACAACTGCAACGGATAACGTGGATGATATAGACACAAACGTGATTTGTTCTCATCAATCTAATGATACATTCCTGTTAGGTAACACGGATGTAAACTGTTCGTCTACAGATACTGCAGGAAACACTGGCACCTGCCATTTTGTTGTTATGGTTACAGGTAATAACACAATTTTTTCATGTTTGTATGATTATTACTTACTAAAGAAGACAATGTATTACATAATGTGTCTAAAGTCTAATAAAAATCAAAACTTGGAAAACAGAAAGCACTGCTTCCCACAAAAGAAAATAAGTGTATGATATATGAAATTGATTTGTTGTTTAAGAAAAAAATATCATTCATATTAAAGCTAGTCTATCTAAATGTGCCCTTTTTAACGATACTCAAAGGGTCACTGCATCTTCCCAAAGGTTATGGAATCATATTTTTCCTTTGAATTTTTAGATGATGAAGCACCTACCCTGAATTGCCCGAATACAACTTTTAGTACGGATACGGGACTAAATTCTTCATCCAGCGTTGTGTTCGCCACAACTGTAACTGATAACGTGGATGATCCAGACCCAACCGTGATTTGTTCTCATACATATAATGATACATTCCTGTTAGGTTACACCGATGTAAACTGTTCGTCTACAGATACTGCAGGAAACACTGGCACCTGTCAGTTTGTTGTTACGATTACAGGTAATAACATAATAATGTTGCAGTTACTATCATTATTACTTACTAAAGAGTAACATAACGTGTGCAAAGTCTAATAAAAATCAAAAATTTAAAAACAGAAACTACTGCTTCCCACAAAAGAAAATAAGTGTATGATATATGACGTCACTTTGTTTTTTGAAAAATAATATCATTCATATTAAAGCTAGTCTATCTCAATGTGCCCATTTTAGGGAACTCTAATTATCATTGCATCTTCCCTAATAATATCATATATTTTTCTTTTGAATTTTTAGATGATGAAGCACCTACCCTGAATTGCTCGAATACAACTTTTAGTACGGATACGGGACTAAATTCTTCATCCAGCGTTGTGTTCGCCACAACTGCAACGGATAACGTGGATGATATAGACACAAACGTGATTTGTTCTCATCAATCTAATGATACATTCCTGTTAGGTAACACGGATGTAAACTGTTCGTCTACAGATACTGCAGGAAACACTGGCACCTGCCATTTTGTTGTTATGGTTACAGGTAATAACACAATTTTTTCATGTTTGTATGATTATTACTTACTAAAGAAGACAATGTATTACATAATGTGTCTAAAGTCTAATAAAAATCAAAACTTGGAAAACAGAAACTACTGCTTCCCACAAAAGAAAATAAGTGTATGATATATGACATCACTTTGTTTTTTGAAAAATAATATCATTCATATTAAAGCTAGTCTATCTAAATGTGCCCTTTTTACGGTACTCTAGTTATCATTTCATTTTCCCAAAGGTTATCATATATTTTTCCTTTGAATTTTTTTTTAGATGATGAAGCACCTACCCTGGATTGCCCGAATACAACTTTTAGTACGGATACGGGACTAAATTCTTCATCCAGCGTTGTGTTCGCCCCAACTGTAACTGATAACGTGGATGATCCAGACCCAAACGTGATTTGTTCTCATACATCTAATGATACATTCCTGTTAGGTTACACCGATGTAAACTGTTCGTCTACAGATACTGCAGGAAACACTGGCACCTGTCAGTTTGTTGTTACGATTACAGGTAATAACATAATAATGTTGCAGTTACTATCATTATTACTTACTAAAGAGTAACATAACGTGTGCAAAGTCTAATAAAAATCAAAAATTTAAAAACAGAAACTACTGCTTCCCACAAAAGAAAATAAGTGTATGATATATGACGTCACTTTGTTTTTTGAAAAATAATATCATTCATATTAAAGCTAGTCTATCTCAATGTGCCCATTTTAGGGAACTCTAATTATCATTGCATCTTCCCTAATAATATCATATATTTTTCCTTTGAATTTTTAGATGATGAAGCACCTACCCTGAATTGCTCGAATACAACTTTTAGTACGGATACGGGACTAAATTCTTCATCCAGCGTTGTGTTCGCCACAACTGCAACGGATAACGTGGATGATATAGACACAAACGTGATTTGTTCTCATCAATCTAATGATACATTCCTGTTAGGTAACACGGATGTAAACTGTTCGTCTACAGATACTGCAGGAAACACTGGCACCTGCCATTTTGTTGTTATGGTTACAGGTAATAACACAATTTTTTCATGTTTGTATGATTATTACTTACTAAAGAAGACAATGTATTACATAATGTGTCTAAAGTCTAATAAAAATCAAAACTTGGAAAACAGAAACTACTGCTTCCCACAAAAGAAAATAAGTGTATGATATATGACATCACTTTGTTTTTTGAAAAATAATATCATTCATATTAAAGCTAGTCTATCTAAATGTGCCCTTTTTACGGTACTCTAGTTATCATTTCATTTTCCCAAAGGTTATCATATATTTTTCCTTTGAATTTTTTTTTAGATGATGAAGCACCTACCCTGGATTGCCCGAATACAACTTTTAGTACGGATACGGGACTAAATTCTTCATCCAGCGTTGTGTTCGCCACAACTGCAACTGATAACGTGGATGATCCTGACCCAAACGTGATTTGTTCTCATACATCTAATGATACATTCCTCTTAGGTAACACCGATGTAAACTGTTTGTCTGCAGATACTGCAGGAAACACTGGCACCTGTCATTTTGTTGTTACGATTACAGGTAATAACACAATAATGTTGCAGTTGGTATGATTATTACTTCCTAAAGAAGACAATATGTTACATAATGTGTCCAAAGTCTAATAAAAATCAAAAATTTAAAAACAGAAACTACTGCTTCCCACAAAAGAAAATAAGTGTATGATATATGAAATTGCTTTGTTGTTTAAGAAAATAATATCATTCATATTAAAGCTAGTCTATCTAAATGTGCCCTTTTTAACGATACTCAAAGGGTCACTGCATCTTCCCAAAGGTTATGGAATCATATTTTTCCTTTGAATTTTTAGATGATGAAGCACCTACCCTGAATTGCCCGAATACAACTTTTAGTACGGATACGGGACTAAATTCTTCATCCAGCGTTGTGTTCGCCACAACTGTAACTGATAACGTGGATGATCCAGACCCAACCGTGATTTGTTCTCGTACATATAATGATACATTCCTGTTAGGTTACACCGATGTAAACTGTTCGTCTACAGATACTGCAGGAAACACTGGCACCTGTCAGTTTGTTGTTACGATTACAGGTAATAACATAATAATGTTGCAGTTACTATCATTATTACTTACTAAAGAGTAACATAACGTGTGCAAAGTCTAATAAAAATCAAAAATTTAAAAACAGAAACTACTGCTTCCCACAAAAGAAAATAAGTGTATGATATATGACGTCACTTTGTTTTTTGAAAAATAATATCATTCATATTAAAGCTAGTCTATCTCAATGTGCCCATTTTAGGGAACTCTAATTATCATTGCATCTTCCCTAATAATATCATATATTTTTCCTTTGAATTTTTAGATGATGAAGCACCTACCCTGAATTGCCCGAATGCAACTTTTACTACGGATACGGGACTAAATTCTTCATCCAGCGTTGTGTTCGCCCCAACTGCAACTGATAACGTGGATGATTCTGACCCAAACGTGATTTGTTCTCATACATCTAATGATACATTCCTCTTAGGTAACACCGATGTAAACTGTTTGTCTACAGATACTGCAGGAAACACTGGCACCTGTCATTTTGTTGTTACGATTACAGGTAATAACACAATAATGTTGCAGTTGGTATGATTATTACTTCCTAAAGAAGACAATATGTTACATAATCTGTCCAAAGTCTAATAAAAATCAAAAATTTAAAAACAGAAACTACTGCTTCCCACAAAAGAAAATAAGTGTATGATATATGAAATTGCTTTGTTGTTTAAGAAAATAATATCATTCACATTAAAGCTAGTCTATCTAATTGTGCCCCTTTTAACGATACTCAAAGGGTCACTGCATCTTCCCAAAGGTTATGGAATCATATTTTTCTTTTGAATTTTTAGATGATGAAGCACCTACCCTGAATTGCCCGAATACAACTTTTAGTACGGATACGGGACTAAATTCTTCATCCAGCGTTGTGTTCGTCCCAACTGCAACTGATAACGTGGATAATCCAGACCCAAACGTGATTTGTTCTCATACATCTAATGATACATTCCTGTTAGGTAACACCGATGTAAACTGTTTGTGTACAGATACTGCAGGAAACACTGGCACCTGTCAGTTTGTTGTTACGATTACAGGTAATAACACAATAATGTTGCAGTAGCTATCATTATTACTTACTAAATAGTAACATAACGTGTGCAAAGTCTAATAAAAATCAAAAATTTAAAAACAGAAACTACTGCTTTCCACAAAAGAAAATAAGTGTATGATATATGACATCACTTTGTTTTTTGAAAAATTATATCATTCACATTAAAGCTAGTCTATCTAAATGTGCCCTTTCTAGGGAACTCTAATTATCATTGCATCTTCCCAAATGTTATCATATATTTTTCCTTTGAATTTTTAGATGATGAAGCACCTACCCTGAATTGCTCGAATACAACTTTTAGTACGGATACGGGACTAAATTCTTCATCCAGCGTTGTGTTCGCCCCAACTGCAACGGATAACGTGGATGATATAGACACAAACGTGATTTGTTCTCATCAATCTAATGATACATTCCTGTTAGGTAACACGGATGTAAACTGTTCGTCTACAGATACTGCAGGAAACACTGGCACCTGCCATTTTGTTGTTATGGTTACAGGTAATAACACAATTTTTTCATGTTTGTATGATTATTACTTACTAAAGAAGACAATGTATTACATCATGTGTCTAAAGTCTAATAAAAATCAAAACTTGGAAAACAGAAACTACTGCTTCCCACAAAAGAAAATAAGTGTATGATATATGAAATTGCTTTGTTGTTTAAGAAAATAATATCATTCATATTAAAGCTAGTCTATCTAAATGTGCCCTTTTTAACGATACTCAAAGGGTCACTGCATCTTCCCAAAGGTTATGGAATCATATTTTTCCTTTGAATTTTTTTTTAGATGATGAAGCACCTACCCTGGATTGCCCGAATACAACTTTTAGTACGGATACGGGACTAAATTCTTCATCCAGCGTTGTGTTCGCCCCAACTGTAACTGATAACGTGGATGATCCAGACCCAAACGTGATTTGTTCTCATACATCTAATGATACATTCCTGTTAGGTTACACCGATGTAAACTGTTCGTCTACAGATACTGCAGGAAACACTGGCACCTGTCAGTTTGTTGTTACGATTACAGGTAATAACATAATAATGTTGCAGTTACTATCATTAAAGAGTAACATAACGTGTGCAAAGTCTAATAAAAATCAAAAATTTAAAAACAGAAACTACTGCTTCCCACAAAAGAAAATAAGTGTATGATATATGACGTCACTTTGTTTTTTGAAAAATAATATCATTCATATTAAAGCTAGTCTATCTCAATGTGCCCATTTTAGGGAACTCTAATTATCATTGCATCTTCCCTAATAATATCATATATTTTTCCTTTGAATTTTTAGATGATGAAGCACCTACCCTGAATTGCCCGAATGCAACTTTTACTACGGATACGGGACTAAATTCTTCATCCAGCGTTGTGTTCGCCCCAACTGCAACTGATAACGTGGATGATTCTGACCCAAACGTGATTTGTTCTCATACATCTAATGATACATTCCTCTTAGGTAACACCGATGTAAACTGTTTGTCTACAGATACTGCAGGAAACACTGGCACCTGTCATTTTGTTGTTACGATTACAGGTAATAACACAATAATGTTGCAGTTGCTATGATTATTACTTCCTAAAGAAGACAATATGTTACATAATGTGTCAAAAGTCTAATAAAAATCAAAAATTTAAAAACAGAAACTACTGCTTCCCACAAAAGAAAATAAGTGTATGATATATGAAATTGCTTTGTTGTTTAAGAAAATAATATCATTCATATTAAAGCTAGTCTATCTAATTGTGCCCCTTTTAACGATACTCAAAGGGTCACTGCATCTTCCCAAAGGTTATGGAATCATATTTTTCCTTTGAATTTTTTTTTAGATGATGAAGCACCTACCCTGGATTGCCCGAATACAACTTTTAGTACGGATACGGGACTAAATTCTTCATCCAGCGTTGTGTTCGCCACAACTGCAACTGATAACGTGGATGATCCTGACCCAAACGTGATTTGTTCTCATACATCTAATGATACATTCCTCTTAGGTAACACCGATGTAAACTGTTTGTCTGCAGATACTGCAGGAAACACTGGCACCTGTCATTTTGTTGTTACGATTACAGGTAATAACACAATAATGTTGCAGTTGGTATGATTATTACTTCCTAAAGAAGACAATATGTTACATAATGTGTCCAAAGTCTAATAAAAATCAAAAATTTAAAAACAGAAACTACTGCTTCCCACAAAAGAAAATAAGTGTATGATATATGAAATTGCTTTGTTGTTTAAGAAAATAATATCATTCATATTAAAGCTAGTCTATCTAAATGTGCCCTTTTTAACGATACTCAAAGGGTCACTGCATCTTCCCAAAGGTTATGGAATCATATTTTTCCTTTGAATTTTTAGATGATGAAGCACCTACCCTGAATTGCCCGAATACAACTTTTAGTACGGATACGGGACTAAATTCTTCATCCAGCGTTGTGTTCGCCACAACTGTAACTGATAACGTGGATGATCCAGACCCAACCGTGATTTGTTCTCGTACATATAATGATACATTCCTGTTAGGTTACACCGATGTAAACTGTTCGTCTACAGATACTGCAGGAAACACTGGCACCTGTCAGTTTGTTGTTACGATTACAGGTAATAACATAATAATGTTGCAGTTACTATCATTATTACTTACTAAAGAGTAACATAACGTGTGCAAAGTCTAATAAAAATCAAAAATTTAAAAACAGAAACTACTGCTTCCCACAAAAGAAAATAAGTGTATGATATATGACGTCACTTTGTTTTTTGAAAAATAATATCATTCATATTAAAGCTAGTCTATCTCAATGTGCCCATTTTAGGGAACTCTAATTATCATTGCATCTTCCCTAATAATATCATATATTTTTCCTTTGAATTTTTAGATGATGAAGCACCTACCCTGAATTGCCCGAATGCAACTTTTACTACGGATACGGGACTAAATTCTTCATCCAGCGTTGTGTTCGCCCCAACTGCAACTGATAACGTGGATGATTCTGACCCAAACGTGATTTGTTCTCATACATCTAATGATACATTCCTCTTAGGTAACACCGATGTAAACTGTTTGTCTACAGATACTGCAGGAAACACTGGCACCTGTCATTTTGTTGTTACGATTACAGGTAATAACACAATAATGTTGCAGTTGGTATGATTATTACTTCCTAAAGAAGACAATATGTTACATAATCTGTCCAAAGTCTAATAAAAATCAAAAATTTAAAAACAGAAACTACTGCTTCCCACAAAAGAAAATAAGTGTATGATATATGAAATTGCTTTGTTGTTTAAGAAAATAATATCATTCATATTAAAGCTAGTCTATCTAATTGTGCCCCTTTTAACGATACTCAAAGGGTCACTGCATCTTCCCAAAGGTTATGGAATCATATTTTTCTTTTGAATTTTTAGATGATGAAGCACCTACCCTGAATTGCCCGAATACAACTTTTAGTACGGATACGGGACTAAATTCTTCATCCAGCGTTGTGTTCGTCCCAACTGCAACTGATAACGTGGATAATCCAGACCCAAACGTGATTTGTTCTCATACATCTAATGATACATTCCTGTTAGGTAACACCGATGTAAACTGTTTGTGTACAGATACTGCAGGAAACACTGGCACCTGTCAGTTTGTTGTTACGATTACAGGTAATAACACAATAATGTTGCAGTAGCTATCATTATTACTTACTAAATAGTAACATAACGTGTGCAAAGTCTAATAAAAATCAAAAATTTAAAAACAGAAACTACTGCTTTCCACAAAAAAAAATAAGTGTATGATATATGACATCACTTTGTTTTTTGAAAAATTATATCATTCACATTAAAGCTAGTCTATCTAAATGTGCCCTTTCTAGGGAACTCTAATTATCATTGCATCTTCCCAAATGTTATCATATATTTTTCCTTTGAATTTTTAGATGATGAAGCACCTACCCTGAATTGCCCGAATACAACTTTTAGTACGGATACGGGACTAAATTCTTCATCCAGCGTTGTGTTCGCCACAACTGCAACTGATAACGTGGATGATCCTGACCCAAACGTGATTTGTTCTCATACATCTAATGATACATTCCTCTTAGGTAACACCGATGTAAACTGTTTGTCTACAGATACTGCAGGAAACACTGGCACCTGCCATTTTGTTGTTATGGTTACAGGTAATAACACAATTTTTTCATGTTTGTATGATTATTACTTACTAAAGAAGACAATGTATTACATCATGTGTCTAAAGTCTAATAAAAATCAAAACTTGGAAAACAGAAACTACTGCTTCCCACAAAAGAAAATAAGTGTATGATGTATGAAATTGCTTTGTTGTTTAAGAAAATAATATCATTCATATTAAAGCTAGTCTATCTAAATGTGCCCTTTTTAACGATACTCAAAGGGTCACTGCATATTCCCAAAGGTTATGATATATTTTTCCTTTGAATTTTTTTTTAGATGATGAAGCACCTACCCTGGATTGCCCGAATACAACTTTTAGTACGGATACGGGACTAAATTCTTCATCCAGCGTTGTGTTCGCCACAACTGCAACTGATAACGTGGATGATCCTGACCCAAACGTGATTTGTTCTCATACATCTAATGATACATTCCTCTTAGGTAACACCGATGTAAACTGTTTGTCTACAGATACTGCAGGAAACACTGGCACCTGTCATTTTGTTGTTACGATTACAGGTAATAACACAATAATGTTGCAGTTGGTATGATTATTACTTCCTAAAGAAGACAATATGTTACATAATGTGTCCAAAGTCTAATAAAAATCAAAAATTTAAAAACAGAAACTACTGCTTTCCACAAAAGAAAATAAGTGTATGATATATGAAATTGCTTTGTTGTTTAAGAAAATAATATCATTCATATTAAAGCTAGTCTATCTAAATGTGCCCTTTTTAACGATACTCAAAGGGTCACTGCATCTTCCCAAAGGTTATGGAATCATATTTTTCCTTTGAATTTTTAGATGATGAAGCACCTACCCTGAATTGCCCGAATACAACTTTTAGTACGGATACGGGACTAAATTCTTCATCCAGCGTTGTGTTCGCCACAACTGTAACTGATAACGTGGATGATCCAGACCCAACCGTGATTTGTTCTCGTACATATAATGATACATTCCTGTTAGGTTACACCGATGTAAACTGTTCGTCTACAGATACTGCAGGAAACACTGGCACCTGTCATTTTGTTGTTACGATTACAGGTAATAACATAATAATGTTGCAGTTACTATCATTATTACTAACTAAAGAGTAACATAACGTGTGCAAAGTCTAATAAAAATCAAAAATTTAAAAACAGAAACTACTGCTTCCCACAAAAGAAAATAAGTGTATGATATATGACGTCACTTTGTTTTTTGAAAAATAATATCATTCATATTAAAGCTAGTCTATCTCAATGTGCCCATTTTAGGGAACTCTAATTATCATTGCATCTTCCCTAATAATATCATATATTTTTCCTTTGAATTTTTAGATGATGAAGCACCTACCCTGAATTGCCCGAATGCAACTTTTACTACGGATACGGGACTAAATTCTTCATCCAGCGTTGTGTTCGCCCCAACTGCAACTGATAACGTGGATGATTCTGACCCAAACGTGATTTGTTCTCATACATCTAATGATACATTCCTCTTAGGTAACACCGATGTAAACTGTTTGTCTACAGATACTGCAGGAAACACTGGCACCTGCCATTTTGTTGTTATGGTTACAGGTAATAACACAATTTTTTCATGTTTGTATGATTATTACTTACTAAAGAAGACAATGTATTACATCATGTGTCTAAAGTCTAATAAAAATCAAAACTTGGAAAACAGAAACTACTGCTTCCCACAAAAGAAAATAAGTGTATGATATATGAAATTGCTTTGTTGTTTAAGAAAATAATATCATTCATATTAAAGCTAGTCTATCTAAATGTGCCCTTTTTAACGATACTCAAAGGGTCACTGCATCTTCCCAAAGGTTATGGAATCATATTTTTCCTTTGAATTTTTTTTTAGATGATGAAGCACCTACCCTGGATTGCCCGAATACAACTTTTAGTACGGATACGGGACTAAATTCTTCATCCAGCGTTGTGTTCGCCACAACTGCAACTGATAACGTGGATGATCCTGACCCAAACGTGATTTGTTCTCATACATCTAATGATACATTCCTCTTAGGTAACACCGATGTAAACTGTTTGTCTACAGATACTGCAGGAAACACTGGCACCTGTCATTTTGTTGTTACGATTACAGGTAATAACACAATAATGTTGCAGTTGGTATGATTATTACTTCCTAAAGAAGACAATATGTTACATAATGTGTCCAAAGTCTAATAAAAATCAAAAATTTAAAAACAGAAACTACTGCTTCCCACAAAAGAAAATAAGTGTATGATATATGAAATTGCTTTGTTGTTTAAGAAAATAATATCATTCATATTAAAGCTAGTCTATCTAAATGTGCCCTTTTTAACGATACTCAAAGGGTCACTGCATCTTCCCAAAGGTTATGGAATCATATTTTTCCTTTGAATTCTTAGATGATGAAGCACCTACCCTGAATTGCCCGAATACAACTTTTAGTACGGATACGGGACTAAATTCTTCATCCAGCGTTGTGTTCGCCACAACTGTAACTGATAACGTGGATGATCCAGACCCAACCGTGATTTGTTCTCGTACATATAATGATACATTCCTGTTAGGTTACACCGATGTAAACTGTTCGTCTACAGATACTGCAGGAAACACTGGCACCTGTCAGTTTGTTGTTACGATTACAGGTAATAACATAATAATGTTGCAGTTACTATCATTATTACTTACTAAAGAGTAACATAACGTGTGCAAAGTCTAATAAAAATCAAAAATTTAAAAACAGAAACTACTGCTTCCCACAAAAGAAAATAAGTGTATGATATATGACATCACTTTGTTTTTTGAAAAATAATATCATTCATATTAAAGCTAGTCTATCTCAATGTGCCCATTTTAGGGAACTCTAATTATCATTGCATCTTCCCTAATAATATCATATATTTTTCCTTTGAATTTTTAGATGATGAAGCACCTACCCTGAATTGCCCGAATGCAACTTTTACTACGGATACGGGACTAAATTCTTCATCCAGCGTTGTGTTCGCCCCAACTGCAACTGATAACGTGGATGATTCTGACCCAAACGTGATTTGTTCTCATACATCTAATGATACATTCCTCTTAGGTAACACCGATGTAAACTGTTTGTCTACAGATACTGCAGGAAACACTGGCACCTGTCATTTTGTTGTTACGATTACAGGTAATAACACAATAATGTTGCAGTTGGTATGATTATTACTTCCTAAAGAAGACAATATGTTACATAATGTGTCCAAAGTCTAATAAAAATCAAAAATTTAAAAACAGAAACTACTGCTTCCCACAAAAGAAAATAAGTGTATGATATATGAAATTGCTTTGTTGTTTAAGAAAATAATATCATTCATATTAAAGCTAGTCTATCTAATTGTGCCCCTTTTAACGATACTCAAAGGGTCACTGCATCTTCCCAAAGGTTATGGAATCATATTTTTCTTTTGAATTTTTAGATGATGAAGCACCTACCCTGAATTGCCCGAATACAACTTTTAGTACGGATACGGGACTAAATTCTTCATCCAGCGTTGTGTTCGTCCCAACTGCAACTGATAACGTGGATAATCCAGACCCAAACGTGATTTGTTCTCATACATCTAATGATACATTCCTGTTAGGTAACACCGATGTAAACTGTTTGTGTACAGATACTGCAGGAAACACTGGCACCTGTCAGTTTGTTGTTACGATTACAGGTAATAACACAATAATGTTGCAGTAGCTATCATTATTACTTACTAAATAGTAACATAACGTGTGCAAAGTCTAATAAAAATCAAAAATTTAAAAACAGAACTACTGCTTTCCACAAAAGAAAATAAGTGTATGATATATGACATCACTTTGTTTTTTGAAAAATTATATCATTCACATTAAAGCTAGTCTATCTAAATGTGCCCTTTCTAGGGAACTCTAATTATCATTGCATCTTCCCAAATGTTATCATATATTTTTCCTTTGAATTTTTAGATGATGAAGCACCTACCCTGAATTGCTCGAATACAACTTTTAGTACGGATACGGGACTAAATTCTTCATCCAGCGTTGTGTTCGCCACAACTGCAACGGATAACGTGGATGATATAGACACAAACGTGATTTGTTCTCATCAATCTAATGATACATTCCTGTTAGGTAACACGGATGTAAACTGTTCGTCTACAGATACTGCAGGAAACACTGGCACCTGCCATTTTGTTGTTATGGTTACAGGTAATAACACAATTTTTTCATGTTTGTATGATTATTACTTACTAAAGAAGACAATGTATTACATCATGTGTCTAAAGTCTAATAAAAATCAAAACTTGGAAAACAGAAACTACTGCTTCCCACAAAAGAAAATAAGTGTATGATATATGAAATTGCTTTGTTGTTTAAGAAAATAATATCATTCATATTAAAGCTAGTCTATCTAAATGTGCCCTTTTTAACGATACTCAAAGGGTCACTGCATCTTCCCAAAGGTTATGGAATCATATTTTTCCTTTGAATTTTTTTTTAGATGATGAAGCACCTACCCTGGATTGCCCGAATACAACTTTTAGTACGGATACGGGACTAAATTCTTCATCCAGCGTTGTGTTCGCCACAACTGCAACTGATAACGTGGATGATCCTGACCCAAACGTGATTTGTTCTCATACATCTAATGATACATTCCTCTTAGGTAACACCGATGTAAACTGTTTGTCTACAGATACTGCAGGAAACACTGGCACCTGTCATTTTGTTGTTACGATTACAGGTAATAACACAATAATGTTGCAGTTGGTATGATTATTACTTCCTAAAGAAGACAATATGTTACATAATGTGTCCCAAGTCTAATAAAAATCAAAAATTTAAAAACAGAAACTACTGCTTCCCACAAAAGAAAATAAGTGTATGATATATGAAATTGCTTTGTTGTTTAAGAAAATAATATCATTCATATTAAAGCTAGTCTATATAATTGTGCCCCTTTTAACGATACTCAAAGGGTCACTGCATCTTCCCAAAGGTTATGGAATCATATTTTTCTTTTGAATTTTTAGATGATGAAGCACCTACCCTGAATTGCCCGAATACAACTTTTAGTACGGATACGGGACTAAATTCTTCATCCAGCGTTGTGTTCGCCACAACTGTAACTGATAACGTGGATGATCCAGACCCAACCGTGATTTGTTCTCATACATATAATGATACATTCCTGTTAGGTTACACCGATGTAAACTGTTCGTCTACAGATACTGCAGGAAACACTGGCACCTGTCAGTTTGTTGTTACGATTACAGGTAATAACACAATAATGTTGCAATAGCTATCATTATTACTTACTAAATAGTAACATAACGTGTGCAAAGTCTAATAAAAATCAAAAATTTAAAAACAGAAACTACTGCTTTCCACAAAAGAAAATAAGTGTATGATATATGACATCACTTTGTTTTTTGAAAAATTATATCATTCACATTAAAGCTAGTCTATCTAAATGTGCCCTTTCTAGGGAACTCTAATTATCATTGCATCTTCCCAAATGTTATCATATATTTTTCCTTTGAATTTTTAGATGATGAAGCACCTACCCTGAATTGCTCGAATACAACTTTTAGTACGGATACGGGACTAAATTCTTCATCCAGCGTTGTGTTCGCCACAACTGCAACGGATAACGTGGATGATATAGACACAAACGTGATTTGTTCTCATCAATCTAATGATACATTCCTGTTAGGTAACACGGATGTAAACTGTTCGTCTACAGATACTGCAGGAAACACTGGCACCTGCCATTTTGTTGTTATGGTTACAGGTAATAACACAATTTTTTCATGTTTGTATGATTATTACTTACTAAAGAAGACAATGTATTACATCATGTGTCTAAAGTCTAATAAAAATCAAAACTTGGAAAACAGAAACTACTGCTTCCCACAAAAGAAAATAAGTGTATGATATATGACGTCACTTTGTTTTTTGAAAAATAATATCATTCATATTAAAGCTAGTCTATCTAATTGTGCCCCTTTTAACGATACTCAAAGGGTCACTGCATCTTCCCAAAGGTTATGGAATCATATTTTTCTTTTGAATTTTTAGATGATGAAGCACCTACCCTGAATTGCCCGAATACAACTTTTAGTACGGATACGGGACTAAATTCTTCATCCAGCGTTGTGTTCGTCCCAACTGCAACTGATAACGTGGATAATCCAGACCCAAACGTGATTTGTTCTCATACATCTAATGATACATTCCTGTTAGGTAACACCGATGTAAACTGTTCGTCTACAGATACTGCAGGAAACACTGGCACCTGTCAGTTTGTTGTTACGATTACAGGTAATAACACAATAATGTTGCAATAGCTATCATTATTACTTACTAAATAGTAACATAACGTGTGCAAAGTCTAATAAAAATCAAAAATTTAAAAACAGAAACTACTGCTTTCCACAAAAGAAAATAAGTGTATGATATATGACATCACTTTGTTTTTTGAAAAATTATATCATTCACATTAAAGCTAGTCTATCTAAATGTGCCCATTCTAGGGAACTCTAATTATCATTGCATCTTCCCAAATGTTATCATATATTTTTCCTTTGAATTTTTAGATGATGAAGCACCTACCCTGAATTGCTCGAATACAACTTTTAGTACGGATACGGGACTAAATTCTTCATCCAGCGTTGTGTTCGCCACAACTGCAACGGATAACGTGGATGATATAGACACAAACGTGATTTGTTCTCATCAATCTAATGATACATTCCTGTTAGGTAACACGGATGTAAACTGTTCGTCTACAGATACTGCAGGAAACACTGGCACCTGCCATTTTGTTGTTATGGTTACAGGTAATAACACAATTTTTTCATGTTTGTATGATTATTACTTACTAAAGAAGACAATGTATTACATCATGTGTCTAAAGTCTAATAAAAATCAAAACTTGGAAAACAGAAACTACTGCTTCCCACAAAAGAAAATAAGTGTATGATATATGACGTCACTTTGTTTTTTGAAAAATAATATCATTCATATTAAAGCTAGTCTATCTAAATGTGCCCCTTTGAATATCGATACTCAAAGGGTCACTGCATCTTCCCAAAGGTTATGGAATCATATTTTTCTTTTGAATTTTTAGATGATGAAGCACCTACCCTGAATTGCCCGAATACAACTTTTAGTACGGATACGGGACTAAATTCTTCATCCAGCGTTGTGTTCGTCCCAACTGCAACTGATAACGTGGATAATCCAGACCCAAACGTGATTTGTTCTCATACATCTAATGATACATTCCTGTTAGGTAACACCGATGTAAACTGTTTGTGTACAGATACTGCAGGAAACACTGGCACCTGTCAGTTTGTTGTTACGATTACAGGTAATAACACAATAATGTTGCAGTAGCTATCATTATTACTTACTAAATAGTAACATAACGTGTGCAAAGTCTAATAAAAATCAAAAATTTAAAAACAGAAACTACTGCTTTCCACAAAAGAAAATAAGTGTATGATATATGACATCACTTTGTTTTTTGAAAAATTATATCATTCACATTAAAGCTAGTCTATCTAAATGTGCCCTTTCTAGGGAACTCTAATTATCATTGCATCTTCCCAAATGTTATCATATATTTTTCCTTTGAATTTTTAGATGATGAAGCACCTACCCTGAATTGCTCGAATACAACTTTTAGTACGGATACGGGACTAAATTCTTCATCCAGCGTTGTGTTCGCCACAACTGCAACGGATAACGTGGATGATATAGACACAAACGTGATTTGTTCTCATCAATCTAATGATACATTCCTGTTAGGTTACACCGATGTAAACTGTTCGTCTACAGATACTGCAGGAAACACTGGCACCTGCCATTTTGTTGTTATGGTTACAGGTAATAACACAATTTTTTCATGTTTGTATGATTATTACTTACTAAAGAAGACAATGTATTACATCATGTGTCTAAAATCTAATAAAAATCAAAACTTGGAAAACAGAAACTACTGCTTCCCTCAAAAGAAAATAAGTGTATGATATATGACGTTACTTTGTTTTTTGAAAAATAATATCATTCATATTAAAGCTAGTCTATCTAATTGTGCCCCTTTTAACGATACTCAAAGGGTCACTGCATCTTCCCAAAGGTTATGGAATCATATTTTTCTTTTGAATTTTTAGATGATGAAGCACCTACCCTGAATTGCCCGAATACAACTTTTAGTACGGATACGGGACTAAATTCTTCATCCAGCGTTGTGTTCGTCCCAACTGCAACTGATAACGTGGATAATCCAGACCCAAACGTGATTTGTTCTCATACATCTAATGATACATTCCTGTTAGGTAACACCGATGTAAACTGTTTGTGTACAGATACTGCAGGAAACACTGGCACCTGTCAGTTTGTTGTTACGATTACAGGTAATAACACAATAATGTTGCAGTAGCTATCATTATTACTTACTAAATAGTAACATAACGTGTGCAAAGTCTAATAAAAATCAAAAATTTAAAAACAGAAACTACTGCTTTCCACAAAAGAAAATAAGTGTATGATATATGACATCACTTTGTTTTTTGAAAAATTATATCATTCACATTAAAGCTAGTCTATCTAAATGTGCCCTTTCTAGGGAACTCTAATTATCATTGCATCTTCCCAAATGTTATCATATATTTTTCTTTTGAATTTTTAGATGATGAAGCACCTACCCTGAATTGCTCGAATACAACTTTTACTACGGATACAGGACTAAATTCTTCATCCAGCGTTGTGTTCGCCACAACTGCAACGGATAACGTGGATGATATAGACACAAACGTGATTTGTTCTCATCAATCTAATGATACATTCCTGTTAGGTAACACGGATGTAAACTGTTTGTCTACAGATACTGCAGGAAACACTGGCACATGTCATTTTGTTGTTACGATTACAGGTAATAACACAATAATGTTGCAGTTTCGTATGATTATTACTTACTAAAGAAGACAATATGTTACATGATGTGTCTAAAGTCTAATAAAAATCAAAAATTAAAAAAAACAGAAACTACTGCTTCCCACAAAAGAAAATAAGTGTATGATATATGACATCACTTTGTTTTTTGAAAAATAATATCATTCATATTAAAGCTAGTCTATCTAAATGTGCCCTTTTCAACGATACTCAAAGGGTCGAAATCTGACATCAGTACCAAAGCATCTCTGTCGACACCTGAAACTAGCGTCGGTTTGTACAAATAATTTCTTCTTTGAAAAAAAATGAATGATTACTATAACATAAAAAACCCTTATTCATTATTTATTTAATTTTCAAATGAAAAAAAAATGAATTATTAAATAACATTAAGAACCTTATTCAGTATTTTTAATGCTCCAATTTTTATACATAATGGCAGAAACCGACTCCAGCATGGTAAAAACATCATGAACATTAACCATATGAAAATTATATTGTTGATGTTCTGTGAGGCCTATGATTACAACATAATGAGGAAAAAATATGAATAAACATCGTACAGGTGGCCATACGCTATTCGATGGGAAATATATAAAATCGATAATTTTATAGTTTTTTGTGGTCGTTCCAGAGTGACCAAACTGATGATAGATGTGAGGGTATGATCGACAAGGCCACATTTTCTGGAACTTTCACCTGGCCATTTGGGTCCAATTTGCTGTGATGGCCGAATTGGTCAAAACCGCTGAAATTCCTACAGTGACTCTGTATGAGACTCCATGATACATTCTGTTACAAGATAATCAAAAGATACAATGGGTGAATTCAAGTTCGGTGTTGAAAGCTGGTGTTGGTGTTGGGGCAAAACTAGCACCAGCCACAACACCGAACCTGAAATGAAGCTGGTGCTGGGATTAACTTCACTAGGTGTTGAGCTATCAATAATGTGATTGGTATTATTTTTATAAACCCGAATTCGGTGTTGGGGCTAGAATCAGCAGCCCAATTCACGCTCTCAACACCAACACCAACACCAACACCAACACCGAACTTGAAATCACCCAATATCAACCCGTGTAAATATCACTTGACCGTTTTGCAGGAATGTTACACCATTTGTATGAAATCTACATGTACCCACTTGTAGTCCTTTTGATAAAGAACTATTTTATGCATACCATTAAGTTTGCCTAAAATTAATTTCTATCACCTTCATCAATCCGCTTTTAGCCATATTACATTGACCCTTTTTCTTAAATACATTTGACTTTATCTTTCATTATAGATATCGATGACTGCAGCCCCAATCCCTGTAGGAATGGCGGAAATTGCACAGATGGGGTTGACTCTTTCACCTGTACCTGTGCTGCTGGTTATGCTGGCTCAACGTGCAAAAGAAGTATAAATATTTTTTGCATACCATTAAGTTTTTCTATAATTAAATTTTATTACCTTCATTAATCTTTAGAGGGCGCTGTTTAGCAGCTAGCCCCGTTTTTTAAATTTCTTAACTCTGAATGATGATTTTATCCTTAATTTCACGCTTTTGAGCTTGAATATGGATATTTGATTGGATGTATGTGTTGATAGGACTGTATTCATTTCGGTAACTTTTAATATATGTTTGTATTTTTCTTCGAAATTTGTGGTCATATCTTACTTTTAGACTGTGATATAGTAAACTCCAAATGGCACACTATAGTGATACATGTATGTACCAACGCCGATTTACTGGCCATTTGAACTGGACATGCAAGGTCCGAGCCCTGCTTTTGATGGGTTTTGCTACCATTGTGTTATCGTCCAATGCCATGGATTCGGACAATAGACAACTCTCAGACAAAAGAATGATTCGTTATACGGTCGATGACCTTTTGAAGTTACGCTGTCAGCCAAAATGTCATTTACCTCAAGATGTGTTTACATCGATTCATGCACTCGGTATTGCTCGAAAAAGAGGATGTCGGGCCGGAACAAAAACTCGACGACGAATTAAAGTCGTGAATTGCTATTCTCGCCAACAACGATGCATTCAACCCATTAGAACTAGAACAAGAACTTTGAGTTACATTATTACGCATTCTACTCCGTCTTCGTCAGCATTACCTTCGATGTATATGGTTAATGAGAGATCATAATAAGTTTGATGAATTCTCCTTCCTTGTTCAAGATTCCGACATAGACATTGCTTGTGTGAGTGAGACCTGGTTCCAAGAAAGCGTTCCACAGACCGTTTTTTAGCATTCCGAAATAAATTGAATGCGTCCAAAAACGTGCACCACGGACAATACTTGGAACAAGATATGAATCCTATCAACAGGCCCTCGCATTATGTAACCTGTCATCTCTCAAAGATAGAAGACAAGAGCTCTGTTGCAATTTTGCCTTATCACTTTCTCGTAACTTTCGTGGTTGGCTACCTGAAAGTCAGTCGTCACGAAGGAACTTGAGACATAGTAACAGAATACGTGAAATCAAGACAGTGTAAAACCGAACGCTATAGAAAGATCGCTTTACCCTATCTGGTCAGACTTTTGAATCGTTTATAATGACACACTTAATGAAAATGTGCAACATAAGTCTAAGTCACATGTAAAATGGTAATGATTAACTATTGGAAGATTAGTCGAATATTGTCTATTTAGAAGTGCAGATGTATGTATGCATTTCTTTTAATTCTTATGTTCTTTCCACAAAATATCTAGTTCATATTCTGAATGTTGTAGTACCTTTGGCAAACCTTGATCACTCCTTATTTTCATATTTTTTATTTATTCATAAGAACTCAACTTGCCATATTTAATGTAGAATATCACTCATTTTACCTGAAAAATACCCTATGTTTAATCTTTGATAACAATTTCAGCTTGAAGAGATGTCCTACAATTTGTATTTTATGATAAACGTGGTAACATACTCATAATTAATTTCTTTGAGTCTCATTTAAGCATTCATGTTATACCTTTAATAAAATTATATATTTTCGAATGTACAGGTATATATATATCATTATTTTTCTCAATTGCTTTTGTTTTTAGCCGGAGTTGTACTCTCGATTAATGCCAAATTTGCTTTTCTTAAATTTCTTCAATGATTTTATATAATATGCTATTTTCAAACTTATAGTCTGAATTGAAACTCTCTATTCACAATTCATAATTCTCATTTAACTGAATTTATGATATTCATTATTTTAAATACAGTTTTATAAACGTAACACCCATTTATCTGATACCGAATCTAATTTTGAAGAAATGTGAATTTTTGTTATCTCAGTGCTTCCATGTTGCTATGAATCTTGATCATGTCATCGGTTATATAATTATTTCAATTATTTCAATATTTCTCTTTGAAATTTTTGTACAGTTCAGTCAATTTCAATTTATACTTTCAGTAAAAAAATCCCATTACAATTAAAACTGCATTTCAGTTATATTGAGATATATTTGCATTATTAAATTTTATCTGATCATCAACTCGAAATTTTTGATTAAATAGATTATCAGTTAACTTACATACTCAATTATGATAATAATGTAAAACTATTTCAATTTATTAATTATATTCAAGTAATGCATTTTGATAATTTTTAAGCATGTAAGTTATAATTGTTTGTATTATTATGTTTTTATCAATGTTGTTAATCATTCGCAATTCAGCCATTGGCTGCGATGAAATGATAATAAAACCTTCAATTCTATTCAATTCAGTTCAATTAATCCACTTTTAGTCATATTACACTGACATTTTTTCTTAAATACATTTATTTTATCTTTAATTATAGATATCGATGACTGCAGCCCCAATCCCTGTAGGAATGGTGGAAATTGCACAGATGGGGTTGACTCTTTCATCTGTACCTGTGCTGCTGGTTATGCGGGCTCAACGTGCAAAAGAAGTATAGATTTTCTTCCTCTAATTTCATGTTATTTTCATGTTCCTGTATATATATGTGTATGTGTGTGTGTGTGTGTGTGTGTGTGTGTATATATATATATGTGTGTGTGTGTGTGTGTGTGTGTGTATATATATATATATGTGTGTGTGTGTGTAATATATATATATATATATATATATATATATAATATATATAAATTTAGGTCTTATATATATATATATATATATATATACGTTCTTTTGCAAGTATCATTTTATCTAACAAAATATTATACAAATAACGCACAGCCCAGCGTGCGTCAGTGTAAATGCAGTGCACGCTAGGTTTCTTTAGATTAGTGCCGCTTCTGTGGACTGGCCGCTTGCGGCGAGTGCATCTAAAGATAACGAGCGTTCACTGCATTTACATTTCGCACAACAGGATCAAGTGCGTTATTTGTTTTATAAAATAGCGTCACATAAAAATAAAAACAAACAAAAGTCTGTAACTAACGTTGGAGTCTACGAAAGTTCTCTTCTAGAAAATGAAAAGATAAGACCTTGCTACTTACCCAAAAGTGCACTGGATTCCACATTTTGCACTTGTGTTTACTCCCACTTTACGCTGGAGAGTGCAATATCAGTTTTCGTTGCGCATCTTTTGCACTCCCGTGCAGACGGCGCAAAAAAAGTTGCATGTCATGTGACGCGTTTTGACCAATCACGATGATTAGAATAATAGAGTTATTCTATAAATTATAATTTTGATGAAGTTCAGTGATTTTTTTTTTCATCACCCGTGGAATTATAGTTCGAATATTAAACAATAAGTCTTAAAAGCTTCCAGAAATACCATTTTCTATTTAAGCAACCTTGGAATTATATAAGATAAAGCTAGTGGTCAGAATTTCTTCTTTTTTTTTTTCGAAAATCTTTTACCTGTAGAAATTGCATTTTGTACCGAATAGCATCGGCTTGTACAAATGATTTCTTCTTTATAAAAATTAAATGATTACCATAACATTAAAAAACCTTATTCATTATTTTTTAATTGTCAAATAGTAATACAAATGGCAGAAACTGAGTCCAGCATGGTGAAAAAAAAGTCATGAACAATATAGCATATGAAAATTGATTTGTTGTTCTTCTGAGAGACCTATGTTTACAATACAATGTGGACAAATTATGAATAAACATACAGTTGGCCATACACTATTCGATGGGGAATATATCCAAACAATCATTTTATTCTATTTGAAAATGGATTTGTTGTTCTTCTGAGAGACCTATGTTTACAATACAATGTGGACAAATTATGAATAAACATCATACAGTTGGCCATACACTATTCGATGGGGAATATATCCAAACAATCATTTTATTCTATTTGAAAATGGATTTGTTGTTCTTCTGAGAGACCTATGTTTACAATACAATGTGGACAAATTATGAATAAACATCATACAGTTGGCCATACACTATTCGATGGGGAATATATCCAAACAATCATTTTATTCTATTTGAAAATGGATTTGTTGTTCTTCTGAAGACCTATGTTTACAATACAATGTGGACAAATTATGAATAAACATCATACAGTTGGCCATACACTATTCGATGGGGAATATATCCAAACAATCATTTTATTCTATTTGAAAATGGATTTGTTGTTCTTCTGAGAGACCTATGTTTACAATACAATGTGGACAAATTATGAATAAACATCATACAGTTGGCCATACACTATTCGATGAGGAATATATCCAAACGGTTCCATGACATTTGCTCCTGCGACAATTGCTCCGGTCTAACTTTGCCATGTTAATCCTAAACCTAAACCTAACCCTAACCTAACCCTAACCCTAATCCTAATTTTTCACATTTTCCTGAACAAAAAAAAAACAAATCATGACCTTGACCTTAACCCTTGACCTTTCGAGATATGGACGGCGGTGCAAATGTCGCAGGGGCAAATGTCCTGTCACCATCCAAACAATCATTTTATTCTATTTTTTTGGTCGTTCCAAAGTGACCAAACTGACAATAGAGGTGAGGGTAGGTTCCACAAGGCCACATTTTCTGGAACTTTCACCTGGCCATTTGGGTCAAATTTGCCGTGATGGCCGAATTGATCAAAACCGCTGAAATTCATACAGTGACTCTATGTGAGTTCACATTCTGTTACAAGATAGTCAAAATATACAATATCAACCTGTGTAGATTTGACATGACCTTTTTTTAGGTATGTTACACACTTTGGATGAAATATACATGTATCCATTTGTAGTCCTTCATTATAAAGAACTGTTTTGTGCATACCATTAAGTTTATCGAGAATTAATTTTTATTACCTTCATCAATCCACTTTTAGTCATATTACATTGACCCTTTTTCTTAAATATATTTGACTTTATCTTTCATTATAGATATCGATGACTGCAGCCCCAATCCCTGCAGAAATGGTGGAAATTGCACAGATGGGGTTGACTCTTTCACCTGTACCTGTGCTGCTGGTTATGCTGGCTCAACGTGCAAAAGAAGTATAAATATTTTTTGCATACCATTAAGTTGTTCTGTAATTAATTTTGATTACCTTCATTAATCCTCTTTTAGTCATATTACATTGACATTCTTTTTCTTAAATACATTTATTTTATCTTTAATTATAGATATCGATGACTGCAGCCCCAATCCCTGTAGGAATGGTGGAAATTGCACAGATGGGGTTGACTCTTTCATCTGTACCTGTGCTGATGGTTATGCTGGCTCAACGTGCAAAAAAGGTATATTTTCCCCCTCTAATTTCATATTATTTTCATTTTGCTACATAAATAATAACTTAAATTCTGTCGTTTGCAGTAATTGATTTTTCCCCTCAATTTGCCTGCTCGCAAGACAGAAAAACTAGAAGAAGACAATTATAAGAAATTATTTTGATGTATAAATATGTGTAATAACTTTTCTTGGATTGTTTCTTGTACTTTCCAAACCCTGTTAACCGCATGTCCCGAAGTGGCGGTTGCTATTCTTTGCCAAAAGAGGGGGAAATTCGTTTTTGAGGTACTCCTCGCAAGATAAAACTGTTTGAAATCAATCATTTTGCATTTTATCAATGAAAAAGATTTCTTGTGTTTTAACATGCGTATTTTAAATATATATATTCGCAGTCGATTGTACGCTTCCTCGTTTTTTAGTAGATGCAGTGTTCGCTAACATTGTACGGTAGAAACCCCAAGGCCTTTGCTCCATGAAGGGATAGGGGAAACCAGTTTGGGCCCCGCCTCCTATCATGTAATAATTTTACAGTATAATTATGGGTAAGCTTTTAAGTGCTCTACAATCCAAGGTTCCAATACTCTAAAATCAAAATTTTCTTAATAAGCTCGGTCGCTACACTTTCTCGCATTATAAAAAGTGTTTCGTAACATTCTACAAACCCAGTCTACTCGACAGCGGGGGGGGGGGGGGGGATGTTTCTCTCTATGAAGGGATCAATTTCTCCGCCCCTCTCACAAAACAAAAATGTAGTGATCTACCACTATAGAGATGTATAAGCATTTCAATGCTGTAAAATGTAATAGGTTAAATAGGGGTATCCATGCAACCCCTCTACGAATAAATTAAACTAACTTGTTTATCTTCTTTATAATGTACTTCAAGATATTCAAGATGTTAACAGGAAAAGAAAGCGGTCTCTCATGGGGAAATCTAGATGGTGTCCAAAGTGACGAAAATACCCTTTCATTCAATTTTGTTGGGGGGGGGGCTCCCATTGTACCCTTTTTATATCTTAGGTTGTAACTGCTGTGTATTATGATCAGATTTCAATGAAACTTTGTCAGTATGTTAAGTACCATATTACTCACAGTTTGACACCAACCAAGACAGTGTATGCACCTGACGAAATGTTGACATGGCAACCTTCTTCCTAAAAACAAAGCAATGTGTTTTGCATGTTTTGAAAATTGGGGATGTAAAATCGATTTCTTAATTTTATAACATCTTGAATATCATAAAGTATATTATAAAGCAAAAAAAGGGCACTTTGGGGGTAAAGGGGCAGCTACAAAGGGTGAACCTAAAGCGAAAAAGAGGACAATTTTGTGACATTGCTATTACCCTACGGTCTAATTAACATGATTAATAAATTATCAAGCATCATCTTCTTCCTGTTTAAATGTGGCTTTAGACAATGGACACCTAATTAGCAGTTGTGTATGATGGTCTATAAATGATCCATGTGCGAGCGAGCAAAAATTTTCAGACTTTTTACTAATGCCGAAGTCCTTTGTGCATTATTTACAGCGATGTAATGAAAATGACAACAGCAAATCGATTTGAGGAATGTAGAATGATCTTTTAATTCGTACATCAACCCTGTCGTTTTTCTTTAGGATTACATCGATATCAACATTAAGTATGAGATATGCTTGATTTCGTTATCGAGCGTAGCGAGCGAGTTTTGGGGAAATTTTCAGAAAATATTGCCCTTTGTGTAAATTATGGACACATTCGAGCGAGTGGAATGAAAAATCTTTCGCTTGGGGGGGGGGGGGGGATACTAGGCATTATGCCCCTCCTCCAGTTCCACTGCCTTACAATGTAGATGTAGTAATATGGGTACCTGTTACTAAACCGGCACCGATTCTTTGAAGCTTTTTATATAATATATACACACACATGATATATGGCTCTTTTTGTAAGAAACGTGGAAAATATAGGTAAGAGGGGGGCATTTATAAAAAGAGGAAAGGGGGAAAGGGCGCTTATCAGAGATGGAAAGGGGCACTTATAGCGGGTGAAAGAGGGCGCTTGTGAGGACTGGAAAAGGGCACATATTAGATAGAGAAAGGAGCATTTATTAGAAATAAAGAATTTGCACTTACCAGATTTGAAAAGGGGCACTCATCAGAAGGGGAAAGTGAGCACTAATTAGAAGGGAAAAGGGGTACCTATCAGAAGTGAAATTGTACTTATCAAAGGAGAAAAGGACACAAATTATAAAGAAATAAGGAGCATTTATCAGAAGGTGAAAGGGCACCTATCAGAGGTAAAAAGTGGTACTTATGATAGGTGAAAAGGGGCACTTATGAAAAGAGGAAAAGGGCACATATAAGATAAAGGGGCACTTATCAGAAGTAAAAATGCATTCATCAAAAGAGAAAATGGCACAAATTATATTGGAATTAGGGGCACTTATCAGAAGGGAAAAGGGCAATTATTAGAAAGGAAAGGGCCATCTATCCGAAGTAAAATTGCATTAAACAGAAGGAGAAAAGGGCACTTATAAGAGATATTAAGAGGCAATTATCAGATTTGAAAAGGGGCATTTATCAGAAGGAGAAAAAGGGGCACTTATTAGAAAGGAAGGGGCACTTTTAGTATTATAAAGGGCACTTATCAGAGAGAAAGGGGACATTTTTCGGAAATAAAAAGGGCATTTTTGGGGTACTTGAAAAAGTGGGGGGCACATTGATCTGGTAAAAAAAAAATAATACAAATGGCCTGTCCCCCAACTAGTTGCTCCGTTTTCTGATAATTCACAAAAAGCAAGATCTTCTCACCTCCATCTGCAATATCATTACCCAACAGTAATGTCACTCCCTCATCAGGCAAAGTATGTGAAAACTTAACCTGGAAAAAATTAGAGGGAGGGGGAGGGTTGGTTGTGTTTGTTGTTGTCGTTATCTTTTTTTATTTATTTATTTATTTATTTTATTTTTGAAGGTGGTAAAAAAAATAGCCATTTAACTTTAATTCGATTTTCAAAAAAGATTTTTTTTTTTTAATGTTTCTCTAACCCTATCAACAGACATAAATGAATGTGACGGGGATCGTGGATGTGATCACATCTGCATCAATAACAATGGAAGCTATATCTGTGCATGTGATCCAGGATTTGCCCTTGACAGTGATGGTCGGAGTTGTTTAGCTAATGTGACGTCTCCGTCGACACCTCACGCCAGTAGCGGAACCAGGCCATCTCCACCGACACCTGACACCAGTACAGGAACATCACCGTCACTACCTGACTCCAGTACTGGAACCAGGACTTCCCCGCCAACACCTGACACCAGTACCAGAACAGGGACAACTCCACCAACACCTGACACCAGTACTGGAACCAGGACATCCCCATCACCACCTGACACCAGTACAAGAATCAGGGCATCTCCGTCAACACCTGACACCAGTACCAATACCATAACATTTCCATCAACAACTGACACCAGTACCGGAGCATCTCCGTCAAAACCTGACACCAGTACTGGAACCAGGACACCCCCACCAATACCTGACACAAGTACCAGAATTGGGACATCACCATCAACACCTGAGACCAGTACCGGAGCATATCCGTCAACGCCTGACACCAGTATTGGAAGCAGGACATCCCCGCAAACACCTGACACCAGTACATTAACATCTCCGTCAACACCTTACACCAGTACCAGAACCGGGACAACGCCACCAACACCTGACACCAGTACTGGAACCAGAACATCCAAATCAACATCTGACACCAGTACCAGAATCGGGACATCTCCGTCAACACCTGACACCAGTACCATTATCATAACATCTCAATCAACACCTGACACCAGTACCGGAGCATCTCCGTCAGCACCTGACACCAGTACCAGAACATCTCCGTCAACACCTGAGACCAGTACCGGAGCATCTCCGTCAACGCCTGACACCAGTACAAGAATCAGGACATCTCCATCAACACCTGACACCAGTATCTATACCATAACATTTCAATCAACACCTGACACCAGTACCAGAATTGGGACATCACCATCAACACCCGAGAGCAGTACCGGAGCATCTCCGTCAACACCTGACACCAGTACTGGAACCAGGACATCCCCTCAAACACCTGACACCAGTACAGGAATATATCAATCAACACCTTTCACCAGTACCAGAACCGGGACAACTCCACCAACACCTGACACCAGTACTGGAACCAAAACATCCAAATCAACACCTCACACCAGTATCAAAATCGGGACATCCCCGGCAACACCTGACACCAGTCTAGGAATATCTCCGTCAACACCTGACACCAGTACCAGAACAGGGACAAGTACCGGAGCATCTCCGCCAACGCCTGAAACTAGTACAGGAGTATCTCCGTCAGGACCTGACACCAGAACCGGAGCATCTCCATCAACACCTGGCAGTAGTACCAGAACCTGGACATCTCTGTCACCACCTGACACCAGTATCTATACCATAACATCTCCATCACCACCTGACACCAGTACCAGAACAAGGACAACTCCACCAACACCTGACACCAGTACTGGAACCAGGACATCTCTGTCACCACCTGACACCAGTACGAATACTATAACATCTCCATCACAACCTGACACCAGTACCGGAACATCTCCATCAACACCTGACACCAGTACCAATATGATAACATCGCCGTCAACACCTGACACCAGTACCGGATCATCTCCATCAACACCTGACACCAGTACCAGAGAATCTCCATCAACACCTGCCACCAGTGCTGGAACCAGGAGATCCCAATCAACACCTGACACCACTACCATAACATCTCCATCAACACATGCCACTAGTACCAGAACATCTCCATCAACACCTGATACCAGTACGGGAACATCACCGTCAACACCTGACACCAGTACTGGAACCAGGACATCTCTGTCACCACCTGACACCAGTACCGGAACATCTCCATCACCACCTGACACCAGTACCAGAGAATCTCCATCAACACCTGCCGCCAGTACTGGAACCAGGAGATCCCAATCAACACCTGACACCACTACCATAACATCTCCATCAACACCTGCCACTAGTACCATAACATCTCCATCAACACCTGCCACTAGTACCAGAACATCTCCATCAACACCTGACACCAGTACCAGAGCATCTCCATCAACACCTGACACCAGTACCATAACATCTCCATCAACACCTGACACCAGTACGGTAACATCTCCGTCAACGCCTGAGACCAGTACCAGAGCATCTCCGTCAACGCCTGACATCAGTACCAATATCATAACATCTCCGTCAACACCTGACACCAGTACCAGAGCATCTCCGTCAACACCTGACACCAATACCGGAACATCTCCATCAACACCTGACACCAGTACCAGAGCATCTCCGTCAACGCCTGACACCAGTACTGGAACCAGGACATCCCCGCAAACATCGCACACCAGTCCAGGAATATCTCCGTCAACACCTGACACCAGTACCAATACCATAACATTTCCATCAACAACTGACACCAGTACCGGAGCATCTCCGTCAAAACCTGACACCAGTACTGGAACCAGGACACCCCCACCAATACCTGACACAAGTACCAGAATTGGGACATCACCATCAACACCTGAGACCAGTACCGGAGCATATCCGTCAACGCCTGACACCAGTATTGGAAGCAGGACATCCCCGCAAACACCTGACACCAGTACATTAACATCTCCGTCAACACCTTACACCAGTACCAGAACCGGGACAACGCCACCAACACCTGACACCAGTACTGGAACCAGAACATCCAAATCAACATCTGACACCAGTACCAGAATCGGGACATCTCCGTCAACACCTGACACCAGTACCATTATCATAACATCTCAATCAACACCTGACACCAGTACCGGAGCATCTCCGTCAGCACCTGACACCAGTACCAGAACATCTCCGCCAACACCTGAGACCAGTACCGGAGCATCTCCGTCAACGCCTGACACCAGTACAAGAATCAGGACATCTCCATCAACACCTGACACCAGTATCTATACCATAACATTTCAATCAACACCTGACACCAGTACCAGAATTGGGACATCACCATCAACACCTGAGAGCAGTACCGGAGCATCTCCATCAACACCTGACACCAGTACTGGAACCAGGACATCCCCTCAAACACCTGACACCAGTACAGGAATATATCAATCAACACCTTTCACCAGTACCAGAACCGGGACAACTCCACCAACACCTGACACCAGTACTGGAACCAAAACATCCAAATCAACACCTCACACCAGTATCAAAATCGGGACATCCCCGGCAACACCTGACACCAGTCTAGGAATATCTCCGTCAACACCTGACACCAGTACCAGAACAGGGACAAGTACCGGAGCATCTCCGCCAACGCCTGAAACTAGTACAGGAGTATCTCCGTCAGGACCTGACACCAGAACCGGAGCATCTCCATCAACACCTGGCAGTAGTACCAGAACCTGGACATCTCTGTCACCACCTGACACCAGTATCTATACCATAACATCTCCATCACCACCTGACACCAGTACCAGAACAAGGACAACTCCACCAACACCTGACACCAGTACTGGAACCAGGACATCTCTGTCACCACCTGACACCAGTACGAATACTATAACATCTCCATCACAACCTGACACCAGTACCGGAACATCTCCATCAACACCTGACACCAGTACCAATATGATAACATCGCCGTCAACACCTGACACCAGTACCGGATCATCTCCATCAACACCTGACACCAGTACCAGAGAATCTCCATCAACACCTGCCACCAGTGCTGGAACCAGGAGATCCCAATCAACACCTGACACCACTACCATAACATCTCCATCAACACATGCCACTAGTACCAGAACATCTCCATCAACACCTGATACCAGTACGGGAACATCACCGTCAACACCTGACACCAGTACTGGAACCAGGACATCTCTGTCACCACCTGACACCAGTACCGGAACATCTCCATCACCACCTGACACCAGTACCAGAGAATCTCCATCAACACCTGCCGCCAGTACTGGAACCAGGAGATCCCAATCAACACCTGACACCACTACCATAACATCTCCATCAACACCTGCCACTAGTACCATAACATCTCCATCAACACCTGCCACTAGTACCAGAACATCTCCATCAACACCTGACACCAGTACCAGAGCATCTCCATCAACACCTGACACCAGTACCATAACATCTCCATCAACACCTGACACCAGTACCGTAACATCTCCGTCAACGCCTGAGACCAGTACCAGAGCATCTCCGTCAACGCCTGACATCAGTACCAATATCATAACATCTCCGTCAACACCTGACACCAGTACCAGAGCATCTCCGTCAACACCTGACACCAATACCGGAACATCTCCATCAACACCTGACACCAGTACCAGAGCATCTCCGTCAACGCCTGACACCAGTACTGGAACCAGGACATCCCCGCAAACATCGCACACCAGTCCAGGAATATCTCCGTCAACACCTGACACCAGTACCAGAACACGGACAACTCCGTCAACACCTGACACCAGTACCGTAACATCTCCGTCAACGCCTGAGACCAGTACCAGAGCATCTCCGTCAACGCCTGACACCAGTACCAATATCATAACATCTCCGTCAACACCTGACACCAGTACCAGAGCATCTCCGTCAACGCCTGACACCAGTACTGGAGCCAGGACATCCCTGCCAACATTGCACACTAGTCCAGGAATATCTCCATCAACTCCTGACACCGGTACCAGAACACGGACAACTCCAACAACACCTGACACCAGTACCGATACATCTTCGTCAACACTTGAGACCAGTACCAGAGCATCTCAGTCAACGCCTGACACCAGAACCAATATCATAACATCTCATTCAACACCTAACACCAGTACCAGAGCTTCTCCATCAACACCTGACACCAGTACTGGAACCAGGAGATCCCAATCAACACCTGACACTAGAACCGTAACATTTCCATCAACACATGACACCAGTACCGTAAGATTTCCATCAACACATGACACCAGTACCGGAGCATCTCCATCAACACCTGACACCAGTACCGGAACCAGAACATATCTATCAACAACTGACACCAGTACCGTAACATCTCCATCAACACCTGACACCAGTACCAGTACCGTAACATCTGCATCAACACCTGACACAAGTACCGGAACATTTCTGTTGACTCCTGACACCATTACCGCAACATCTTGGTCAACACCTGAAACCAGTACCCGAGCATCTCCGTCAACCCCTGGCACCAGCAGTACAACAGGGACATCCCCATCACCACCTGACACCAGTACAAGAATCTGGGCATCTCCGTCAACACCTGTCACCAGTACCAATACCATAACATTTCCATCAACAACTGACACCAGTACCGGAGCATCTCCGTCAAAACCTGACACCAGTACTGGAACCAGGACACCCCCACCAATACCTGACACAAGTACCAGAATTGGGACATCACCATCAACACCTGAGACCAGTACCGGAGCATCTCCATCAACACCTGACACCAGTACCATAACATCTCCATCAACACCTGACACCAGTACCGTAACATCTCCGTCAACGCCTGAGACCAGTACCAGAGCATCTCCGTCAACGCCTGACATCAGTACCAATATCATAACATCTCCGTCAACACCTGACACCAGTACCAGAGCATCTCCGTCAACACCTGACACCAATACCGGAACATCTCCATCAACACCTGACACCAGTACCAGAGCATCTCCGTCAACGCCTGACACCAGTACTGGAACCAGGACATCCCCGCAAACATCGCACACCAGTCCAGGAATATCTCCGTCAACACCTGACACCAGTACCAATACCATAACATTTCCATCAACAACTGACACCAGTACCGGAGCATCTCCGTCAAAACCTGACACCAGTACTGGAACCAGGACACCCCCACCAATACCTGACACAAGTACCAGAATTGGGACATCACCATCAACACCTGAGACCAGTACCGGAGCATATCCGTCAACGCCTGACACCAGTATTGGAAGCAGGACATCCCCGCAAACACCTGACACCAGTACATTAACATCTCCGTCAACACCTTACACCAGTACCAGAACCGGGACAACGCCACCAACACCTGACACCAGTACTGGAACCAGAACATCCAAATCAACATCTGACACCAGTACCAGAATCGGGACATCTCCGTCAACACCTGACACCAGTACCATTATCATAACATCTCAATCAACACCTGACACCAGTACCGGAGCATCTCCGTCAGCACCTGACACCAGTACCAGAACATCTCCGTCAACACCTGAGACCAGTACCGGAGCATCTCCGTCAACGCCTGACACCAGTACAAGAATCAGGACATCTCCATCAACACCTGACACCAGTATCTATACCATAACATTTCAATCAACACCTGACACCAGTACCAGAATTGGGACATCACCATCAACACCTGAGAGCAGTACCGGAGCATCTCCGTCAACACCTGACACCAGTACTGGAACCAGGACATCCCCTCAAACACCTGACACCAGTACAGGAATATATCAATCAACACCTTTCACCAGTACCAGAACCGGGACAACTCCACCAACACCTGACACCAGTACTGGAACCAAAACATCCAAATCAACACCTCACACCAGTATCAAAATCGGGACATCCCCGGCAACACCTGACACCAGTCTAGGAATATCTCCGTCAACACCTGACACCAGTACCAGAACAGGGACAAGTACCGGAGCATCTCCGCCAACGCCTGAAACTAGTACAGGAGTATCTCCGTCAGGACCTGACACCAGAACCGGAGCATCTCCATCAACACCTGGCAGTAGTACCAGAACCTGGACATCTCTGTCACCACCTGACACCAGTATCTATACCATAACATCTCCATCACCACCTGACACCAGTACCAGAACAAGGACAACTCCACCAACACCTGACACCAGTACTGGAACCAGGACATCTCTGTCACCACCTGACACCAGTACGAATACTATAACATCTCCATCACAACCTGACACCAGTACCGGAACATCTCCATCAACACCTGACACCAGTACCAATATGATAACATCGCCGTCAACACCTGACACCAGTACCGGATCATCTCCATCAACACCTGACACCAGTACCAGAGAATCTCCATCAACACCTGCCACCAGTGCTGGAACCAGGAGATCCCAATCAACACCTGACACCACTACCATAACATCTCCATCAACACATGCCACTAGTACCAGAACATCTCCATCAACACCTGATACCAGTACGGGAACATCACCGTCAACACCTGACACCAGTACTGGAACCAGGACATCTCTGTCACCACCTGACACCAGTACCGGAACATCTCCATCACCACCTGACACCAGTACCAGAGAATCTCCATCAACACCTGCCGCCAGTACTGGAACCAGGAGATCCCAATCAACACCTGACACCACTACCATAACATCTCCATCAACACCTGCCACTAGTACCATAACATCTCCATCAACACCTGCCACTAGTACCAGAACATCTCCATCAACACCTGACACCAGTACCAGAGCATCTCCATCAACACCTGACACCAGTACCATAACATCTCCATCAACACCTGACACCAGTACCGTAACATCTCCGTCAACGCCTGAGACCAGTACCAGAGCATCTCCGTCAACGCCTGACATCAGTACCAATATCATAACATCTCCGTCAACACCTGACACCAGTACCAGAGCATCTCCGTCAA
Source organism: Heliocidaris tuberculata (assembly GCA_025618425.1). Classification (NCBI taxonomy): domain Eukaryota; kingdom Metazoa; phylum Echinodermata; class Echinoidea; order Camarodonta; family Echinometridae; genus Heliocidaris; species Heliocidaris tuberculata. The sequence continues at coordinate 23,615,669 of CM046844.1, read as the reverse complement.
CACCTGACACCAATACCGGAACATCTCCATCAACACCTGACACCAGTACCAGAGCATCTCCGTCAACGCCTGACACCAGTACTGGAACCAGGACATCCCCGCAAACATCGCACACCAGTCCAGGAATATCTCCGTCAACACCTGACACCAGTACCAGAACACGGACAACTCCATCAACACCTGACACCAGTACCGTAACATCTCCGTCAACGCCTGAGACCAGTACCAGAGCATCTCCGTCAACGCCTGACACCAGTACCAATATCATAACATCTCCGTCAACACCTGACACCAGTACCAGAGCATCTCCGTCAACGCCTGACACCAGTACTGGAGCCAGGACATCCCTGCCAACATTGCACACTAGTCCAGGAATATCTCCATCAACTCCTGACACCGGTACCAGAACACGGACAACTCCAACAACACCTGACACCAGTACCGATACATCTTCGTCAACACTTGAGACCAGTACCAGAGCATCTCAGTCAACGCCTGACACCAGAACCAATATCATAACATCTCATTCAACACCTAACACCAGTACCAGAGCTTCTCCATCAACACCTGACACCAGTACTGGAACCAGGAGATCCCAATCAACACCTGACACTAGAACCGTAACATTTCCATCAACACATGACACCAGTACCGTAAGATTTCCATCAACACATGACACCAGTACCGGAGCATCTCCATCAACACCTGACACCAGTACCGGAACCAGAACATATCTATCAACAACTGACACCAGTACCGTAACATCTCCATCAACACCTGACACCAGTACCAGTACCGTAACATCTGCATCAACACCTGACACAAGTACCGGAACATTTCTGTTGACTCCTGACACCATTACCGCAACATCTTGGTCAACACCTGAAACCAGTACCCGAGCATCTCCGTCAACCCCTGGCACCAGCAGTACAACAGGGACATCCCCATCACCACCTGACACCAGTACAAGAATCTGGGCATCTCCGTCAACACCTGTCACCAGTACCAATACCATAACATTTCCATCAACAACTGACACCAGTACCGGAGCATCTCCGTCAAAACCTGACACCAGTACTGGAACCAGGACACCCCCACCAATACCTGACACAAGTACCAGAATTGGGACATCACCATCAACACCTGAGACCAGTACCGGAGCATATCCGTCAACGCCTGACACCAGTATTGGAAGCAGGACATCCCCGCAAACACCTGACACCAGTACATTAACATCTCCGTCAACACCTTACACCAGTACCAGAACCGGGACAACGCCACCAACACCTGACACCAGTACTGGAACCAGAACATCCAAATCAACATCTGACACCAGTACCAGAATCGGGACATCTCCGTCAACACCTGACACCAGTACCATTATCATAACATCTCAATCAACACCTGACACCAGTACCGGAGCATCTCCGTCAGCACCTGACACCAGTACCAGAACATCTCCGTCAACACCTGAGACCAGTACCGGAGCATCTCCGTCAACGCCTGACACCAGTACAAGAATCAGGACATCTCCATCAACACCTGACACCAGTATCTATACCATAACATTTCAATCAACACCTGACACCAGTACCAGAATTGGGACATCACCATCAACACCTGAGAGCAGTACCGGAGCATCTCCATCAACACCTGACACCAGTACTGGAACCAAAACATCCACTCAAACACCTGACACCAGTACAGGAATATATCAATCAACACCTTACACCAGTACCAGAACCGGGACAACTTCACCAACACCTGACACCAGTACTGGAACCAAAACATCCAAATCAACACCTCACACCAGTATCAAAATCGGGACATCCCCGGCAACACCTGAAACTAGTACAGGAGTATCTCCGTCAGGACCTGACACCAGAACCGGAGCATCTCCATCAACACCTGGCAGTAGTACCAGAACCTGGACATCTCTGTCACCACCTGACACCAGTATCTATACCATAACATCTCCATCACCACCTGACACCAGTACCAGAACAAGGACAACTCCACCAACACCTGACACCAGTACTGGAACCAGGACATCTCTGTCACCACCTGACACCAGTACGAATACTATAACATCTCCATCACAACCTGACACCAGTACCGGAACATCTCCATCAACACCTGACACCAGTACCAATATGATAACATCGCCGTCAACACCTGACACCAGTACCGGATCATCTCCATCAACACCTGACACCAGTACCAGAGAATCTCCATCAACACCTGCCACCAGTGCTGGAACCAGGAGATCCCAATCAACACCTGACACCACTACCATAACATCTCCATCAACACATGCCACTAGTACCAGAACATCTCCATCAACACCTGATACCAGTACGGGAACATCACCGTCAACACCTGACACCAGTACTGGAACCAGGACATCTCTGTCACCACCTGACACCAGTACCGGAACATCTCCATCACCACCTGACACCAGTACCAGAGAATCTCCATCAACACCTGCCGCCAGTACTGGAACCAGGAGATCCCAATCAACACCTGACACCACTACCATAACATCTCCATCAACACCTGCCACTAGTACCATAACATCTCCATCAACACCTGCCACTAGTACCAGAACATCTCCATCAACACCTGACACCAGTACCAGAGCATCTCCATCAACACCTGACACCAGTACCATAACATCTCCATCAACACCTGACACCAGTACCGTAACATCTCCGTCAACGCCTGAGACCAGTACCAGAGCATCTCCGTCAACACCTGACATCAGTACCAATATCATAACATCTCCGTCAACACCTGACACCAGTACCAGAGCATCTCCGTCAACACCTGACACCAATACCGGAACATCTCCATCAACACCTGACACCAGTACCAGAGCATCTCCGTCAACGCCTGACACCAGTACTGGAACCAGGACATCCCCGCAAACATCGCACACCAGTCCAGGAATATCTCCGTCAACACCTGACACCAGTACCAGAACACGGACAACTCCATCAACACCTGACACCAGTACTGGAACCAGGACATCTCTGTCACCACCTGACACCAGTACCGGAACATCTCCATCACCACCTGACACCAGTACCAGAGAATCTCCATCAACACCTGCCGCCAGTACTGGAACCAGGAGATCCCAATCAACACCTGACACCACTACCATAACATCTCCATCAACACCTGCCACTAGTACCATAACATCTCCATCAACACCTGCCACTAGTACCAGAACATCTCCATCAACACCTGACACCAGTACCAGAGCATCTCCATCAACACCTGACACCAGTACCATAACATCTCCATCAACACCTGACACCAGTACGGTAACATCTCCGTCAACGCCTGAGACCAGTACCAGAGCATCTCCGTCAACGCCTGACATCAGTACCAATATCATAACATCTCCGTCAACACCTGACACCAGTACCAGAGCATCTCCGTCAACACCTGACACCAATACCGGAACATCTCCATCAACACCTGACACCAGTACCAGAGCATCTCCGTCAACGCCTGACACCAGTACTGGAACCAGGACATCCCCGCAAACATCGCACACCAGTCCAGGAATATCTCCGTCAACACCTGACACCAGTACCAGAACACGGACAACTCCATCAACACCTGACACCAGTACCGTAACATCTCCGTCAACGCCTGAGACCAGTACCAGAGCATCTCCGTCAACGCCTGACACCAGTACCAATATCATAACATCTCCGTCAACACCTGACACCAGTACCAGAGCATCTCCGTCAACGCCTGACACCAGTACTGGAGCCAGGACATCCCTGCCAACATTGCACACTAGTCCAGGAATATCTCCATCAGCTCCTGACACCGGTACCAGAACACGGACAACTCCAACAACACCTGACACCAGTACCAAAGCATCTCCATCAACACCTGACACCAGTACAAATACCATAACATCTCCATCACCACCTGACGCCAGTACCGGAACATCTCCATCAACACCTGCCACCAGTACCATAACATTTCCATCAACACATGACACCAGTACCGATACATCTTCGTCAACACTTGAGACCAGTACCAGAGCATCTCAGTCAACGCCTGACACCAGAACCAATATCATAACATCTCATTCAACACCTAACACCAGTACCAGAGCTTCTCCATCAACACCTGACACCAGTACTGGAACCAGGAGATCCCAATCAACACCTGACACTAGAACCGTAACATTTCCATCAACACATGACACCAGTACCGTAAGATTTCCATCAACACATGACACCAGTACCGGAGCATCTCCATCAACACCTGACACCAGTACCGGAACCAGAACATATCTATCAACAACTGACACCAGTACCGTAACATCTCCATCAACACCTGACACCAGTACCAGTACCGTAACATCTGCATCAACACCTGACACAAGTACCGGAACATTTCTGTTGACTCCTGACACCATTACCGCAACATCTTGGTCAACACCTGAAACCAGTACCCGAGCATCTCCGTCAACCCCTGGCACCAGCAGTACAACCGGGACATCCCCGCCAACACCTGACACTAGTTCCGAAAAATCTCCGTCAACATTTGACACCAATACTGGAACCGGGACATCCATGGCAACACCTGACACCAGAACCGGAACATTCCCCTCAACACCTGACACAAGTAACGTAACATTTCGGTCAACACCTGACACCAGTTCCGGAATATCTCCATCAACACCTGACACCAGTAATGCAACATCTCCATCAACACCTGACACCAGTACCCGAGCATCTCCATCAACACCTGACACCAGTATCGGAACATCTCCGTCAACACCTGACACCAGTTTTGGAACCAGGACATCCCCACCAACACCTGACACCAGTACAGGAATATCTCCATCAACACCTGACACCAGTATCGGAACATCTCCATCAACACCTGACACCAGTTTTGGAACCAGGACATCCCCGCCAACTCCTGACAAAAGTACGGGAATATCTCTGTCAACTCCTGATACCATTACTGGAACCAGGACATCCCCGTCAACACTTGACACCACTACCGGAACATTCCCCTCAACACCTGACACAAGTTCCGTAACATCTCAGTCAACACCTGACAGCAGTACTGGAACCGGGACATCCCCGCCAACACCTGCCACCAGTACAGGAATATCTCCATCAACACCTGGCACCAGTTCCAGAATATCTCCGTCAACACCTGACATCAGTACTGGAACTGGGACATCCCCGCCAACACCTGACACCAGTACGGGAATATCTCCATCAACACCTGACACCAGTACTGGAGCATCTCCATCAACACCTGACACCAGCATCGGAACATCTCTGTCAACACCTGACACTAATACTGGAACATCTGAGTCAACACCTGATACCAGTACCAGAACTGGAACTTATTTGTCAACACCTGACACCAGTACCGGAGCATCTCCGTCAACACCTGACACCAGTACTGGAACCAGGACATTCCAGCCAACACCTGACACCATTTCCAGAACTTCTCCATCAACACCTGACACCAGTACTGCAACATCTCCATCAACACCTGACACCAGTACCCGAGCATCTCCGTCAACCCCTGACACCAGTACTGTAACAGGGACATCCCCGCCAACACCTGACACCAGTACAGGAATATCTCCATCAACACCTGACAGCAGTACTGGTACTTGGACATCCCCACCAACACCTGACACTAGTACTGGAACCAAGGCATTCCAGCCAACCCCTGACACCAGTTCCAGAACAAATCCATCAACACCTGATACCAGTACCAGAACCGGGACTTCAGCACTGACACTTCACACTAGTACTGGAACCAGGACATCCTCGCCAACACCTGACACAAGTATCAAAGCATCTCCGTCAACATCTGACACCTATACCCTAACAAAGACAGCTCCACCGACACCTGACACCAGTACCAGAACCGCAACATCTCCGTCAACACTTGACATCAGTACTCTAACATCTCCGTCATCACCTGACACCAGCTCCAGAACATCTCCATCAACACCTGACACCAGTACCAGAACCGGGACTTCTTTGTCAACACCTGACACCAGTTTTGGAACCAGGACATCCCTGCCAACACCTGACACCAGTACCAAAACCGAAACATCTCCGTCAACACTTGACATCAGTACTCTAACATCTCCGTCATCACCTGACACCAGCTCCAGAACATCTCCATCAACACCTGACACCAGTACCAGAACCGGGACTTCTCTGTCAACACCTGACACCAGTTTTGGAACCAGGACATCCCTGCCAACACCTGACACCAGTACCGGAACATCTCTGTCAACACCTGGCACCAGTACCAGAACCATGACATTTCCACTGACACCTGACACCAATACTGGAACCAGGACATCCCCACCAACACCTGACACCAGTACTGGAACATCTTCATCAACACTTGACACCAGTTCCGGCACATCTTCGTCAACACCTGACTCCACTACTGGAACCAGGACATCCCCGCCAACACCTGACACTAGTACCGGAACATCTCCGTCAACACCTGACACCAGTACCAGAACTGGGACATCTCCACCGACACCTGACACGAGTACAGGAACATCTCCGTCAGTACCTGACATCAGTACCGGAACATCTCCGTCAACACCTGACACCAATACCAGAACTGGGACATCTCCACCGACACCTGACACGAGTACAGGAACATCTCCGTCAGTACCTGACATCAGTACCGGAACATCTCTGTCAACACCTGACACCAGTACCGGAGCATCTCCGTCAACACCTGACACCAGTACTGGAACTCGGACATCCCCGCCATCACCAGACACCAGTACCCGGACCAGATCATCTCCACCGACACCTGATACCAGTACTGGAACCAGGACCTCCCCGCCAACACCTAACGCCAGTAGTGGAACATCTCTGTCTCTGCCCACACCTGACACAAGTATTTCAGTAAACTAGACTTTGGCTTGCTCAGAAACAGTGCTAGCAATTTGATGCATATTAGTTTGTTGTGTGCTTGCCCCTCGTTCCAACATGCACCTTATCTATCCACTAAAACGTGTTGGTCAAATCGACTTTTGTGAAAGAAATGATGTTCAGATATAGACAATTAAGTGGGATAAAGAAGAAAAGAATTCCAGAAACTGTATGCAAGATATATGACAGAAGTGGCTAAAAAACGCATTTAACAGTGTACCTACGAATTTTAACAGCCATGTATTTGTCGCAGCAGCAACTTTCATCGGCGGCACTACCGCTTTGTTTCTCTCCAGATGTACCATCTTCACTTATCTATCTTTACTACGTTTTTGTCAATGCTTGATGGTAGAAGCATTATATTCTTGGGATTTGAAGCTTCCCGATGATATGTAAATGTATTTAGAAAGAATAATTAATGACCAACTCAGAAACAGTGCTTAGCAATTTAATGCATATTAGTTTATTGTGCTTACCCGTCATTTCAAGATGCACCTTATTTTGTCGTTTTTGGATGAATCTGTGTTTAAGAGTTTCTTCATTGTCTTTCAGATGTGGTAATTGATGTTGATCTCACTTTGGACGCACGGTTCAATGGCAATCTGACAGATACATCGTCTTCCGTTTTCATTAACCTTTCAAACGCTGTTTGCAGTGATGTAAGTTTTATGATGGCTATAAGATTCAAGATTCAAGATTCAAGATTCAAGATTTATTGTCCATAGGCCCTATACAGTGCGTCCCAGAAAAAAGTTAACAGTTGGAAAAAGTCTACGCAGATAAATATTTCAAACTATTCTAGGGAACTTTTCATACCTGTGGATAGCTTAGGGTCTCTTCTATCAATTGACACCGAAATATCAACCAATATTCTACGCTTGAGTGAGCAAAACTAATTTTGTGAAAGGGTGCAAAATCCAGACTTGACAAGAATTTATATTGGCTCTGGCTGGTATCAGCCAAGCTGAGTCATGAAAAGGCTTAGAAATTGCCATATTCTGGTCAATAAAAGGCAATTTATGAAATAACATGCTTTGTTCTATGTATGTCTTTACACATCCCATCAACATTCTATGCTTAAATGAGCGATAACTACTTTGTTGAGTGTTTCAAAATGTTACTTTTGGTGAGTCATTTAATTTCATCTGGCTTGCTCACTCAACCATAAATTTTTTGATGGATATATCAGGACATATACAGTGAACAAATTCTGTTCTTTCATAAATTGTCTTTTAATGATCAGAATATAACATTTTAAATTCTTTTCATGGCTCTCAACTTTGCTGATACCAGCCAGAACATAAACATTTGTCAAGTATGGATTTTGCACCCTTTCACAAAAATTGGTGTTTGCTCACTCAAGCGTAAAATATTGTGAGATATTTTGGTGTCATTTGATAGAAGATACCTTAAGCTTTCCACAAGTATGAAAATTTCCTGAAAATATTTTGAATTATTTAATTGGGGAGACTTTTTTTAAACTGTCCATTTTTAACGGTTCTCAACTTCGTTGATACCAGCCAGAACGGATACCAATTCTTGTCAAGTCTGAATTTTGCACCGTTTCACAAAAGTGCTTTTTTATCACTCAAGCATAATAACTTGTCATAATCTTTTGTGTTATTGCATAGAATCGACCCTAAGTTATCAACATGAATGAAAATCTATTGAAAATATTCTGAAATATTTATTTGGGGAGACTTTTTCCAACTGTTAACTTTTTGTGGGAACGCACTGTATAATACAGAAATTTGTTTTCCATTGGTGTTACATGCAATATGTGAAACATAGACAAAACATAGTATCGTGTGCTTAGAGCCAGAAGGGCGATAACACTAAGCAGACAGCCCTCCGTCTCTCAGCACATATTATAACAAAACAATATGAATAGCAAGACATTATGAATATAATTCTGACTCACATCATGAATGCATTCAGGTATGGATATAAATAATATGGATGATCATATTATATATAATTGGACTGAAAAAATGGATGATTAAAGACATACTCTTGTGAGATGCTTTGCGCAGTATGTCAGTTCCTTACACCAGACCAGGGGCGGATCCAGTTAGTGGGGGGGGGGGGGGTGGCGACCAAAAAACAAAAATTCGCCAGCCGGGTTATGGGGTCCAGTTCAACTCCATAATTCTCTCAAAAGCAAAAAATAAAGAGAAAAAAAGGTTTTCTGGTCGAAAAGTGGGGGCCAAATCGCAAAGAGGGGGGGGGGCACAATGCATTGTTTTCCCTCTAAAGGGGGGGGGGGCACGGGCCGGGATTGCCCCCCCCCCCTTCTAAATCCGCCACTGCACCAGACTTCGTGGATTTTCCATTCAGTGCAAGTACAAATGCAAGATTGAAATTTTTTAGTCATCTTATCCAAGTCTTTGCTAATGTCAAGCTGATAAGAAATATCAAAAGAACCTACCAACGTTTATCCAAATATTCGAGTTTTTATTCATATTGTACCTAGTGATTGACATTGACCCATTACTTTCAACTTTCTAATTTCACTGCAATCATTTTTAGCCAGTGTGGCCTTCCCGTATAAATGGGACTTGGGGTCGACTATCATATGTTTATTTTCTCTCCAAACAGCTGATGAATCTTTTCGGAAGTCTAGGAAAAAACATGGAGTGCGTAGTGCTGGCATTCTACAGAGGCAGGGCAGTCGCAGATGTACAAATGACCATTCCTGCAAACAGCACATCTGAGGCACAAAACATCATGAATAGTGCCCAAAACATTTCCTCGATAGGAATAGCAAACATTACGATTGGGAATACAACATATGATGTCATTGCCTTCAACTTAAATGGTATGGCTCCTGAGAAAACTAATAATATAGATTATACCATTTTATTCAATAAAGATTTCGTATAAATGAAACATTATTAAAACGACATGTCTTAATTTGCCTAATTTCCTTTTTGCTTAAACAGTGGTAAGATTTGTATTATATGTTGTCTCTTTCCAAGAGGAAATTTTAAAATATGAAACAGCTTTAGTTTAGTACTCCAGGCACCATGCCTGCCACATTTCGTTTGTTCGTTTTGTAGGAAATGTGTTAAATATATATATATATATATATATATATATATATATATATATATATATATATGTGTGTATATATATTAGATAATAGATAATAAAACGCACTTATACTGCGCCACCTATCTAGTGTACCCATTTCGAGGCGCATTATGAAATTGAGAGAAGCAAGAATGTACAAATAGAGAGGACTGAAGAATACTGCAAATCTATATCACATTATATATATCACATCTATATTACATTTTACTGTATGCTTTAAAAAAAAAGGACCATTTTTCAAATTTGACTTGAAAGAATCCAAAATGTCTATGGTACGGGTATTAGGAGGCATCTGGTTGCATAATCATGGCGCAGCAGCTATGAACATGATGAAAGCACGGTCACCGAGAGATAACTTTGTTCTTTGTGCTACAAGAAAGGTTCTTGCCAGAAGAACGCAGACGCGTTCGTACATATTCAGAAATTAGTTTTTCGATATATGAGGGGGCAATTATGCTTGCCAATTACTGAGCAGTATTTTGAACTCGACGTGCTCTCTGACTGTTGGCAAATATAATCTTTCCAAATTGGTGAAATATGGTCCCGTTTACATGTCCTAGATAATATTCTGGCAGCAGGGTTTTGTGCTCTTTGTAGCTTAGCTATTTTAGAAGATGACACATTATGACACATCATGAGATCGTCATAGTAAATCTGACTGATAAAGTTGGAATATATCTTGATAACTAAAGTAAATGTTGATATCAGTTGTACAACACTTGCTCCAGCAGCTAATCTGCGTATGAGCTAATAGAGATTACTCATACAGAAATATTACATATAGGCCTACCGTGCACATGCTCATGTGAGCTACATGTGTGTAGTCATTGTTTCATTCATACACAAACTACATGTATGTTTGCAATATCTCTTAATATTAAGGATCGTTCGTGACACATGCTAACTCCAAACGACTGGCGTACATGTAGACAGGGGGAGCACAAGAGGACCATGCTCCCCCCCCCCCCCCCCTATTCAGCCTCTAAAAAAAGGCGAGAGCGAAAAAGAGGGGGAAGTAAGAGAAAAAAGCCTAAAAAGGCGCTACGAGCCGTTATCTTTCAAAATTTGCTAAATGGTTAAAGTTTTCGCCTTTCGCGCGGGAAGGGGGAAATACCCCCCCCCCCCCTCCCTGCACCAACCCCTGGAGCATACAGTGCAGTATTGCGTCCAAATAATTGAAAAGCAGGCCGGACGTCGAACTAACTCTGCGTCATCTTTCTCTCAAATTTGCTAAAACGTCAGAGCTTTCGCGCTTCGCGCGGGAAGGGGAAAACTCCTCCCTCCCTGCACCCACCCCTGTTACATACAGTATAGAATCTTTCTCTCAAACTTGCTAACACGTCGGAGCTTTCGCGCGGAAAGGGGACCCCCCCCCCCCCCTCCCTCTACCCACCCCTGTTACATACAGTGCAGTATTGCGTTCAAATAATTGAAAAGCAGTCCGAGCGTCCTGGCGTCGAACTAAACTTTCCGCCTAAAAAAAGATGCTACGTTATCTTTCTCCTAAATTCGCTAAGACGTCAGAGCTTTCGCGCTTCGCAGGGGAGGGGGAAACTCCCCCTCCCTGCACCCACTCGTTACACACAGTGCAGTATGGCGTCCAACTGATTGAAAAGCAGTCCGGGCGTCGAACTAACTTTCCGCCTAAAAAAAAGGGTACTTCGAGCCGTTATCTTTCTCTCAAAATTGCTATAAAACTTCAGAGCTTTCGCGCTTCGCGAAGGAGGGGGGGGGAATAATAATAATAATAATAAACCGTTCTTGTACAGCGCATATCACATTGTGATATAACGTCCCTATGCGCTTCCAATGGGTTTGGATATTATTACCTTGCCTTTAGCTCCGGTTGCCGTAATCAGCGCACAATGCATTTCAAGGAACAAATCCTGCCAGGTACCCATTTAACACCTGGGTGGAGAGTGGCAAACGTGGATTAATGTCTTGCCAAAAGACGCTAGTGCCGGGCTGATATTCGAACCGTCAACCCTTGGATTGAGAGTCAAGTGAATGAACCAATATACCACGACCCCCCCCCCCCCCCCATTGGGGGAAACTCCCCCCTTCCTTCACCCCACACCCCCCCCCCCCGGAGCACGCCTCGCGTGCTCACCACCGCCCCCTAAAATGAAATCCTAACTACGCGGTTGGATCCTTTACGTCTGCCCCCCCCCCCATTGAAAAATCCTGGCTACGCCACTGCTCCACACTGATCTGTTTGAAGCGGTCAGACTTCAGCCCTAGATCCAACGCTTTAGACTACCTAACCAACCTAAAACTAAACATGACATTTTCGACATAGGCCTACAAATTATAGCAAATGTCTAATCGACCACTTATCAATGCATCTTAGATGTAATAGTTATGACTGATCATCAACAACAGAGGCATTTTGTTAAGTCTCATTTTGTTCTTTATTTTAGTATCCATAACAAGCAGAACTACGGACTCCACAACGATGCTTACAGTAACGGAAACATCAACGCCGCCTTCTGCATCGGGTATGGATCATTCATGTTATGAGATTATTACAATCAAATTTTCTTATTTAGTGAATTGTTAAGTTACCAAAGGTGTTAGATATGATGGTTTGTCATGTTAATGTGTAGACTAGTATTTTGTACAGAATTGTACAGTGTGAGTCACCAAAAAGGAGATCAACATTCAACCCATAATATTTCAGGCGTAAATGAGAATTGTTTCATTTCAAAACGCTGGAATGATACCTTATTATTTCAACTTTGAAATGTTAAGTAAGAGATCACGATATTTGTAATGATAGAGCATTGATATTTTCTCATGTTTTCTGTTGGTGGTGTTTTTTTAAATATATATATATATATATATATATATATATATATATATATATACATACATATTTGACTGGATGGTGCATGAGGGAGACACACATCAATGGGGTTTATTCCGTCATGATAATAGGGACCTGTGTATTAGGGAGACACTATGGACAAAGAAACGAGACAAAAAACTGTCTCCCTAGTGGCATATATATATGTATATATGTATATATATATATATATATATATATATATGTATATATATATATATATATATATGTATATATATATATATATATATATATGTATATATATATATATATATATATGTATATATATATATATATATATATATATATATATATATATAGGTGTGTGTGTGTGTGTGTGTTATGTACTCTAAGGGCACCCACGTCCCAAACTACTGATTTTAGAGGTGTGTCCTCCCACTACGTTTGTACTACGATGAATTATATTTTGCCATATTTTTGTTAGAAATACATGTAAATAATTTTGTTCATCTATTAATTTGTTTACTTATTTTGGAAAATTGATAATAAATGTTAAACTGAAAAATTCAAAGTCACGTTTAGGGTAGATGATTATCAGAAGCTTCAAGATTACATTGTGGTAATGCACTTTCCTCAACTCCTTTTTTTTTTCTCTCCTCATAAACCTTTTAAAAAAATTGTTTTTGAAATGTTGATTTTTCTTTCTTATAATTTCAATGTAGTATTTCATGTCCTATGTGACTATAATGAGGCTTCATAAAGAGTACACACTCTTGTATATTTTGCTTTCCATTTTATTGGGAATCTTTTGAGAAATTTCTCAAAATTGAAGATATGCCAATCATATTTATGTCCTCCTTATCTTCTCTCGGACAATTTTCATCATGATTTTAGTTAGCATATTGGCAAATTCCAAACTATTAGAGCATCTGCAATAGCTTGAAGATTATTATGGCCCCTTTTTCAGAAAGGTGGCTAACTTTAAGCCCCTGCCTAAGTGTGTAGATTTAGGCCACCGAATTATGTAGAGCCGAATGTCATCCTCTTTCAGTCCTACAAAATCACCATAGTTCTGGGACTAAATGCAAATACAAAAACCGCATGATAGAATTGATTTCTAATGCTAATTTCATACCAGGAAATAATTTTGTTTATTTTGTTACATAAATATAGCAATTTATACGGGACTAAGGGGTTGACAAATGGCCTTCCATAAATCAGCGCCCTAAGTTAAGCCTGGCATAACTTAGGCCACTTTCGAGAATACGGGCATATGAATGCACATGTGCACATAAGTATGTACACCCACACGCGTGCGCACACACAACATTTCTACTTGTGTTATCACTCGTGAGCCTTTTTTTCTTTCTTTCTTTTTTTTTTCTTATCATTTCATAAGCAAACCAACCCGTTGACACTACAACAATGTCACCAGCTGCGCCAGCATCAACATCCAGAACAGGTATGCATAAATCATTTCTTAACCCTTAATCTGCCCCCATGTACCAACCCCAGTGCCACAGTGCTAATCCCTGTTGTGCCAGCCACTAATCCCCTCTGTGCCAGGTTTAGTTTTGGGGTGCTCAAGCGTGAACAAACAATTTGACTAAACATGCACGTGGCACCGCTACAGAGGCTACTATACAAGGTTGAGGCACGCGAGCACGGGGTAGTGCACATGTACGTGGCACTGCTACGCAGATCAGCACACAAGGTTGTGGCCTCGTATGGGTTATAGATAGGCCTACTACCTCCATTATATCGTAATAAGCCTGAAAAAAAAGTATATTTGAGGTTTCATGTAATCTGATTCTTTAGTTGTATTAGCAATTGCCTTTTTAAAAATAAATTTTGTTAAATCCAATTAATTCTCGTATTATATTCTTTCTAAATTCGTTTCAAGTCATACTTTAGAAAATGCGACCTTTTCTTTTTACTATACAAGAAACCGCGTATTCAAATGGTTGGCGTGTGCGCGCACATGTCCTATTTTCCATGACACTGAAAGCATTGTTGTAGGGAAATAGGGAAATCATTGTAGCAATGAAATATGTGTTTATCATTTCGGCGCCAACCAAAAGCCCTGCTCACACAAGGCGTCATTTCAATTGCGTCAGTACCTGCGCTAATCGAGCCTAAAGGCAATTTAGCCATACGCCATTTTTTAAAGAACATTGTTTGCACTGTTCATTTCACTATCACTTTTTTAATAATATCTGGGGAGCGTTTCATGAAAGGAAGTTGTCGGATATTTTATCCGACAACTGTTATAAGCTACTGAAATCCTTGCATCTGATTGGCTGAGAGAAAATTTGTCGGATAAAATATCTGACAAGTCCTTTCATGAAACGCCACCCGGTTTTGCATGAAGCGCAAAAGATCGTACAAGTCAATGACGCGGTCCTAGCGTCAGCAAATGACGCCTCGTGTGAAGCGGGCTTAAAAGCGTATAAATTTTCAACGCAGATCTATAGGTAAATATGATTTTGTTTACTAAGCCATCATGGCCCCGTTTCATAAAGCTTGATATCTGTGACAAGTTACAATAACAGTTATAAGCTACTGAAATACTTGCATCTGATTGGCTGAGAGCAAATTTGTCATAGATAGGTGACAGTTGTTACTGATAATAAGTTTTATGAAAACGGGGCCCATGATTTCTTTTCTCCCAGTCATTGGACAGACTTCACATAGGCCTATGTCTACATTCCGTGCAAATTAGACTGTGATCATACCTAACTTCATTTTACAATATCATTATAATATTTCCGCCCCTTCAACTTCTTCATTTCGTTTCAATCTGCCTGTTGATTTTGTCAACAACTTATCAGCGTCTGGAACAAACCAACCGGTTGTCACTACGACAATGACTCCAGCTGCAACAGAAACGTCACCTCCTGGAACAGGTTTGCATAATTCATGGCATAAAGGTGGGGAAATAAGAAATCATTCTTCCAATTAAAAATGGGTAGATGATATAGGTAAATAATTATTTCACGCCTACCTACTGTGTTGATCACGCGATATTTTTACTCAGCTATCATATTTCTGCTATTAAATCATTTAACAGACGTCATACTGTTATTCATTTATTTTACATTCCGTGTTAAGTTCGTTTAATTCAGTGAGAATTTGACTTTTCATCGTGAACATCTCTCAAAATGTCGTTCAGCTATATCAGTAAATTGTGCCTTTTACCAAACTTGTTCATTCCTATTATATTATTGTATTAAATCTAGTAAACATTTTACCATCATCTGGAATAAACCAACCAGTTGACACTACGACAGTGTCACCAGTGTCAGGTATGCATAATTCATCTCTTAAATGTATGAGTAAGAACAACTTTTAAATCAAGGGAAATGGTGGTTGAATTATTTATCTATTTGTTATAAAACAAACATGTATCTAAAATTCATGGAGAAAGGGATTATCTTTCTTCTTCGTCTTCTCCCTTTTTTTTTTTTCTTCTTCTTCTTCTTCTCTTTATGAAGAGAAAGTTTTGTGCCTCCACCCAAAGAAGGTGGTGCCGGAGGCATTATGTATTCGGGTTGTTCGTCCGTCCCGCTTTCTTGTTATCGCGATATCTCAAGAACCGTTTAACTGTTTAAGGTATGAATTTAAAACTTGGTGATAGTATGTATCACCATTGGACAACGATCTCATTAGATTCTGGGATAAGTAGGTCAAAGTTCAAATGTCAAAGAGGTCATTTTCCATGAAATTGGAGGTTTTTATCCTCGTCATGGCAATATCTAAAGAACTATTGAAGGTATGAACTTCAAACTTGGAGATAATATGCATCCGCATAGGGAGACGAAATTATTAGATTTTAGGGTTATCGGGTCAAAGGTTAGAGGTCACTGAGGTTAATTTACATGAAATTGTACGCGCGCGTTTGCTGAGGAGTGTGCTTTTTCCAGTCTACAGTGTGATCAGTTCTTTCACGAATTTGATATGTATTCATTTGAAGGGAAGAATATAGTATAAAGCATTTCTTAAAAATTAATGTACTTCCTCACATGGTCTGATTAATAATAGAATATATTTCAGCGCCTGATTTTTATTTCTAATATAGTTTATGCATATTTTATGTTTTTTGTCATTATTTGACAATTCCAAATTTAAATTTTGATCCACGAAAACCAGCTTTGGCAGAAATCCTATATAAATAAGCAATGAACGTGTCATTCTTTCTGTAATCATTGATAATTTTACTTGACATGTAGAGGTGCCGTTAGTCGAGTGGTTCAAACACTAACCTTGTCTGGGAATGCAAAGGTCGTGGGTTAAAGCTCAGGCAAGGCACTTATGTCCTTCACCAATGCATTTTATCTACATTGCTTCTCTCTACGCAGGTGCTGGGTACCCGGTAGAATTAGAAAAGGCGACGTGCTGAAAATATGATCCCCAGGGAGTGGTGAATGTGCACTGTAATGTGCGGAATATTAATTAAATCCAGTGACTGAGGTAATGATAATACTGCAAGCGCTTTGATCAGTTATTTCTGGTAAAGCGGTTTATAAGAAACATTATTATTATAATTATTATCATTGTTGTTTTTGTTGTTATGATTATCATTATTATGTTATGACGGGATTCCACGGTTTATTTCTTTGTTAGCATTGGTCACCCGGACGGTTCGCGTGTCCATTACAGGATTGGAAAGCAATGGTGAACCACTTAGGTATACCAATGATCTGAGTGACCGGTCAACACAGTACTTCCAAACTCTCCAGACTCTATTTTGCAATGCGGTAAGTATCACAAGCAGTGGCATATACAGTGTAGGTTGGGCCCCTAGTACACCCCTCCCGATGTTTACCAATCGTCTTTTCTTTTTTCTTTTTTTAACTGAATTGAAATTACATTTGAGATTAAATATTTATCATACATTTAGATTTTTTTCATTGGTATAAATTTACATAAAATTAATAAAGAAATAAAAATCAAAAAAGGTTACAAGATGTGTGCAAACAGTTATAGTGCAAAAAAAAATAATTACAATTGAGGACAATTAAAGAAATAGTAAACTACCATTATAGTACAATTTCGTTTTCTTTAACACTTTTCTGAATCATTTCTTTTTGCTTTAGCCTCTATATTTTAGCTGTTTTCATGTAAGCCATGACTTGACTTTGGCATAGGGTAAATTTACACATTGAACTAGATTACAAAATATGTTATTCTGTTAAAAACAACATCAGTTCCATTCAAATGCTAGAACAGTGCTATCAGCTCTTAATTTTTTCGGGTTTTTATCATGAAATTTTGATATTAACCAATCGCAATTTTGCGAGCTTAATCCATTTCATTCATACAATCGATTTAGTACATTATGTCAATTATATAGTGGATTAATTACTGCAAGTATTGAATACGTTTACAGTGATTCTCAGATTATCCATGTTCTGCCTACTGCCTTGTGTTGTTAATTATCATTCAATAACTCAGTTTGAGGGTATGATTTTTTTTAATTTTTTTTTTTGTTGTTCAAATATGAATTCTCTTGTTAGTATAACGTCGTACATTTCAGAGCACATTTACAATATAGACATTTGTTTCGTGTCATCGTAATTGCCTCGTAATATAATGTTAATGCATATTGTATCGTAGATGAGGTATTTATTCGGAAAGGAACTTGGCCAAACGCTGAGGAACATCGAATGTACCGTCTTGTCTTTTGAGAATAGTAGTGTTACCGCCAATATGGAGATGTCTCTCAGTGCAGATACTGCCACGGAAGCAGATGCTCTCGCCCAAGATGCGGTGGCGCTCTCTAGCCAACTACGTCAGGTGTTGGTCTTCGACACGGACAACATTACTTTTTCATCCATTGCTGTAACCATGGTAACAGGTAATTTTATCGTTATATTTTATACCAAAAAAATGCATTCTATATTGATTTGGAGAAGTATTTATAATTGGAGTATGCTTGAGATACGCACGTTATGATGCATTTAATATACTTGAATAGATCTTACGTTTGGTAATGAAATTGCATGTCGACATTACGTGGTCTGAATTATTTATGATCTTTCTCATATAGTAAATGTGTTGTTTAGACCAACATAATAATTATTCTGGTCCAAACAAACCATTTACTGAATGATAAGCATCAGAAATAATTCAAGCCACCTCCTCTCGAAATGGAGTTTCATTACCAAATCTGAAGATCTATTTCCATGCATTATTTCAAAGTGACTGGGGTTTCAAATATATTTTTTTAACGCTTGTTTATAATCAAGCTTAACGAAAACACACTGGAAATCCAAGTCACAGAAAAGCTCGAGATTTCATGATACCCCTTGTTATGTACGTGGATCAGAACTACTAAGTCAATTTCTTAGCTTTTCTTATAAATTCTCTCCCAAAGTCTTTTGGCAGATATCATTTTGTAGTCTTTCCACATTCATTTTAAAGTTTTGTTTAATACTGTGAGAACTTCATCGCTCCCCACGATCACCAGAACTGAAGATTATCTGAAAAGAAAAAAAAATGGATGGAAGGACCCGATAACGGATGATTTTTTCAGTAATATATTCGATAAATCAATTAAAACGGACCATTTTAAACTAGTTCATGATTACCTTATTTCAAAGTTCATTACACATCTTTAATACCCAAACAGTTCCTGGAGAAGACTTATCAATTGAAGCTATCATTGGGATCGTTTTTGGTGTCGTAGGGGCTCTTCTCATCTTCATAATGTGTATGTGTTGCGTCATGATGCAGATGGCTACTCGGAACAACGCAAACAAACTCATACGCGGGTGAGTAGACATGGAAAGTCCCTCTTTGATGTATGTTATCCATATTATTCTAAAGCTCATTGCACATAAGGCCCAATTTGTCTGACGCATATGTATAGGATGGCGTCAGTGAATGATGGGGTCTTTGACGCCATGTGAGTGTGGTAGCGTACAAAGAGTAATCGCAAAATGAGCATAGTAAAACATATTTTCTTTGGGCTATCTCTGAGGGCTTGGTGCTTTCACATTCTCGATTCCGAATAATTCATGTCACATTAAGCTTCTAACATTATAGATAGGGCCGGCAGACTAAGAAGAGCCAATCAAGTGCTGTTTACACCCTATACATTGCCTGCGTAGATTCATAATTTGCCCGGATAATATTAATGCCCATTAATAACAGGTCCAGAACTTTGAGCTACATTAACTCAGTGTCAAGAAGTTGCAACTCTGCCTAGAGACCGACTCTGGGTCTGTTTTAAGTATTTATATAACTAAATGGCCTCGATTTGTGCAATGCAATTATTGACGGCTCGAGTGTTGTTGGTAATGGACGAGATGATAAACGTCCCTTTACATACAGTGCATGTTTTGGGGAAATGTGGTTCAAAAGATATTTTTCGTAAAGGGTATGTGACGGGTAACGTAGCTGAAAGGTCACACAGGATTATGGATGCGTCAATAAAAATATAGAAAAGGAACTTACGGCTGCAAGAAATGAAGATAATGATGTCTTTGCTATGAGAATTAACGGAGTTCTCCCTACAGTCCCCTTTAATAATTTTAATGGATTCTTTTTCTTTTTTTAATCTTCACTTCACATCTAAATTATGGGGGGGTGTTGTTTGTTTTGTTTGTTTTTTCCCCCTTCTTTGGGTCTGGTCTAAGATAACTAAATGTACATGTATAAACAACGGAAATAGTTATGGGGGCTATTTTGAAGTTATGACGAAATATTTGGCAACTTACGATACGCCCTCAAAAAGACAGAGCGATATCTTTCGTCCCAAAAACTCTGTACTCTGACGTGTTCAAGTTTGATTCACATTCTGTAATTCAATATAATTTATCTGTATATTATTATTTCATGTGTCCTTGCAGAGACAAATTCAATGATCACTACGACCGGGAAACCCATTTCTTTTACAGTGGTGAATCCTCTGTGGGATCTCTTGACAGCCATTCTAAAAACTTTTCCCATGATCAGCGTGAATTTCTTGTCGGTCAAGCACTGGGGAGGCTTACACGAGAACGGGAACTTCGACGACAAAGGCTTCATGGAAATCGCCCAGCTCATGTACATATAAATGTAAGTAACTTGTGGGTGTGGTTACATAATTATGCGCGATAGGCTGTGTTTTAATTTATATCTCTACAAATATGGGATAAAAAGGAAAACAGTTCAAAGTGTCATCTGATTTTTCTCTTCTTTTTTTCTCGCTCTCCCTTTTTGCAATTATTACTCCACTTTTATTCAAATGTTTTCCGTACGTAGACAGGCGGGTATGATGTCTAGTGGTGTCAAAGATTACTGCGCAAGATTAAAACTCATCTGATGTTAACTTGTGCTTAGCAGTTGATAACACTGGGCTTTGGCACTGATAAAAATGAAATCGCTAGGGAGAATAATATGAATTTTGGGACATTTCTAAACAGGCCTTGTTGAGTTCCATGGTCTATGGCCTACATGTATGTCTTGAAAATTTTCTTGTGTGACAGCAAAACCCATTATATGTACAGCATTAAACATTATTATTAATAATAATGATAATATTGGATGTCGTAATTCGGTCATTTAAAGGAAATATTGGACTCGATATGCAAACGACATTTGACTCATCTTCGACTTGTCCAATACGTTGGCAAATCTCGTTCGATATTTCCTTGTAATGGCCATCCAATATTATATAAATATTCATTTAATCGTACCCTCATTTATCGTTGTGTGCTGTATTTCGGGGCTTATTGAATTAGATAACAGATGCATTTACATCTGGAAAAAAAATTATGGATCTATGAAGTTGAAATTGACAGCGTAGCGAGACTTCTCCCCAGCCCTTTCAAATATTCATGATAATGAAAATAATGTGCACCCTTCATTGGGACCAGTTTGAATTTTATTACTTGTTGAAATGTTGGCATGTCTTTACTGCTTACATAATATCATATACAGTATGATTATAATATAGAACCCTTTATTTAATTTTTTATTTTTTTGTTACAGATGCGTGGGCATAGTGCCGATCATTTCAGCGCACCCTACGTGGTAGACGGAAGTGAAATTGTAAGTTTCAAGCACCCCCTTGCCCCCTCCCCCCCCCCCCCCACCACCACCATTAATTGGGACAAAAGATCACTTATAGAAATCACTTATAAACATCAATGACTTTAAGAGGTGAATCGTACGTCTTTGATTCAGAGCCCTAGAAAATGTACTGGATGAATTTAGGAAAATAAAAATGTTTGCACATGCTGTTACTCTTCTTTTTTTTTTTTTGCACCAACTGTATGTTGTTTAAAACCATAAATTTTCTACAGTTTTCCAGGAAGGAAAAGCATTGTAACATCCTTGAAGTAACAACATTTATTCTTTCCAAGCAAACTGGCATTTTTTTCACTTTCCGACCGCAGGTTACATGTTATGTCCACGTATATGACGTATGTTCTTGAGAGATACACTGTACATTACCTTTTTATTACAAAGATGTAGGAATGCAAAAAAATACCGCGCTGCCAATTTCAAGAACAGGGATATATTAATTTCGACTTGTCCTGATAAGTTTTAAGAAGTGGAGGATGCGTTTTATTGTGTTGGGGACAAAAATTGTCAGCGAATACAAACTGTTGTTGTTTTTTGTTTGTTCTTTTGTTTGTTTGGTTTGTTTTTGGTTTTTTTATATAACCTTTTCAAAAAGGGTTTTTTTTTTAATTCTTTGCCTTTAATAGTTTATCTAGAAACATAATGTGTAGGTCATAAACAGTGAAAGTGTAAATTTATTGTTTATTACACTTATTTAGATCCTTGAACACGGTACCCTCATATACATTAATTGGTACAAATGTTAATGTTGATTGAAATTGATTGAAACAAAAATTCACTACTTCTGTATCATTTTTGGATAAGACAACCAATTCCCCCCCCCCCCCCCCCCCCGTTTTATGTAATTATCTATTGATATGATTTTTTTCCACCATTCTTACAGATCTCAGTTGACCGCAACCATATGCACTACTAAGCCCGGGCTGTCTACTGCAGAGACTAAACATGGTTCATATACAATACATGGGCGCAAATCCAGGGGGACAGGGGGGACATGTCCGCCCACCTTTTTGAAATACCTTTTTTTTTTTTTTTTTTTTTTGCTAGTCAGAGAATTTTGGAGGAAAACTAGACCCCAAAAATGTGATAACATTTTTGTTGTTGTTGTTGTTTTTTTTTTTTTTTTTTTTTTTTTTGGGGGGGGGGTTGTCAGAAAAAATTCTCAGACATTTCGGACAGGTACAAAAGTTAAATCATGTGACCCCCCCCCCCCCCCCCCCCCCGAATTTCAAAATGGATTTGCGCCACTGATACAATACACTGTAGGCCTACTTCATAAAGGAAGAAATACTTGCAAGAAGCTAAAAACGACTTCTGGGAAACCACTGGTGTTTACATAATTCCTAAGTTAAGCAATTTGCCACTATTGTGTTCAATTGCTTTTTGATATCCCCTCATTGACACAGTCAATGAAACACAAAGTTAATTTATATGTAGCACATACTTGTTTAAAACAACTGATGAAAGTATGGGTAAAATGGGAAGCGTTAACTCTATGTAATAGATCTACCATGTATTTTTTTCAGTATTGATCAATTTTCTGTCAATGTAGCTTCTGCACCAGCAGCATACATTTTTTTTTAATGTAGCACAATCGAATATTTTTTTTTAATAATTGTTATCTTTTGTATGTGTTTAAACAAAACTATGTATCGGGTATATAACTTTTTGTTCAATATGTCTCTCTCTTTCATCCTTGAACATCCTGGGCCTATTCAAAAATATGATTTAGGAAAGATAAAAGAAAGTCAGGTTTCATATGATACTATATATCACGTCACTAGAGTCTAATAATCAAGATTATGATACTATGATAAGCGATTTGGATCAGTTACTTGTAATCAGTTACCAGAAAATTTATTGCAAATATTTTTGAAAAACAATGAAGTACACAAATACCCCACGAGACAATCAAATATGCTACATCTACCAATGACCAGGACAGCTACTGCACAAAAGACTTTTATATATACCGGACCACAGTTCTGGAACTCCTTAAATAATACTATTAAATCAGCTCCCACCATTTTTTCATTTAAACGTAGACTAAAAAAATTCCTGCTGAATAGATATACATGTAACTGCTAAATGGTAAAAAATAATAGGGAAAATATCATTTCGAACCAAAAATTGAGCTAGAATGAAAAGAACATCATTGCAGAAAGGATTAAAATGTATAACGTCCCCATCCTTCATCTTCCATCTCTCTCTGTCTCTCTCTTTCTTCTCTCCTACTGAAGTCATCGCCTGTTATTATTTCTAATATATTTATTTGTACACATACCACTGTCACAATTATTCTGTTTTGTAGTGTAAGGGGGGGGGGTGGGATAGTGTAAAATATATATATTTAGTAATTATTTCCATAAACTTAGAGCATTTGTAAGTATACTTTTTCTCACAAAGGGGTCTATAAAATACAAGCTGTGCTTTTTAATAGACTCCTCCACTTTTGTTTCTTTACTATGCCTGATATCACCGAAATTATGATAGTATAATTGTTTATTATATGTAATTACTGTACTTAATTTTTTGTTTTTCTTTATAAATTTTTTAAAATAATTTTTCCATTTATGTAAACACTTCTTATCGAAGTTTTGTTTGATATTATGTAATATAAATTTGTATATATGTAAAACACTGAAAAACATGTGGAAAATAAAGAAACCTTGAAACCTTGAATTTGAGAAGGCGCTATGTTAAAAATAAATGTAACAGGTAATTATACCATTTTCATTATTATCATTGTTATAACAATGTTATAACAGTGGTAATAATGAAAATGGTATATGATAATAATGAAAATGGTATAAGTACCTGTTACATTTATTTTCATATATGACTATTATTACTGTTATCATTATTACTATTATTATTACTATCATCATCATTAATGTCGTTATAATGATTATCGTCGGCATTACTATCGTTATTGTCATTTCTTGTGTAATAACTATAATTATTTTTGTCTTTTTGATATCGTATCGTATTTTTTATAAGTACCTGTTACATTATTTTCATATATGACTATTATTACTGTTATCATTATTACTATCATTATTATCATCATCATTATTGTTGTCATTATTATGATTATCATGGTCATTACTATCGTTATTGTTGTCATTTCTTGTGTAATAACTATAATTATCATTATCTTTTTGATATCGTATCGTATTTTTTATTTACACTCAACACAAAAAAGTAGACACTATTCATAGCTAAGATTTTAAAATAAGTATTTAGTCAAACTTATCCTTCATATATCAAAATAAACATTACTTAATTCTCTTCAAGATGATATGCGATTGGTATCATACCATTTACGCATGAGTGAGTATAGCGATTTAACAATAAATAATCCTCTGAAAGATAATCGCAAAAAATTGGGCTTCTTGCCATTCAAATGTTGATGAACATTTCTATCCCGTAGAGTCAAATTAAAACAATGAAAAAAAAACAATCACGAGAAACACTTAAATTTGCTTGTCAAAACCATGCAGTCCTGAGACTATAGTGGACATTTCGAGCTCAGTCCTCATTGTTTCTCATTCTTTATGTTGTTTGTTGAACAAGAATGTGCATTTCCATCTTGTAGAGTCAAATTAGAACAATGCAAATAAACAATGAAAAAAACAATCACGAGAAACACTTGAATTTGCTTGTCAGAACCATGCAATCCTGAAACTACATTTGACATCCAGAGCTCAGTCCTCTTCATTGTTTCTCATTCTTTGTTTTCGTTGTTGAACAAGAATGTTTCACCGATGCACATATTTATTAACATGATTAACATTTTAATGGCTACTTGCTCTATTTTTTGCAATTTTCTTAACGGCTAAATGAATTTGCCAATCCAAGCATAAAAGTTCAAAACTTGATCTACACTGATCATTGTAAAGTAATAATTTTTCTTAATTTCATATATATTTTATTATATTTTATTGACGGTTTATGTAGGAAATTTATAATAATAAAGAGTGTCCCCCTTTCTTTTTTGTTGAGTGTATATAATATATCAATAGTTATCTTTCGTTTCTGGGTAGTTTTTCTATACAGTTACAAGCAAATTTGTATTTAATGATAAAAAACATTTATTTGTATAATCCAAAATATCATCGTAGGAAAACCTTTAAAAAGAATAATAATTATGATGCATAACCATGAAACCAAAATATTTATTTACAAAGTCAAATAGGGTTGTTGTTTTTTTAATCCAAACTTTTAGTTTTGGAGAAGAAAAGATTGATATTTTTTTAACTTGGATATAATACTATATTAACCTATATTAACTTATCCGGGTGTGTGCATGTGTGTTTGATAGTCTTCTGCAGAATGACTATTTTTGAAAACATTCTAGGTGTACCTGCACTATTCCATCAGGGGGCTGAGGCCTCTTTTCGAATATCCACTTTCATGTTTTTAATTAATGTGCTCATGTGAAACGAACGACCACAAAATATACACCTTTTTGTCCTTTTTTCAATCAAACATATCAGCATGTTCAAACTGGATATAAATATTGAAAAGATTTCACTTCGCTACCGCATGTGAGATGTAACATGAGGTTCCCGAATAGGACATGTCGATAACGCCTGTATTGGTAATTTCAGCATTATCGGAGTAGGGGGTTGCATGTCATACCCGTATTGGTGTCTCCTTTTAAGACACTCAAGGTATATGTTTTGATCAATTATTATCGGACGTATGATTTATGGACAAGTCCAAGGTATCTTGTCGTTTGGTGTTATGTACGTTATCAAGTATTGTCGATTCTGAACATATGTTGACATCAAATGTATCATTTTACTTCATATTTCATCTGATCTACACTTAAAAAGGGCAATTGATTTGGTAAAGTGATCAGATATGTTCACATTAACTTATGAGACTAAATAGCTAGGACTTTCTCATCTATCAGCTCAAGATAATCATTCGTTGACTATTATAAAGCAAATGTGAGGTGAACGAATTTAGATCCGTTATTCCCGACTGTTGCCTTTGATTTTGCTTAGATTAGTTTGCTTTCCTTAGTTTTGTTCACGTTGATTTGAAGTAAATGAATTTCTCTGTATCACATAAATATAATAGAAATACTTCAAAAAGTAAGCTTTTGATTTCCAGTCTGTCCGAACACATTCAACATTATCATGTCATAAACATGTATTACGAAACAGACCAGTTTTTACAAAATCCCATGTGCAATGAAACCTGTAATTTTAATGACAATTTTAAGAATGGTGATAATATTCCTCAATCATTTAATGGCAATCACATAACTATCATTGTTTACTTCAGATAATTATGTCTGCATAATTATTTACACTCAGGATAATTATCAGATAATTGTGTAACAGGTTTCGTGTATATGCGTTCATCAATATCACGGGGCCTTAATACGTTTGATATATGGAATAAAATGCTTTTATTATCAAGACTTAGTATTTGTTGTGATTTTACGTTTATACATAGGCTACATAAACACACAAACACAAATTCATCAGTACAAACAAGGGTCGGATTTTGTAGAATATCGAAAGGGAAAAAATGCTGTCACAACTGACCAAATCAACGACCTATTTCCCACTAGAATTTTTTTTTTTTTTTTTTTTTTTTTTTTGGGGGGGGGGGGAAGGGGTAGATTGCCTTGTTAACGCATGACTACCTCCTGAAACGCTTTTCATATGTTAATCTGGTGTCAACGTGAAGGCTGATGTCTACCCTTCAGTTTGATGCCAAATTGTCACAGTGCCACAAATCTGATGATATTGTGGGTGATTGTGAAAAATTAGTTTTGAATACAGGTGTACCCAAACTTTTGGAGGGCAGTGTGTGTAATAAATAAATATATGTATATATATATATATATATATATATATATATATATATGTTGTTGATATCATTTCTTTATTCAAGAAAAGTAGAACACAATACACAAGGTTAACATAACATTATCAGTACAATGGGGTAACCTCGCTAATCATAAGGACCGCTATTCATAAGGACCACTTATTCATAACGACCGCTATTCATGACGCGTGACTAAATGAATAGCGGTCCTTCTACATGGCGAGCAAACCATAGACAAATTAACTCGCTATTCATAAGGACTTCCGTTCATAAGGACCACTATTCATAACGCGTTTTAAATGAATAGCGGTTTTCTATGAATAGAGGTCCTTATGAACAGCGAGTAGACCTCAGTGCAACATGGTTTGAAAAAAGAAAAAGAAATCATTTGAGAGTATTAACATACACATAATAGTGAGAAAGTTGCAATTGTACCAGGTCCATCGCTTATAAAGGCGGATGGCAGGTTTGCATTATTTGTAGCACATAAATATTACATACATATACATTAAATATATGAAACAGATTTGTAACCATGGTAACCTATAGATGTTATCTTACATGATCGGCTTTCTAGAATATTTCATAGATAAAGATAATGGGTAAAACAAAGAAATATAATTGCATGAATTTTACTTTCAAGTAGTAACTAAAATTGATATGCATGTATACATTCATCTTTAGATTTGATTACATAATTTATGATAAATTAACATAATTCGTTGTTTAAAAAGAAAAAGAAAAGAATGAGCAAATACAGAGACTTCAATTGTAGATCATTACTTTGCTTTATGTCTGTATGGCATAACTGACATTTCAGAGAGATACACTGGCGACATTCCCATACTTGTTCTTTCTTACTATAGTATAGAATTAACTGTGGCGTTAAACAGAGTCTTGGCATGGATTAAAGAAAATCGTCTCGTCCTTAACACTGAAAAAACTTGTGTCATGGTAATAGGCTCTCGTGCTAATCTCAGGAAAATTGAATCTTTCACCATTTCATTAAATGGCAATTTGATAAAAAGAGTTCAATTCACCAAATGCTTAGGAGTTTTGATAGATGAAGAATTGAAATGGTCTAAACAAATTGAAAACGTATGTAAACTTACCCAGAAAAACATAGGTATAATAAAGAGAGCAAAGTGTTTTTTGCCTGTGCAGTCCTTAAAGTTGCTTTATAACAGTCTAGTGTTGCCACGATTTGATTACTGCTCTGTTGTATGGTCGAACAGATTTCAAGCCCATACAAATAAGCTGCAAAAGATTCAGAAGAGGGCCGCAAGAATAATACTGAACAAAACGTATGACACACCGTCGGTTGATTTGTTCACTAGTCTTAAAGGGTCTCTGAGGTCAAAAAAAATAATTTGTATACAGTTAGAATGTATAAAATTAACCCCAAATAACTTTACCCGGCATTCTACAGGTTAGCGGTTAAGGAGTTTGAAGAGAATAAAGGACAGCGTGAACGAACGACGCGCGGAACTCAACTGGAGTTGAGTTCCGCGCGTGTGCGTTTTTTTTTATGTGTGCACGTTTGGCAAAAGCCAAGACGCGATAGTGGAATTATCGCGATCGCATTATCGCGTTGTCGTCTGCTATGTACAGCGCCGGGGCTGACAAACACTCGAAAATTGATTTGGGGCGGAACTTAAGGATAATATTCAACCCTAATAAAACGACAAATAAATAAAGGATACAACGCAAAATGTTTTTATCCAATTGGAAATTGATTTGGAGCGTAACTTATGGATAATCTACAACCCAGATAAAACAACAAATGAATGAAGTCATACAACGAAGAATGTTTTTAAAGAATCAAAAATTGATTTTGGGCGTAATTACGGGGATTCTATACCCCAAATTAAACAACAAATGAATGAAGTATACAAACCAAAAATGTTAACATCGAATAGAAAATTAGTTCGGGGCATAAATTTCAAAGAATCTACAGACCAAATGAAACAACAAATAAGTTAGAACTAAGACGCAAAATACATTTATCGAATCGAAAATTGATTTGGCGCTTAACTTAGGAATACAACTAAAATAAAACAAAATGAATGAAGTATACGACGCTAAATGTTTTTATCGAAATGAAAATTATAAGTTGGCGCGTAATTTATGAAGAATCTACAACCCAAATAAAAGATGAAATGGATGAAGTATACAACGTACATTTTTTATATCAAATATAAAATTGGTTTGGCGCATAAATTACAAAGAATCTACAGACCAAATGAAACAACAAATAAATTAGAAGTAGACGCAAAATACGTATATCGAATCGAAAATTGAATTAGCGCTTAAGGAATAATATACAACCCAAATAATATATGAAATGAATGAAGTATACAACGCAAAATGTTTTTTTTTTATCGATTGGAAATTGATTTGGCGCTTAACTTAGGGATAATATACAACCCAAATAAAATATGAAGTGAAGTATACAACGCAAATTTTTTTTATCGAATAGAAAATTGGTTCGGCGCGTAAATTACAAAGAATCTACAGACCAAGCGAAACAACAAATAAATTAGAACTAAGACGCAAAATATATTTATCGAATCGAAAATTGATTTGACGCTTAACTTATGAATAATTATACAACCCAAATAAAATATAAAATGAATGAAGTATACAACGCAAAATGTTTGTATCGAATAGAAAATTGGTTCCGCGCATAAATTACAAAGAATCTACAGACCAAGCGAAACAATAAATAAATTAGAACTAAGACGCAAAATATATTTATCGAATCGAAAATTGATTTGGCGCTTAGCTTAGGAATAATATACAACCCAAATAAAAAATGAAATGAAGGACCAACGCAAAATGTTTTTTTATCGATGGAAATTGATTTGGCACGTAGCTAATGAATAATATACAATCCTAATAAAACATCAAATGGATGAAGTATACAACGCAAAATGTTTATATCGAATAGAAAATTAGTTTGGCGCATAAATTACAAAGAATCTACAGACCAAGCGAAACAACAAATAAATTAGAACTAAGACGCAAAATATATTTATCGAATCGAAAATTGATTTGGCGCTTAGCTTAGGAATAATATACAACCCAAATAAAATATGAAATGAAGGACCAACGCAAAATGTTTTTTTATCGATGGAAATTGATTTGGCACGTAGCTAATGAATAATATACAATCCTAATAAAACATCAAATGGATGAAGTATACAACGCAAAATATTTATATCGAATAGAAAATTAGTTTGGCGCATAAATTACAAAGAATCTACAGACCAAGCGAAACAACAAATAAATTAGAACTAAGACGCAAAATATATTTATAGAATCGAAAATTGATTTGGCGCTTAACTTAGGAATAATATACAACCCAAATAAAATATAAAATGAATGAAGTATACAACGCAAAATGTTTTTATCGAATAGCAAATTGGTTCGGCACATAAATTACAAAGCATCTACAGACCAAGCGAAACAATAAATAAATTAGAACTAAGACGCAAAATACATATATCGAATCGAACATTGATTTGGCGCTTAACTTAGGGATAATATACAATCCAAATAAAATATGAAATAAATGAAGTATACAACGCAAAATGTTTTTATCGAAATGAAAAATATAAGTTGGTGCTTAATTTATAGAGAATCTACAAACCAAATAAAACAACAAATGAATCAAGTATTCAACACAAAATGTCGAATATAACATTGGTTTGGCGCATAAATTACAAAGAATTTACAGACCAATGAAACAACAAATTAGAACTATGACGCAAGATACATTTATCGAATCAAAAATTGATTTGGCGCTTAATTTAGGAATAATATACAACCCAAATAAAACATCAAATGGATGAAGTATACAACGCAAACTGTTTTTATCGAACTGAAAATTAAGTTGCCGCGTAATTTATGGAGAATCTACAACCCAAACAAAACAACAGATGAATCAAGTATTCAACGCAAAACGTTTAAATCGAATAGAAAATTGCTTCGGCGCATAAATTACAAAGAATCTACAGACCAAATGAAACAACAAATAAATTAGAACTAAGTCGCAAAATTCATTTATCGAATCGAAAATTGAAAGTGAAGACGTTCCTGAATCGATATATCGTTAGGTGAGCTATCGTGATCGATCGACTAGTCTTTGCTCAAGTCTTATTTATATTAATTTTTTGGGGTATTTTATTTTCAAAAATCAATATCTCCTGTATCCTGTCACCGTTGAATGTCGTGTTAAGTTTTCTGGGGTTGATTTTGTGTAAGCAAACTATACACAAATTATTTTTTCAGGCCTCAGGTACCCTTTAAATGGATGACACTAGACAAACGGTTTGAGCTAAGTCGCGTTATGATGATATATAAATGTGTTCATAACTTAGCACCTTCTTACCTTCAGGTAGGCTTAATCAATCCTAACGATGTACATGAGCATCATACTAGACAAAGAGACAGTGGATGTTTACGCGTGCCCAGATTTCACACTGGTTGTTATAAGTGTAGCCCAATTGTATCTTCTATATTTGAATGGAACAAGCTCGATAATTCGATGAGAACAGCTTCCTCTGTCAGTTCATTTAAGAGGATGTTTAAACGAAGTTGTAATTTATGAATAACTCAGCCTAACATACACTCAGTGCTTATTCTGTAATATTAGTATGATTTGTGCACATATTTGCGACTGAATAAATATTTTCATATTGGCATTACAGTTGAGCTAGTTTACTGATATTTGTTTATTTTTCAAATGAGTATTCGTTTGCGCCACGTCTGTTATTGCTTTGTTTGCACTCTCTAATTTTACTGAGGATTTTTATTTTGAACTATTCTGTATACGTTATGCATTTTGATGTAAATATGTTTATTATTATTCAGGGCCCCATGGAAGACCACTGCTTAATGATGAAAGGGATACCCTGACAAAAGATCAGAAATAAATAAATAAATAAATAAATAAAATGAAAGAAGCCAGTAATGCTTGTCTGCTTAGCTGCTTTATGAGTTCATTGGACTTCATATTGCAGTTGCATTCGTCAAGAATATGTTTTAATCGTTGTTTGTTAGTTTTGCCCCCTCTACCCTATTTCTACTGCTTCAAATATCACAGTATAGTTGACTTCTTGAAGGTCTGCTATCAGCGTTTCATATTTCATATCTGTCTACTTTTCTCTGGTGGGCTGCGTCTACATTTCTTCAAAAGGTATGGTAAGTACTACTAACAAGATTTTCTTTATATATCTTCCCACACTATGACCAAATCAGGGCGTTGGTTGGTTACAAGGATGTTCAGGGGGATAGTTCCCTCTACTATGGAATAGCCCTCTAAATCGCAATATGCTGCGAATGTTCCTAATCCATTGTTCTTTATGGCCTGGTAAATGGACTTTAGTATTCTGTTATGACACCACGTGTATCTTTCAAGCAAAGTTGGACAGTATGCTAAGATATGATGGAGTGTTCCTGTAGTATTAGGGCAGAAGGGGCACTTATCCGTTAAACGTTTACCCCAACGGTGTAGACTGGAATACGAAGGGAGGGAATCTATGCAGGCATTTACTGCAAAGCTTAGAACCATGCGAGGAAGGTTATACATTATTGATTTCCAGGTCAGGTTTTCATTTTGTATAATGAGCAGTTCTGAAAGTTTACTTTGGATAAGTAGAGGCCTAATTGTATCCTTCCAGTAGGTCAGGATATCGTCTTTTATTAATGAATTTATCTTCCTCTTAGTTGAGTCCCATGTAGATGTACGTAAATCTACTTGGGTTTCAAGCTTCTCATGGACACTTTGGCAGCGAGATACAGTCGATTGTTTCGACGACCACTTCGACTCTCGTTCCAAAGTAGAGTCTAGGGCTTTTTTGACGGTTTCGTCAGCGATCAGTCTCGATAGTGAGTAAGATGTGCAGTGCGGTTTACAATATGTATCGGAGAGGCGAAGTATTGCTTGACGGTGTGAAAGGTGAACTAGAGTAATGTTAGCTCCTCTGTTGGGAATTCCTAACCATTTCTTCAGGTATCCGTCTGCCAAAGTCTAATGAGTCTAGGAGCGACTTTAACAGAGTATGTACATTCAGCATAAATCGTAGGGAAGGAAGTAAATATCGAGAATATATTGCGACTTTGTACTCCGGACGAATCATCGATTTATCAATGTATTCCATTTTTCGGGTTATCTCAGCCTTTATGAAGTTAAACGTCTCGGCTGATTCAGCTACGGTCACAAAGGTTCGTTCAAACGATGCGTTCGTACGAATCTCACTGTACGAATTCCGGAGTTCGTAGAGATTCGTAAATGGGGCATAGATTCTTACAGCCTTCTTACGAAGTTCGTACGAACGCCGTTTAATTCGCAAGAACAATTTTAGACATTCTTGAGAAACGAAGTTTGCCCTAGAGTTCGTGCGTTTTTCGTAAGAATGCCTTGAGTTATTCCTTCGTCAGACTTACGGCCATCTTACGATTTTTATTGTCGCAAGATGGTCGTACATGCAACTCACGGCACTCTCAAGTCAGTCGTAAGAAGATCTTAAGAATTTTTGTATATTTTGTCGGGTTGCAAAAAGGCGCTGCCGTGTACTGTCGAAAATTCTGTGACTGTTGAAAGTTGGATACTTTCAAGATGGCAGTAGTGCTTTATACCCCGGAAAACTCAACAATCGCACAAATTGTGTACCTACGCCTTTCGAGCACCTTACGAACGCCTTACAAACGCCACGAGTCGTTCATAAGTGCGCCATACGAATCTCTGTTCGTAAGGCGTTCTTACGAACGCCGTAAGAGCCCTCTTTGAACAACTTAAGGCGTTCTTACGATCATCGTAAAAATTTAAGGCTTCTAGAATTGTCTCTCGACCCTACAAAATCTTGCGTGGTTCTTACGATGTTCTTACGACGGTCGTACGGCCGCCTTACGAAGAGTGGGTTTTGTACAACGTTGAAAAAAATCTTGGACAAGACCATCGACCAGGCTACGAACGGTCTACGAACGCTGGTTGCGTACAGCCTTCTTGAGAAGATCTTACGAAATGGTATAAATATCGTTCGTAGAGCATTCGTAGCAGTTCTTAATGGTATTTGTGACCGAGGCTTTACCGCTAAAGCTACGGTCTCACTGTTCGTACGAATTCCGGAGTTCGTAGAGATTCGTAGATGGGGCATAAATTCTTAGGGCCTTCTTACGAAGTTCGTACGAACGCCGTTTAATTCGCAAGAACAACTTAAGACCCTCTTGAGAAACGAAGTGATTTTCGAGTATACAATGGCCCTAGAGTTTGTACGTTTTTCGTAAGAATGCCTTAAGTTATTCTTTCATCAGACCTAAGGCCATCTTACCATTTTTGTTGTCGCAAGATGGTCGTACGTGCAACTCACGGCACTCTCAAGTCATTCGTAAGAAGATCTTACGAATTCTTGTATAATTTGTCGGGTTGCAAAAAGGCGCTGCCGTTTACTGTCGAAAATTCTGTGACTTTCTGTGGCAGTAGTGCCAAGGAGACTCTCTTGATGAAGAGGCTGTTGCTGCAGCTCTCCTCCTCTCGCTCCTTCCTCCTCATCTCCCTCCTTTCTTTTCTTCCCCTTCGCTCTCTTCCCTTTAATAGACTTCCCTTTTGGTCCCATATTTCTTCGACAGGAAATGCTTCCTCGTCGAACACCATGAACAGAGTCAGGATTTGAACTTCGCGCGTTTGGCTTTATAATCCCTAAAACTCAACAATTGCACAAATTGTGTACCTACGCCTTACGCGCATCTTACGAACGCCTTACAAACGCCAAGACTCGTTCGTAAGAGCGCCGAACGAATCTCCGTTGGTAAGGCGTTCTTACGAACGCCGTAAGAGCCCTCTATGAACAACTTAAGGTGTTCTTACGATCATCGTAGAATTTCAGGCTTATAGAATTGTCTCTCGACCCTACTGGATCTTACGATGTTCTTTCGACGTTCGTATGGCCGCCTTAAGAAGAGGGTTTTTCTTACGACGTTGAAAAAAAATCTAGGACAAGGCCATCGACCAGGCTGCGAACTTACGAACGGTCTACGCCGGAACGGTCTACGAAAGCAGGTTTAGTACGGCCTTCTTGAGAAGATCTTACGAAATGGTCTAAAAATCGTTCGTACGGCGTTCGTAGCAGTTCTTAATGGTATTTGTGAACGAGGCTTAAAGCAGATTTGAGACCCCAAGAATCTATGTGGGCTTTCTTTAATTGAGGCAATCGTTTTGTGCCAATTGCGAATTTGACATCTGTAGGAGTGCCGCTGCAAATAGAAAGACTACGACACCTAGACGGTTTTAGGGACAGGCCCATCGATTGGCAATGATCATGTAACTGAGATATTATTTTCTGATGCTTATTGTTAGAGACTAAGTTAAAATCATCTGCATAGGGCGTTGTGATAATCTTTGTTGCGTTTAGACCTTACCATATTTCACTTTCAGAGTATCAAGATATTCTAATATCGGGTTGGAGCAGGCTCAAAATATAACCGGCGAGAGAGGGTCACCCTGGAATACACCTTTTTAAAAACATTACTGTTCTGACATCCAATCAGGACCTGACACAGACCCTTGCAGTCTGCTATACAAGTGTTCTATATAATTGGTAAGACATGATGGTACATTATATCTCTTAAGTGAATGGAGAATTAGGTCAAGACTTACTGTATACTACCAAAAGCATCAGTTAGTTAAAACAATGTAATATGGACGGTTCATTGTTTATGTCTAGCGTTCATAATGACCTCTTGTAAAACCTGGTTATGCTCGATACAACCGTTAATATTTTTAACGAATGCTTTTTGTACTGTGTCATCTGTATACCCGTTGCCCGTTAGGTATGAAATGAGACGATCTGCATGTATCTGGTGGAAAACTTTACCAACACAAGAAGTCAGTGAAATCATTCGAAAATTGTTTGGCAAACCGGGATCACCGGTTTTACGGATAAAGTTACTCTTGAAAAGATACCGTTTTCTCTCTATCTTTTTCCTTTTCTTTCCTTTTAAGAAAAGACTCAATTCTAACGGCGGAGCGGAAATTTTTCCTATCCTCTTCCGTGGCATCTTTCCTAAACGTATATCTACGAAGAACATTCTTTTTCTTTCTGCTTCGGCCAAGGCTTTGGGTTCGTGTGAGATGTACTGGCTTGACATCTGCTCATCAACAAAATCTGATTGAGATGCAAAGTAGTCGGACATAATCGAAGAAAAGCATTCGGCAGCCTCTCTCGGCTGTATTTCTCGGTGAAATAGGTCGTGGTGTAGTGGTGCAAGAAGGGTTTTGACCTTTAAGTTCTTTGATGCCCATTCATCTCCTGTAAATGTGGGAATGGTGAATCACAAAGATGCGCCGCATTGCATAGTAGCGAACAAGATTACCGCATAATAGACGAAGAATGCCTTGGTTTAAAAGCCTATATGCGTCTCCAATTGTCGTGTAAATGAATGTTTACAATATTTCGGAAATCACCGACAAAAGATGATTCTCCCGTGGGATTTGGTCGAGAGTGAGCCGACGGTTAGCAAAGAGTCCGGGACAGGAGCCTAGTCAGGTGAAGGCAGTAGCCGGTAGCTTATAGATTTCCTGATAGCTAGTCATTGTTCACGTAATATCTCAGTATTACTCAGCCTCAACATGTAGAAAACATCAATAAAATTGATGATGACAATTACCCAGCACAACACATAAAATAACGAATGAAATGATTGGTTTGGCGGGCAGCCGAGGGCCTAAAATTTGCGAAATTTACAGCGGTGACGAAACCTCGACCAACTCGGCGCCAATACCAATATATATATATATATATATATATATATATATATATATATATATATATAGTGGAAGAGATGGACTATGAGAAGGTCATAGCTTTTATTATCCTCCTTTATTTGTCAAGCTTTCGGTCTATGATCTTCATCAGGACTATAAAAATACAAAATGATGGCTGACATTTACATCGGAATAAACTATTGTTAAGTATTTCTCATAATGATTATAATTATAATAATGTAAATTATCATCATTATTATTATCATCATTATCATCATCATTAATAATAATAATAATAATATTATTACTATTATTATTATTATTATTATTATTATTATTATTATTATTATTATTATTATTATTATTATTATTATTATTGCTATCGTTAATTGTTGTCATTACCATTATCAATAGTAGTATTAGTAGTGATAGTCTCATAGCCCATGTCCTATAATAATAATGATAATAATAAATACAGCTTTTGTAATGCGCCATCAATCTAGTACACTATTCTGAGGCGCAGAGGGATATCAATAGGAATAATTTACATATATAAGTGAACGAGAGAAGGGGGAAATGCATACATATAGTTAACAAATACTTAATTAAAATATGATGAGAACATGTATGACTTTAGACTTGACTTAAATATTCCTAGGGATTCTGCTGATTGGATTTTCAGGGGAAGAGCATTCCACAGAGATGCAGCTGCTGCTGTAAAAGCCTTTTCTCCTAGACAAGACTTAGTCCTTTGCACTATTAATTGTTTGCTACCAGGAGAGTGCAAATTTCTACCTGGGACATATTCTATGACAAGTTCTTGCAAATATTGTGGAGCAAGACCATTAACTGCCTTCCATGTGTGGAGTAAGATTTTGAATTCTACTCTTTTGCATACTGGTAGCCAATGAAGACTTTTGAGAACTGGGGTAATGTGGGAAAACTTAGATTTTCTACTGAGGACCCGAGCAGCAGAATTTTGCGCCCGTTGCAGTTTGGCAAGTTGGCAAGAAGAGGCCTTGAACAATAAAGCATTTCCATAATCAATACGAGACATAACATACGAGTGAATAACAGAGGCTGCAACTTTATCTGATAAAGATTTTCTGATACTGTGAATGTTGCGTATAATCAGATCGACATGTAGCTGAAATGTGAGCTGCCATTGACATTTCAGAGTCAAACTGAACTCCAAGATTCCTACAACTTGACACAGATTTTACATCAACACATCCTATG
Source organism: Heliocidaris tuberculata (assembly GCA_025618425.1). NCBI lineage: Eukaryota > Metazoa > Echinodermata > Echinoidea > Camarodonta > Echinometridae > Heliocidaris > Heliocidaris tuberculata. Next base: position 23,576,875 of record CM046844.1, on the reverse strand, counting down.
CGTATTGATTGACTTTGGACCTTAGATGCCGAGTGTTTCGATGCAATTATCATTATCTTCCACTTATCCAATTATCATTATTATCTTCCACTATACCTTCTAGTAAAACAACTATGAGTGACCACCTGCGTTGCGTTCGAGGTACATTTCTCACAATACATAAATATATATATATATATATATATATATATGCGAAGATACCCAACTTAAACATTTCGGTAAATTGTATAGTGTGAGGATTGATGAGACAGGAGACAGGATATGCTGATATCAATAAGCAAATGTATATTTTGTTATCAAATGGAATATAAAAACACACAATTATATGTGTGTATATTGAAAAAAATGCTATATATCTGTATTATTGTCTTGCCTGAAGAAGGCCGGGAAGGCCGAAAGCTTGATCTAATAAAGTTGAAGTTCAGCACGTCCTTGTCTCCTGTCTCATCAATCCTCATCATCTCCTATATATATATAGATATATATATATATATATATATATATATATATATACGTGATTTTTGCAGAGTAAAATCTATTAGTCCATCATTTTTTGAATGATTGTGTCTTCTCTTTATATTTTGTGAATTATTCTCACGCACTGCTTTGTTAGTTTTTGTCATGCCTTTCTGAGTGATTGTATCTTCTCTTTATAACTGTTTCAGAATAAATTTCTGATGAAGTCGAAAGACTAAAGCTTAAATTTCCTGAGTATCCTGAGTCATTTTTGGCTTGAATTCATCCCACTATGTATCACCAAAACCAAAGCGAATGGTAAAAGTAGATTCAACATTATCACATTTTACATATATATATATATATATATATATATATATATATATATATATATATATATATATATAAAATTACATAATTATATGTAATTCATAAAAGGTGTCCAAATAAAAACGCCGCTCAAAACAACACTGGATTGATGTTTTTATTTGGACTCTTCTTTTCTTGAACTGATATCCATTTACATCTAGTCTATTTATATGTTTTACTCTCTTTCTCTTTATTTGTCTATTCATCTGTTTTGTGTCTTGCAGGATTTTTTTATTCTTTATAAGAAAGAAAAGAGAAGACAGGGGGTAGATCAGAGAGACATACAAAGAGTGGTAGAGAACACAAGCCGTTGCCCTTTTCAATGAACTTGGCATGCGTGACCTTATAAAGGGCTTATTCAAGTGCCTGTTGAGAATAATACGTCTCTTCCAATTTAAACCCAATCTGTCACTTCGGCAGATGGCAAATAATCGTGTTGAATTTCAAATAGTAATATTTGTGTGTGTTTGTAAGAATTTTACTGTCACCTTGATAACTTTCCTTTAAAAATTACTCTCATTTATACATAATTTACAACAATAAATACACAATATTGTGTGTGTATTATGTACATAATACATACATGTACATGTATATACATGGACTTGTCATAATACGATTTCAGTGTATGAATTGACGTAGACTCATACAGGTGGGCTGTCCTCCGAAACCATTATATTGGAAACCCAGGGACTGGAAAACGAGCGGGGGAAAAAGTGTGCGGTGTATCATTTGCTATGACTATATGTATGCTCAATAGAAAGATTTCGTCGAACCCATTTTTTTCCCCAGCACCGCCGCGCCTCATAGTGCAAAGCTAGCGTTCCGTATCCATCCATACCCGGTATCCATACGCACGCGTACACAGCGAAGCGGATACCATATTGTACGGTAGTGCGAATCTTTTCCTTCAAAATTTGCATCATTTTGCTGAAAACACATCCTAGTTTTGCCTTGCACCTGATGTCAGTTTGCTCCATATGATCAGTTATCAAGCGTTGCTAATTGATGAGACCATCTTGTCATTGCACGTTCTCCAATTACACAGAGATGGAATGCGCCGGTAGAACAGCTGTTACATCGGAAATATTATCATTCGTCAACATATGATCAAACTGCATGCTTGTTTGCCAGTCTTTTGGAATATATTATGGCTAGCTTTAACCAGAACTGATGGTTTGGTATGGTGATTTTGAACGAGATTCTAAATTTAAGGATCCATAGCCTAACCTTTATATTAATCGCAGTGACGAATGCTAATGACATTTGCATCCACTATAATGTTCGTGTGCTGATGTCTCCCTTTAACTTGATGGCGTTTTTGTTCACATCAATCACCTTCTCTCGGTTGTCTTAAAAGAGGTCGTAATAAACTTTTGTAATCTGCTTACAACTTGATTTGTGACTCGACCAGTTAACTGGTGAGTATTCTTTGATCTTTCAGTAATTATGACATCATTTTAAACTAATAATAAGTCTTTTGATGAAGCACAAAGCTTTTTAACACCTCGGATTGTACACATTGTTCATTATCAACTTTAGATTTAAAGTAGAATATCAAATTACACACTACTAGTATGTATAATTTTATCACATTTTTATTTATCATATTTATGGGTTTCCCTATCAGTGTGTTGGCCCTATATTGTTTTTTTCTTTACACGATGGTACATATAATGTGTGAGCTCTTTGGTGTCACCTAACGTGTAGGTTATGAATGGTGACGTTGTAAGACGCTGTCACAGAGGTCAATGGCGCACGACAAATTTATGTGATGATGCGAAAACGCTTCTCTCTCTCTCTCTCTCTCTCTCTCTCCACTCCATCTCGCCTCTTCCCCCCCCCCCCCCCCCCCCGGTCCGTTTTTCTCTCTCTTTCTTTCTCTCTCTCTCTCTCTCTCTCTCTCTTACCCTCTGCCTTACTCGCTTACACTCTCTCCTCTACATGCCTCTTTCTCGATGTCTGGCTATGGTCCTATTCATCTCTTCCTACCTCTTTCTCTCTCTCTTTCTCTCACTTTACTGTCCCCTCTCTACGCTCTTTCCCACAGATATGTCGCTGTCGCTGTCTCACTGTCGAGTTACAGGTGTATGCCTCTCTTTCTCTCTCCTTTTCGTCTATCCCTCTTTTCTCTCGTCCTCCCTCTCTCTTTCTTCCCATTTCCCTATCCCACACTCTCATATATATATATATACATATCGCATTTCATCTCCGAGCAGAACTTCTATATATATATATATATATATATATATATATATATATATACTACGATTCCGAAGCAGAACTCTTATATATATATATATATATATATATATATATAAGAGTTCTGCTTCGGAATCGTAGTTAGATGAAGTGTAGAAGACAAGTAAATAAAAGATTCCGTGAGACTGAAAAGTTTTCAAATTTTCGGCCATAGGCCTTCATCAGGAAATGATGAAAATTTATTAAGTATCAACAAAAGAGCTTGAAGCACAAAAATGCAAAAAGCTCCATGGATACTAGCGCAACCATGGTAGAAAAGGCTGAGGGAGGACAGAGAGAGAATGACGTAATAAAACGTCATGAAAGAAAAACAAAAGAAAACAAGAGAGGGAGAAGCGTGAAGGCGCACAAAACCATGGAAACTAGCGCAACCATGGTAGAAGAAAGCTGAGGGAGGAGAGAGAGAGAGAGAGAATGATGAGAATGAGAGAATGATGTAATAAAACGTAATAAAGAAAAGAAAACAAAAGAAAACAAGAGAGCGAGAAGCGTATATATATATATATATATATATATATATACATATATATATATATACACACATATATATATATATATATATATATGTGTGTGTGTGTATATATATATATATATGTGTGTGTATATGTGTATACATACACATATATATACACATATATATATATATATATATATACATATATATATATATATATATATACATATATATATATATATATATATATATATATATATATATATATGTGCGTGTGTGTGTGTGTGTGTGTGTATACATGTTTTTAGCAAGTAACATTCTCTTTCTCTCACCCCCACCCCTCTCTGTCTCTCTGTCTCTCTCTTTCTATCTATCTCTCTCTTTCCATCTCTGTTCTTTCCATTCTGAGTCCCTGTCAGTGCTGTGTGACTAGTCAGTGAGTGTCAGACAGTATTCCATGTGATTCCTATTGATATGTCTGTCTGTGTACTTTTTAGGCTTGGCATTTCGATTGTCCGTAATTCAATAAATATTTTGCAGTATATGTAATAATGTTTGCCAGGGCCGGGTGTTATTGGAGCGATTCACACTTTACATTTTGCTTTCCTGCCGGGAGCAAACGCCTTTTCATAATGCGACACTTTTAATCTGATTTTGTAAATGGCGTTTTGGAGGCCTAAGTCAATTCATTGTTAATTGGTAAATTCGTGTTCCGCAATGGAAAATAATTCTTAGAATCATAATAACAAAGGAATGATAATACACAACACAGTGTGGTCATACTCATCTTTTATAATTTCTATAAAAATTGCAGAAAACTTATTTCTGAAATCAGCTAAGTAAACAAAGGAGAAAAATTGATCGATCGATTAATGATATAGTTCACTTTACTACTAAGAAAGCAAATAATTACGCTTGTAGATCAGCCACAGTGGGGGCATACTCCGTGTCAACACAGAGGATAAGGGTAACTTTTATTCCTATCAGCATTCATCAGGATTCGAAATTACATCTAGAAATTTTTTGTTACATCTAACCTCCTAATCGTTAAGACCGATTTTTATACATTTGGGTATTATCAAAAGTTGCACGAGAGAGATCTTGAGAAAGTTCTTGAGGCCGACATCGACATCAAGCAACTCGCTCATGATGACGCTTTCCTGCGTTCACAAATTATATTGATTGTAAAATGTTAATTGCCAATATACATATTTTCTTTGTTTTTAGAAGTAAATTGTTAATGTCTGAAAATGTGTGTATACATGTATATTTTTTTTGGTAATATTATATTATATTATATTTTGTTTTTATTATGCTATTGAACGCAGAAATTAAATCAATCAAGCAAACAAATCAAACAGAGTAAGCATAAAGTCGCATGAAGACATTTCATGTTATAAGGCTTCCGTATCAAAAGACTACGGTCTGCAAACAAAATATATTACGCAGTTAATCTTTGAGCAATTGCATGTTTTCGGATAGAACGTAAATTGGGCTTAACAGAAAGAAGATCAAAGTGTGATGTTAGTATACAACAAAGCAGTGGCGTAGCCAGGATTTTTTACAAGGGGGCAAATTTTGTCAGTTGTCAAATTTAGATGGAAACCCGTATTTTTTTGACAATTTTTTTTTTTCGCCAGCCCTCAAAAAAGTCGCTCATTCGGGGGGGGGGGGTGGTTATCAGATTTTTTTTCTGTAATTCTCTAACCATCCAGAAGTTACTCAGTGGGGGTCCTCAGATTTTCAGGGGTTCATTCTTCCTCCATAATTCTCCAAACAAACAAAAAAATGGGGGAAAAGTTGTCAGAGGGCAGTCTGCCCCCCTGCCCCCCCCCCCCCCCCAGCTACGCTAGTGCAACAAAGTCGCACTGGAGAATCGACACAATGAAAAGTGAATGTTTTCGGGCTCTACAACGTTACCTGTTGTTAACTTGTTGCAAGGTAGTTTTACATCTTTGTATCAGTCAATAAATAAAAGTTCACGACTTCGCCTGACAGACGGGTCTGGTGCAGTCTCGGAATGGATCCATGAATATTCGATCCAGTGACCCCTTATAAAAAGGTTCATTTTGCAGAGCTTTCTTCTTTCATATTCGCTAATAAAAAATTGTGTATCAATTTGTTATGCTCTGACAAAACAATCAAGGAAAAATAAATCACATTTTGTTGATATTAATGATGCTCCAACTTTTTTTTTGCATTGCTCTCTGCAGGGATAAGACTATCGACTAAATGTGGATCTTCTGGTCCTTCTCACGAGACGACATACGCTGAAAGAGACATTGGATTTCAGACTGATAGGTCTCCCACAACTTTCATCCACAGGCCCTAGTCCACGCAACTCAAGATGGTGTCCTTTGACGCCTCCACGGTGAAGGGTTTCTTCATCAGTTGCTTTCATCGTCTCAGTCGGACCAAGAAGTTGGACTCTGAGGATATCGGTCAGAGTGAACTGAAGCGATGTCTGAGCATGTGGGATCTAACAGCCATTGGGGTAGGGAGTACCCTGGGGGCAGGTATCTACGTCCTAGCCGGACAAGTAGCCCGTGAGGTGGCCGGACCAGCCATTGTCCTCTCCTTCGTTGTTGCGGCAGTAGTGTCTTTGTTGTCAGGTAAGTACTTCTTTTATATCGTTGTAATGCTCGGTGAGCAACATTTCAGTGAATACAAGAATGTAATGACTAAAACTTTGTGTCTGTATTTTACAAGATAACTTGTAAAATGGCATCATACCTGGAATCCTGGATCAAGAGTGATAAAATGAGTCCTCTGCCATGAGGCTTCTGAACTTACCACTTTACCTTCTCCAGTCAAGTTTCAAAACCACTCGGTTACGAAAGGCATACAGAGAGGGTTCTGTAACTTCCCCACTGAGGGAACTTCTATACCCAATTGGGTACTTTTTTCTAATATTTATATTTCTTTTCCAAAAATAGGCAAGACATCATGAAGAGCAATGCCAGTTTCTATACTCAGCATTTTACCTGATAAGGGTACACCGACCTCGAATCTCCTTGTGATTCATGTATCATTTTTTTTCGTAGAATATCAACACAGCAAAACTCCTATGATGGGTACACAAATCATAAACCAAGTATACATTGTTGATTGTTCAGAAAAAGAAAATACTCTGACAATTTCGTTGAATCAGGGTGAAACAACTTTCGTTCGAGGGGAAATATAGCTGTTCCATGTATTTGGTACTAACAATCTGACTCATAGATTCATGCATTTTCATTTTTTTTTTATTTAAATAATGTTACATTTGGAAATCTATGCACGCGAAAAATATACTTAGATATCATGGGAATAAAATATGAATACAATTAAGATGTTCATGTATATGTTAGCGCTCGGATACGCATCTCAGTAGTAATAAAAGATTCGGATCTTGATAACTTAGCAGCCATGCGGCTAGGAAATAAATTATGCATTATGATGATGCAGTCCCTTTAAAGGTCATATTTATTCATGACTAGGAAATGTGCTCACAGAGCTTTGGGATGAGGCATTTGTTATAAGGCAGAGTGTTTGCGCTTCTAACGCTCGCAGAGGATTGGGATGGTGGATGAGAGGTTCCCATGGGAACCTGAGCCGCTCCTCTACCTCATCTTCCTCATCTTCATCCTCTTCAAGGAGTTGGCCCCTGAGATGGCCATTTTGGAATGACTTCTTATACAGTGAAACCTGTCTATAAAGACCACTCAAGGGAGACACGAAAAGCGGTCTTTATGAGCAGGTGGTCTTTATGGACAGGTTCCTTTAATACCTGTTTCAATGAGAAATGCTGTTCAAGGGAAACAAAAAGTGTGGTCTTTATAGACAGGTGGTCCTTCTATACAGGTAGTCGCTAAAGCAGGTTTGACTGTATTACACAGAGTTCATCTTGAACAAGATAAGAGGGAATGCCTTATCATTAATGATGCAACAAGAAGGGCAAATGTTTTATCCCTGGACTCAATCCTGTCCATATCCCTACTTCAAAACCCATCCCATCCATCATAACATGCCTAACACTAACCCTATTCCTTAGAATTTCTCCATAGACTAATAACGTTCATGACCCTGTCGTAACTATGTGGAAATAAAAATAAGGAGCCTCCATATGAATTCATTTCAATTCAAATTAACATTTATTTTCTTCCATTAATGTTGTCAACATTCATCATCTGTTCAAATAGTATAATTTACATGTATATACATCAGCATGGTTATAATCAAGAACTTGCAGTACAAGGAAGAAGACGCGATCCCAGTAAGCATGCTATGCAGACGCGTGTAGCGGACAGCCTGAATACACAGTACACAAATACAATATAAATTCATACAAGAAAGGAAGACATGTGCAGACAATTAAAGAGAGGGAGAGAAGAGGATGAGGAATTAGAGAGAAAGGCGAGGAGAGGAGAGTAAAGAGAAATTAAGAGGACTGCAACTTAGTAACAATTGAGTTGTATGGCATGCATGCATAATACAATGGTATTAAAGATATACGGTGGGAAAGTAAATAATAATGACTCTACCGATTTGAAGGGAACGGATCCCGCTTCCTTATGTACTTCCAATGTACTGAAAATCTTGACATAAGCAAGTCGCTTATTATATTAAAGGCCAAGGCCACACTAATATCAAGTTGATTTGAATAAATAGAGTAAAATTAAACAAGCATAACAGTGCAAATTTCACTGAAATCGGATGTGAATTAAGAAAGTTGAGGCATTTTGAAGTTTTGAATTATTTCATGAAACAGTGATATGCATAACATGGGCGGTATGCAAATGAGTGAACCGATGATGTCACACACTCACTTTTCCTTCTGTATTTTATTATATGAAATTTCAAATATTTCAATTTTTATGGATGTGATAATAAAGAATCTCTCCCTTGTATCAAAATAAGTTACAATAATGATGATTTTACATGTTCCATAAGGAGTCAAACCATGTTGTACATTATTGAAGCAAAAAATTGAAATATATGATATTTCATATAATAAAATACATAAGGAAAAGTGAATGTGTGACATCATCGGTTCACTCATTAGCATTCCTCCCATGTTATGCATATCACTGTTTCATGAAATAATTCAAATCTTCAAAATGCCGTAACTTTCTTATTTTACATCCGATTTCAGTGAAATTTTCACTGTTATGCTTGTTTAATTTTACTCTATTTATTCAAATCAACTTGATATTAGTGTGGACTTGGTCTTTAAAAAGTGTAATGGGGGACCTTAACTATTTTGGTTGAGTATATAACGAAATTATTCACCCCTTTAAGCAGCCTAGAAGTATACGGTACCCCTTGTAGTAATTCGCTTAATTACTTTCTATAATCTTAGAAGCAAATGCTTCATAAATAATATCTTTGCTACCATTGGAAAACTAAATAAAATGAAGATTAAGGATTGAGAAGTACATTTAGAAGGCGAAATAGTAAATTTCTATTTCTGTAATTCATGAACAATCTGATTTTATTATCATACAGCTATGACAAGCTGCATGGGTATGGATTGCTGTTACACGCTTTGCAATTTTCATGGGGAAATGTCATCGAGAAATGGAAAGTCCCTACCCCATGATCGGAAATCTTCCCATACAAAAATGTTCAGAGATCGAATGGAACGGGAAAAGCGTTGACAAATTGAAAAGAATATGCGTTAGCTCCTCGATGAAAAGGCTTTCAATTGGATTGATTCCGGTGTGAAAACCACCTGCTCCCGATGGCTAGCAGCTACTATATTCGAAGAGTGCTAGCGGTCGGTTTACCTTTTAAAGAGACGTTTCAGTTCTGGGAAAGGTAAAAATGGTTTGCGAGCTTTCCCATTGTTTTTATTTCCATGCATGTGGAAGAATATCACATATGAAGCAGTGTCGCATGAAAAGGGCTGCTCTTAAAATACCATCATTTTCCAAATATGATTTGAGATATTTATTCAACCTTTGGTCCCATATACCTATATCCATTTCGTGTCTGCTTTCATTGTCTGCTTTAGTCAATAGGATGATTCCAAAGGTTCCATGACATTTGCTCCTGCGACAATTGCTCCGGTCTAACTTTGCCATGTTAATCCTAAACCTAAACCTAACCCTAACCCTAACCCTAACCCTAATCCTAATCTTCACATTGTCCTTAACAAAAAACCAAATCATGAACTTGACCTTAACCTTTGAACTTTCGAGATATGGACGGAGGAGCAAATGTCGCAGGAGCATATGTCGTGTCACCGATTCCAAAACCTCAGAATACATTGTTATACCGTTCCCTTTTACCCGGTGATTAACCATGCATTATATAACCTCTAGACAGCTTTCTATTCACTGTATGAAATCGCATTCCTACTCAGCATGCTCAGCGTGCAGGTATCTGTATAAAGGCGAAGCGCAGTATTGGTCACGACGTTGCTTATAGGAGAAAGCGTCCAGAAGAATAACCCTGAATGGCTGATTATGTGGTAAATCGAAATGTTCTGTCAGATTTTAGAATCAGAAATTTTTCAGACAGTCTCAGGCTTGCTGAAAATCTAAATATAAAAATGAAATGCACTAAACACAGATATGAATGGGACAGCACAGACATGTGGAAGAAATCGCAGAAATTAACAGCTTTATTTCATTATACATTCTTTGTACAAGCAACCACAAAACGCATATCAATCTTCTAAATTTTTATTCAGCTGTACCTTTAAATCGATAGGTTTTGGCACCGACTCAGTGAGGAAAGTATAAAGCACATGCACTTGTCGAGGGCTTTGAATGCCTCTGTTATGTGTTGTCGTATTTCCGTCTTAACTCAAAATCATAACAGTTCTATAGAATTGAGCACACGCAAAAAGCCGTGACTAGAAGTGTCCACTCACGCATAATCTAAATAATAGAATTCAACAATGGGAAGAATGACATGGAAGGACAGATGTGCAGATTATACGATTGCCCTGAAAATTTTATACGTGTAGTGAGGACAATTCCATTTAAATTTTTTCCCTCTTTTTTTTTTTTTGGTCGTTTGTTTGTATTGTTTAGGTCTCAGTTTTACACTATATACCATTGCATCCAGCTTTCTAAAAGCAAATAAATGGTTGTAACCCCCTTAAGAATTCAACAACACAAACAAGCAAACAAACTAAAACTATTTAATCCAAAATTGTGCATATTGTGAATGACTGTATCCGACTGCTTATTTCGTTTTAGAATCACGAAAGAAGAGAGAGTATGGAGTCCCCGTTGCTGAAATCCCAAGCTTTCTTGGGTCAGATTTAATATAAATGTACTTTCGAAATAATATAATTCTGATTTTTGCCGTTCCAGAATTGACGGGCTTGTCATATACGTCAATACTTTACCATCGGGTGCAGTATCTGCAAACATGGCAAACATCAAACAAACATTATTTGTTTTCATCATGTCCTGTAGATCAATAAGTCGAACTTATTTCATCACATTATTTTTGAATTAGTTATAGACCGCTCCTAATAGAGAACATGTTAAAACAAGCATTTAGTGTGAAGAAACCTCGTGATAAACCCACATGGCTTTTAGGCGTTTCTTCGGTTCTGTATGAGTGAGAACCTTTTTTTTTTTTTTTTTTAATTATCATTTCAATGTTTCATTGTACATACTACATGGATATGAGGGTACAGACCTTTGATAAAGAGAAATAAAACTTGTTTGATTGTATATTCAATATTGGTGTGTAAATTTTTATCAGAACATATAACAGAGTCATATATTAGGTACAAAGTCAGAATAAGCTATAAAATCCTGCCGTTTGTAATCTGCAAACAGTGCACAATTGGCAATTGCACACGTAAACATTAATCTCTCTTTTCTTCTAGTGAACGTCAAGTGTGATAAATCATTGTACAATAATGATGAAAGGTAGTACGTATTAATCGAGATGAAATACCCTGGTGAATTATTTGAATGGATTCATTTTAACAAAATGATTGAGGATCTGAGGGGGCACAGGGTTGAGAGAGATCACAGAAATAGAGAAAGGAAAAGAGGCGAGAGAGGGGGGGTGAAAGAAAGAGGAAAATAGAGAGATGAAAAAAAGGGAGAAAGAGAGAGAGAGAGAGAGTCCGTGTGAGATGGTGATTCAATATGAATAGCGTAACAGCCACTAAACAGAAGATGTATATTATATAGGGAGATGAACAAATAAAACATGTTAGAATATTATAGGATGATTATTTATTTATCATGTTTATTGTAAGATGGATGATGGGAGATACTGCATAACGGATAGGAAAGACACATCGATGGACGAAGGGAGAGAAACAGAGATAGGGATGTACTTTAAGAGAGAAAGAGAGAGTGAGTGGGAAAAAAAATTTCTGAAAAGACTCAGTCGTTAAATCCATTGGAGAGAAAGCGAGAGCTGGATAAAGAGAGAGAGAGATAACTAAAGGATTGAATAAGAGAGCGAGTAGTGAGGAGTGAGAAAAAAACTTGAGATGAGAGAGGGGAGAGAGAGGGAGAGAGAGAGAGAACGAAAGGCTTGAAAAAGCGAGTAGTGAGGAGTGAGAAAAAACCTTGAGAAGAGAGAGGGGAGAAAGGGAGAGAGAGAGATAACGAAAGGCTTGAAGAAGAGAGTGAGGAGTGAGGAGTGAGAACATAACTGAGAAGAGAGAGGGGGAGAGAGAGATACAAGCGAGATTGAAATAGGGTGCATTCGTAGCCTTAGGCAATATTGCATTTCAGACGATTTCGGTTGTGCGTGGTTCGTTAGATTCGACAAAAAGAAGACGACGTGTTTCGGAAACTTAAAGCGAAAGCATTCCAAAAATCGAATCAATTTGTTTTATCAAGGCTTGATTTTTCTTTGCTTCGTACATTAGATACTTTACACGTACAACATGGCCTTGCTACAGATCTAATTCAAATTTATGTCTATTTAACTTTATCAATAACATCACTGTCCTCTGAAATACTGAAGACCTCATATTTGTGTTACCGTGGTTACACTAACGGAAGGGTTATCATGTTAGCAAATGGAAATGATAATGCCAAGAAAAAGGCCTTTAAAAACCACTTTTTAAAAAATTTTCACATTGATTTAGATTTGACATTCCGAAATATCAAAATAATCAGAATTATAAAGAGAACCCAAATGCTATAATAATAAAATCATGTTAATAACAATGATGATGATAATTATAATAATAATAATAATAATAATTATACTAATAACGATGATGATAATGATAATAATAGTAATATTATCATTACTACTACTACTACTACTACTAATGATAATAATGATGATAATAATAATAATGATAATAATAATGATATTAATATTAATAATAATAATAATAATATTGATAATAAAAATAATGATGATAATAATAATAATAGCAATAACGATGATGATAATAATATTATTATTGCTTTTTAGATTTAACCAAGACCATACGTTTTCTGACAGTCATTCGAGGAAGGTGGCACTTGAGTATTCAGTCTTATGACAACAAAATAATTTTACCGTCATCAATTGAATTTATGACCATATGGTTAAAGCCAAAGCTAATGATCTCATCAGATATCACTAGAATATTTCTTGCTGTAATTTTATTAATATTTCATGTTACCGACAACTTCATGCCTCAATTTAGATTAACAGTTTTGGTACAATCCTTTTGACATCAGTCCATGATGTATTATATTTTCTGTCATGTATGCATGAGATTATTAAACATAATAAGGCTAATTTCTAATCTTCTCTCTGTCTTTGTTGGTAGGCATATTATAATTTAATTTTAGAGATAAGTGATGAATCAATCCTACAAATACATTATAAAATGTTAAAACATACCTTATATGAAAACGGAAAAAATCGACAAAATGCACCGCGAAAAAAAGCCTCCGCCAAATCAGTTTTAGAGCTTCATTTGGCAAATTAGTATGTCTCAAAAGTCATGTAATTATTCTACTTTCCCCGTATGTGAGCAGTCTGGCGTGATACATGCATCAACGTGTAATAACTTTCGCTTGAGTAGACACGGGATGAAGTTAGGCCAATTTATCTCGCTTTATTGTCCGCGAATACTATGGCCTGGATAGCTGAATTTCCTAGACATGGTACTAGGGGTACTTAAAGATGCACATCAGTCACTTAAAGACTGACTATTTGATATGTTGACTCGGTAGTAAAAGAAATTGAATTGTTTGTTGTTTTGTTAAGAATTAAAGATAATAATCCGATGAAGTTGTAAGAAAATTAATTAACGTTTAGGAAAGGAAGATTAATGTTCATTTTAAATTAAATTAAGTAGATTATTCGTGTGTCGGCACGAAATATCCATACGTCTATTCAAGTCATCGTAACTAAAGGAAAAATGCTTTGATTTGATTTGATTTGATTTGACATGGTTTATTGAAGATCACAATCATCGCAGCTAAAAGCTGAATTGAGATTATTTTACATATTTTGAAGATAAAAAACACATACATGACAAATGTAAACGTACAATAACAATGAGAGATAATCAACATTGCCCTGGGCAGTGTTTCACAAAGAGTTAAGTTTGACTTTAAAGTCATGCGTAAATGCCAATGCGCATACGGTATTAAAAGCGTAATCTCATTGGTAGATTACTCAATAGCGCGGTTCCCCTGAGCATGATCTGACCAATGCGGTGATGTGCCATATACCGCACGCAACTAGGAATATAAGTGCGACTTTAAGTCAAACTTGACTCTTTGTGAGACACCCCCTGTACCAATATAAATAAAGATAGTAGTAAACAATGTTGCTAGTTAAATTTATGTAATAATAAGCAATAATAAGTAATTAGGGGTATTAAAACTGTCAACATGGTCAATATAAACTAAGAGGAAATCTAAGATGATAACAATTCGTTAAAAGTTTGATGACTTTATCTTTATGGAAAAAAAACACTAGTAAAAAGGAATTTCTATAAATTTGAAAATTAGAAGTAAAAGAATATTAGGAAAGGTAATTTATCATCAAGGAATGAAATCGTGATCAAATGAGCTGTTGGATTATCCATTCTGGAAAATAACCGAAATGTACGGATAACATCATAAAAGTAAAATTCCCGAAGTTAACAATTATTCCCAGATGTATTATAACAGAACCGCAGCTAAAACAATTCACTAATGTTAATGCAATTCCATTTATAGCATTCTTTGCCAGCCATGCAATATTGCATTCCCATCTCTTTTGAACAGATTTTAAAACGTACTTTTCGAAGCTGAACGTCACCTTTAAAGATGCACATATACATGTATTATTGGAAGCTACATGGCGTCATATTAGTCTAACGTGTTAATGATTTGATTTGATCTGATAATTAATAGATTCGCAAAATGTAATAATATTTTCAGAATAGATATGATATAAAGAAACAAAGCATGAATAATATTTCATAACGACCTGAAGATAATAACAAAAGGAGATGTTTGAAAAAAGAGCTTATGATTTGCATTTTCCCCCAAAACCTAATTAAATATGCAGTCTTGGTAGGACACTAATATTACTTAATGATTATCAATTACAGTTACAGTTTACAACATAAATGAGAATGCAGCAAGATAACCAATTTGGACATATACAAACCAATTGCCATTTGCTTGAAATTGTAATTATGTTTTCTCCATCAGTTTAAATGGGTCTGTGAATTCAACCTCAAGTTTTATGTTAAAATATTAATAAGTAATGGTTAATGAGTGGGAGTGAGACAAAGTTGGAGAAAAAAAGAGAAAAAAAAAAACAAAGAGAGAAAGGAAGAGAGAGAAAGGAGAGTAATGGAGGGGGTAGGTAGACATGCTAGATATAGAGATATACTTTTTTTAAGGTGGGTAAAATTTACCTAAACATGATAAAAACTACTTTCGAAAAATAAACTCAAGACAATTTCAATAGCCCTGTCTATCACCTTTAGAAATGTGCGAACATTACAATGGCGTATTACGTAATCCGAACAAGATTTCTATGGGCAGTACAATAGGCCTTTGAAATTGCCCTTGAGTTTATTTTTCGAAAGTAGTTTTTATCGTGTTCCTAATATTTTATCAAAAATGAACATGCATGTTTGTTTGGTAACATTTTACCTACTTAATGACTTTGACATTTTGAGTAGCATGCAATATGGCTTTAGAGAAGAACACAGCACGACACATGCTCTCTTAACTCTCATTGAAAAAGTAAGTAAAGCATATGATAACAACTCACTCACATTCGGGATATTCCTGGACTTCTCCAAGGCCTTCGACACAATTTGATCACACAGTTCTTATACATAAATATATCATTACGGAATTAGAGGCAAGGCCTTGGAGTGGTTCAGGAATTACCTTACAAAAAAAATTTGTCTCTATCAATATCTACGAATCTAGTCAAAGGTAATCAATTGTGGGGTACCCAAAGGCTCGATTCTCGTCCCTTACTTTTTTATTATATACATTAGCGACTTTTACAGATCGTCTCATGTATTATCTTTTATATTATTTGCGGACGACTCAGATATTTTCTTTTCGCATCGAGATCCACACCAGCTATAGTACAAACAGTAAACACTGAGTTGAAAAGTGTAGCTAATTGGATTAGATCAAATAGACATTCCTTGAATCTTGACAAAACCAATTTCATGTTTTTCAGCAATACATTGTATACATT
The DNA here is from genome assembly GCA_025618425.1 of Heliocidaris tuberculata. NCBI lineage: Eukaryota > Metazoa > Echinodermata > Echinoidea > Camarodonta > Echinometridae > Heliocidaris > Heliocidaris tuberculata. The sequence continues at coordinate 23,560,692 of CM046844.1, read as the reverse complement.
ACCGGGAACTGTTATCATGAACAACCATTTCATTAGCAAATTTGAAACGACCAGATTTCTAGGTGTGACGATCGATGATAAACTTTCATGGAAACCACATGTACATAACCTTTGCAAAAAAGTATCGAGAAATATTTGTATTATTAATAAACTAAAACACCTTTTCCCTTGGAAGACTCCCATACATTATACTGCATTCTTGTTTTATCTCTCTTAAACTATAGTATTCTTGCTTGGGGTAACTGTATCAAAACTAACCTAAACAGACTTTATCTTTTGCAAAACAGAGTAATGGGAAAACAGAGTATTTAGAATCATTTTCAACAAGAGTTACCGGGCACACACCAATTTATTATTCATTGAATGTAAGTCCCGAAATATATACGATTTATACTCCTACAATCTTGGAAATTTCAGTGACAGAAATGACCCACCAAAAGCACTACTGCAAATGTTTCACAGATATCCAACCAGAGAGTCAAATCTCTTTCACCATCCATGTACAAAAAGCTTGTTTTACAAAAAAACATTCATATATATATATATATATATATATCTATCTAATGGACCCCAAATTTTGGAACTCACTTGACACGGCGTTGAAATCAACCCCAACATTTAACACATTTAAACGTAAATATAAACTGCACTTGTTGGATAGCTACAAAAAGTCCTCCTGCGTTCCCTCTATCTCTTTCTATTCCTTCACCTCTACTTCTAGTTATCCCTGCCTCCTTATCTCGCCCCCCCCCCGTCACTTTTGCCGTTATTACAATAGTTTTTTTGTTTTTGTCTCCCCCCCCCTCTCTCTCCAGTACTGTTCACACACACCCCCCCCCCCTTCTTTTTTTTTCTTTTCTTCTTCTTCTTCTTCTTCTTTTTTTTTTTTTGTTGTTGTTGTTGCTCCCCCCCCCCTCTATTTTAAAAACTTGTTAATATTGCTCAAATTAGCACGTTTCTTTCTTTTTTCTTTTAATTTAAGGACTGTAACTATTTTAACTTTTTTTTTCAAACAGGGGTCTATGAAATACATGCCATGCTTACTTCATAGACTTATGTTTTCCTTTACAATTACAATTTTTACATTATACCAGTTACCGCTTTATCAGTGTAAACCATAACCAAGTCCACTGAATGATGTTCTGTTTTATATATTATAATGTTTCAATTCATATATTTGTTATTGTTATGTTCCTGTTCTTAATTTTCATATGTACTGTTTAAAAATTCATAAAAGATATATATGTTTGTGGAAATCAATTATCTTTGAAACGTTCAAACATTGGTAACTTTTGATATTGATTCAAGCTTTACCCCCAAAAAAGCATGTTCCCTTTTTACCAAATTCTATTCAATTCTACCCAATTTACCAAACTAAATTTAGAGTTTATAGGGAGACATGCAAGAGTATGATATCATAATAGACATGTTTTTGTTTTTCTCTTTATTTCTTCCCGTACATTCTTCCCGTACATAATTATGATAAATATGTTCCCGAAGAAATATAGTGAAAAACAAACATATGACTGACAACATCGAAGGAGGCATGATTTAATCTCGAAATGATCAAATTACGTTTACAAGCAGCGGTGGAGGAGACAAAGAGATGAGGGTTGAAAAGACATTGCGGGAATGTTACATGCAGGATCTAATGTACCGTATGCATGGTATGGTTGTCTGTAACGATCAGGTTATGCTGCATTTTTTCTCACCTTTTTTGCGCTTACCTAGATGCAATTCAGGCATGGCCGGTAGTTATGCATATGATATTAGATTAGCGGAATGTGATGCATGCCTCTCTCGCTCTCTCTCTCTCTCTCTCGCTCTCTTTCTCTCTTTCTATGTATGTCTTTTTCTACCGCATCTCCTTCCCCCCCCCCCCCCATCGCTATCTATCCCTCCCTTTCTCTTTATCCCACTTTTTCACTGACTGCATCCCTTCCTCTCTTTCTCTCTTGCTTTACTTTCTTTACCTTCTTCTTTAAAATGCACTCTCTGGCTTCTCCTTTTACCTCTTTGTCTCTCTTTTCTCTCTCCTTCCCTCTCTCAAACCATCTCTCTCTCTCTCTCTCTCTATATATATATATGCGTAAAAAAATGACAGCGAATGAAGGTCGATTGTACTCCGTACAAAACCTTTATCTGCACATGCGCACATTGTATTTACAAAGTGGCTTATTGTCGGCATATAAAGGTCAATTATACAAATGACCTTTATCTGCACATGCGCAAACTTTAATTATAAACTGAATTATTGAATTGCATTTTATTTCCACATCTCTTTTTTTTTTTAATCATAAAGTATGTCAAATATAATGTACAAACGTAGTACGGACAAATATATGAAGAAGAAAATAATAAATGTAACTGTGGTAGGATTTAAAAAAAAAAAAACTCGGTAATTTTTTTTTTTAACATGATCCCATTAAACATGAAAACAAAGAGCTACTCCGGTCCAAAATAAGTTGCCTGCATTACGAGAAAACTGATAGGGGATTTTTTTTTTCTTCTTCTTCTACTTTTCTTTAATCAGCAAAGTGCAAGGAAGTTATGGATTATGTATGGTTTCGAATAGCTGTCAACAAGGTGTGAAAGAACACTCGGAACTTATTCCGCGAATGACCCCAATAAAAAAAATAACCCCGCCCATTCACCGAAAATGGTAATGTAGTTACTATTACCTTGTAATATATTCATATCTACGAAAGATAAAGAACTGAGTTATTTTTGTCGGCATCCATACAAATGTTTCTTGCATTTTTTTTTCTCAATATCATCATATCAAAATATTGATTTTTTTAATGTCATAATATGTATATATGTTAGTAAAATTACATTATATCTGTATTAAAAATGTGATCAAAA